>CM060372.1:169488064-170088064 GCA_030545235.1 Helianthus tuberosus | reverse complement strand
TGCGAGCGTGCGAAGTGCAAAGTGCGCCATCAAAGCGCCACATTGCGCCTCATCGCCCACGCCACGCGCGCGCACGCGCGTGTGCGAGTGCGAGTTAGGGTGCTCCGCACCCTTCGCGAGTACACTAGTGAGTGCTTCCATGAAACAATAAGGATGGAGAGTTCCCACTTAAATACCCCTTTAAGTTCCAACTCTCATCCGATGTGGGACAAGGTGCCACTTTCCCACTTTTTCAGCATTTAAGTTTCAAACACCAAACTTTGAGCATCGATATCTCATTCATCTTAGCTCCGTTTTGGACGTGGTTTAGTTCGTTGCGAAGCCCTTCCGACATAGAACACAAACCCACAAATAAATATATAAAACCCGCTCATTTTATTATATTTATTTCTAGTCCAAAATAGGAAAAAATCATTTTCCTATATTTGTGAAAAATGCTTTTTTCACAAAATTTCCAACAACCCCCCACATGAATAGAAATCGATCTATCAAGTTTCAACGATACACGTTCAACAGTTGAGAATTGCAAGATAGGTAGGTGTAACCTTTGAACCTCCTTTTGTGAAGCATACTTAGCCTCCTAGGGTCTTGTAGACGCGGTGTCCTTGAACAATCCCCCATTTATGTAGGCGACAATATACATTCACACAATACTCGCCCTAGTCGAGTTAAGACCTCATGGTTGTGTCCGTTCATGGTCATGGAACACATTCCTGGTTCTGCGAGAGCTCTAGGATTTGCGCCTCCCCACAAATCCATTTGAAGCGACCCCACTTCTCTCTAACATAGGTGATTCCTCTGAATCATTAAAAGCATCATGGTTAATTTAGATTTCCTCAAAATCCTTAACCTCAACATGCTTAACCTTTCCCTCATGTCACTGATTGGAATGGACTAGGAAGTATACAACTCCCTTTATTGATTTTGGGGCACCCCCCACAGTGACTCCCTTTGGGTTTATGATTAAGTTTGCCTATTGAACCTAGATCTTGGGATCTCCAGTCAACTAGGTTAGGTTTCCCTCATATTCCCTTCATCTATGGGCTTTAGTCCCATTCCTCTTGACAACCTATACACCTTATCTGTGCTTAAGCCTTTTGTTAACGGGTCCGCAATGTTATCATTTGACCTCACATAGTCAACTGAGATAACACCCGTTGAGATAAGTTGTCGTACCGTGTTGTGTCTACGTCGAATGTGCCTTGATCTGCCATTGTACATCATGTTTTGTGCTCTAGCAAGAGCAGACTGATTGTCACAATGTATGCAGATCGCCGTCAACGGATTTGGCCACCTTGGAATATCTTCCACAAATTGACGTAGCCACTCCGCCTCTTCCCCGCTTTTATCTAAAGCGACGAATTCGGATTCCATCGTAGATCTAGCTATAACCGTTTGCTTGGAAGACTTCTAAGCTATAGCTGCGCCAGCAAGTGTAAACACATATCCACTTGTCGATCTATGATCTTTTATATCCGATATCCAGTTCGCATCAGTGAATCCTTCGATCACTGCTGGATCACGGGTATAATGCAATCCATAGTCTCTCGTGTATCTTATGTATCTAAGCACCCTCGTGATAGCTTTCCAATGATCCTCGCTCGGATTACTGGTGTATCTACTTAGCCTGCTCACAGCGTACGCTAAGTCGGGTCTAGTACAAGTCATTAGATACATGAGACTACCAATGATCCTTGAGTATTCTAACTGAGAAACACTCTCGCCTCTATTCTTCCTTAGGCGTTGGGTATTATCAATTGGAGATCGAGCTATACTCGTATCGTCCGAATTGAATTTCCCAAGGATCTTGTCCACGTAGTGAGATTGACTCAACACAAGACCATTTTGGGTTCTAGTGATTTTTACTCCTAGAATCACATCCGCGAGACCCATGTCTTTCATGTCAAACGTCGCTTTCAACATGTCTTTCGTTGAGTTGATCATCTTATCATCACTCCCAATGATAAGCATATCATCTACATAAAGACATAGAATCACATAACCTCTTGGTGTGTCTTTAAAATAAACACACTTGTCGCACTCATTTATTTTGAAACCATTGTCAATCATGACATGATCAAACTTTTGGTGCCATTGTTTTGGAGCTTGCTTCAAGCCATACAAAGACTTGACCAATTTACATACTTTACCCTTGTTTCCAGGGGCGGAAAAACCCTCAGGTTGTTCCATGTAAATTTCTTCTTCTAAATCGCCATTTAGAAATGCGGTCTTTACATCCATTTGGTGAACTTCCAAATTTCTTAGAGCCGCAATTGCAAGAACCAATCATATAGAGGTTATTCGCGTTACAGGCGAGTAAGTATCAAAGTAGTCTAGACCCTCCTTTTGTCTAAATCCTTTGATTACTAACCTTGCCTTGTATTTATCAATACTTCCGTCAGCTTTCATCTTCCTTTTGAATATCCAATGATATCCAAGTGGTTTACAACCAGGTGGAAGATCTACTAACTCCCAAGTATGATTTTGCAATATAGAATCAATTTCATTCTTAATTGCTTCTTGCCATTGAGGTCCTTCTGCTGAGGTAACCGCTTCGCGGTAGGTATTGGGCTCACCCTCAACCATATAGCTCATGAAGTCTGGACCAAAGGATTTTTCAACCCTTTGTCGTTTACTTCGTCTAAGCTCACCCTCCTCGACCTCGGGTCGTTCATGTCTTTCATCTATCCTTGTAGACGAACTTGGTCCTGGTTCATCTAACCATGTAGACGAACTTGGACCTGCTTCATCAACCGCTCTTGATGAAGGCGCATGTGTTTGTCCTAACATAGGAAACACATTCTCAAAATATGAGACGATATTAGGATTTGCCTCCATGATAGTGTGTTTGTGTACATCGGGATTCTTGGATTCATATACAAGAAAACGATGCGCACTACTTTGATGTGCATATCCAATGAAAATGCAATCAACAGTTTTGGGTCCTATCCTAAGAGCCTTAGGAGGTGGTACAATCACCTTAGCTAGGCACCCCCACACTTTCAAGTATTTGTACGATGGCTTCCTTTTTCTCCATAGCTCATATGGAGTTTCGTCCCTATTTTTCAAAGGTATCTTGTTCAAAAGATAGTTTGCTGAGAGAATGGCGTCCCCCCACATTTCTCGGTTCACTCCCGAGCTTATCAACATGGCGTTCATCATTTCTTTCAATGTGCGGTTCTTTCGTTCCGCAACGCCATTTGATTGTGGAGAATATGGAGGTGTACACTCATGTACAATGCCACTTTTTGCGCATAAATCCGCAAAAGGTGCAACATATTCACCTCCTCGATCGCTTCTCAAAGCTTTTATCTTCTTTTTAAGTTGATTCTCAACTTCGTTTTTGTACAAGATAAACTTATCTATTGCTTCGTCTTTACTTTTAAGTAAATACACGTAGCAATATTTCGTACAATCATCAATAAACGTGATGAAGTACTTATTTCCTCCACGCGTGGGAACCGCTTTTAAATCACACACATCGGTATGAATTAAATCAAGGGGTTCGGTTATTCGTTCAACCGATTTAAACGATGATCTCGTAAGTTTGGATTCAACACATGTCTCGCATTTGTGATTGGACTCGATATGGAATGTTGGTATCAAGTTTAATTTAATTAAACGTCGTAATGAATTAAAATTTACATGTCCTAGTCTACCATGCCAAACATTAGAAGACTCAACCATGTAAGTAGAAGTAGAAGTTTCATTCAAACTTTTGTTTTGGTTAACAACCATTACATTCATTTTAAACATTCCATTTAGGGCATAGCCCTTACCAACAAACATTCCACGTCTAGACAAGACAAAATTGTCCGATTCAAACACTAGACGAAATCCAAACTTGTTGAGCATCCATCCCGACACGAGATTCTTCCGTATCTCTGGAACATAAAGCACGTTTGTCAAGGTAAGCTCCTTGCCCGAAGTCATCTTCAAGACGACCGTGCCTTCCCCCTTGATGCTTGCGGTAGCTTTATTCCCCATATAAAGCTTTTCTTCACCCGATGCTTCCTTGAATGTAGAGAAAAGAGCCTTGTCTCCACAAACATGGCGGGTTGCACTCGTGTCAACGAACCATCCTTTTGGGTTTTCACCCATCGCGTTGACTTCTTCAATCATAGCCGCTTCCTCGGTTATCATTGCAATGAGAGGCATACCATCCTCATCAACCATGTGCGCACGCTCACGCTTAGGTTTCTTGCATTGGTTAGCACGGTGCCCCGTCTCGTTACAATTGTAACAAGTACCTTGGAAAAGCGCAGGCTTCTTTTTCACAGCCCCCTTTTTCGGTCCAAGGTTGCTAACCTTTGCTTTCCCTTTGTTGTCCTTTTTACCCTTGCCTTTCTTGCCCTTTGAGGACTCCCCAACTTCCACCATGTTTGCTTTAGCCGAAGCTTGCAAAATGGTGCCTTTTTGGGCCACCCTGTTTTCTTCTTCTATACGAAGACGAAGAACAAGATCCTCGACCGACATTTCCTTTCGCTTGTGTTTAAGATAATTCTTAAAATCCAACCAAGCAGGAGGTAATTTTTCGATCATGGCTGCCACTTGAAAAGTTTCGCTAAGTACCATACCCTCAGCATGGATGTCATTTAGTATAATTTGCAACTCTTGGACTTGGTTCATAACAGACTTGTTATCAACCATTTTAAAGTCCAAGAAACGGGCGACAACAAATTTCTTTGTTCCCGCATCCTCCGTTTTGTACTTTTTCTCTAAAGACTCCCATAATTCTTTGGAAGTCTTGATATTATAGTACACATTATACAATGCATCCGAGAGACCGTTGAGAACATAGCCTCGACATATAAAGTCCGAGTGCTTCCACGCCTCTACCGCGCTCAGAGCCTGAGCATCGGTCTCCCCTTCCGCAGGTTGGGGAACGGTCTCCGTCAAGAACCTCGCAAGGTTCATGGTGGTCAAGTAGAAGAACATCTTCTGTTGCCACCTCTTGAAGTGGAGACCCGAGAACTTCTCGGGTCGTTCAGCATGATTTGCCAATGTGGACGCTCCCACAGTGTTGGCAGGGGTTCCAACGACAACATTAGTGTTGCTCGTGTTCACATTTTCAGTTGACATTCTGAAAAAGTTTCAAGAAAACAAGTTAAATTCTGTTTTCAAAATAATAAAGACGCTACTTTATTATTATTAGGAGCTCAAAAAATTCAGCCGTGTAGCTTCTAAGTCCAACTTTGAAGACTACAACAGGAGGATTTTTTAGAACTTCAGCGACAGAAGGAGTAGAAACAGAGTTCTGTTTTGACAAAGTCGCTACTTTGAATCAAAACAGAGAAAAACCTTTTAAAACACAACCTGCTGTGAGAAAAAAAAAATTGAAATCGCAGCAGAGAAGTTTGTGATTCTACACGAACGGTGTTTTAAAATTTGTTTTAAGATTGTAGGAATCCGTTCGTGTAAAATTAAATAAAATACTTTTATTTTATTAACTTGAATTTCAGAAACAATTAACAGAATTACAATACAGATTACAACTGAAAAGAAAATACAAAAAACAAAAACACGAACAGAAGAAACTGTTCTTGGCTGAGGATCGTGTTAGACACGGGTCCCTTAAAACAAATTCCGTGTCTCCCAGGAGAACACGTTTGTTTCCAGGATACAACAGCCGCAAGCAGTTGCACTGCCGGTCTTGACTCCAACCCGAAGGTGTACCTCGCTGCTTGAAAGATTAAGATTGTTGTAGAGAGAAAATAGTAGAGATTTGTGTAATTCGGTGTCCCAAACTGGTGAAAGGAGTCTCCTATTTATACACCAGGTCTAGAAGAAACTGAAAAACGAAATTAATTGGAGAATTAAACTACATTAAACGTCTTTAATGCACTTTAATTCGTCATTAAAATCGCAGTCAAAAGCATTGACTTCGTCAGTTTCGAATGCTGAATGTAACTGCACTGACATAACTGCAGCTGGAAGCTTCTGCGTGCGCGCGCGCAAGACACACTGGTGCGCACGCAGGTCTGCAGCCCTCGCGCGCGGTGCGTCCACTTGGCTCACTGCCATGCGCGCGTGCGCCATACTCACCCAGGTCCATGCGCGCCTGCGCGCGTGTGCCACGTCACCTGTGAGCTTCTACGAGCAAGCCACACAGTCGCGCCGTTTTGGCTCACCTTGGTGCGCCGCGCACGTCACATCAGGCCCATGCACCATGCGCCACCGCGCGCCTCCATGCCATGTGTACTCGCGCGCGTATGCGCATGACTGCCACGTCATGCGCCACATCACCAACCACTTGGTCCCTGCAACCCTTGTGCTACACCACGCGCACGCGGTCAAAAATACAAAGGCGGCTCACGGCTCGCGACGATGCGAGCGTGCGAAGTGCAAAGTGCGCCATCAAAGCGCCACATTGCGCCTCATCGCCCACGCCACGCGCGCGCACGCGCGTGTGCGAGTGCGAGTTAGGGTGCTCCGCACCCTTCGCGAGTACACTAGTGAGTGCTTCCATGAAACAATAAGGATGGAGAGTTCCCACTTAAATACCCCTTTAAGTTCCAACTCTCATCCGATGTGGGACAAGGTGCCACTTTCCCACTTTTTCAGCATTTAAGTTTCAAACACCAAACTTTGAGCATCGATATCTCATTCATCTTAGCTCCGTTTTGGACGTGGTTTAGTTCGTTGCGAAGCCCTTCCGACATAGAACACAAACCCACAAATAAATATATAAAACCCGCTCATTTTATTATATTTATTTCTAGTCCAAAATAGGAAAAAATCATTTTCCTATATTTGTGAAAAATGCTTTTTTCACAAAATTTCCAACAATCCCCCACATGAATAGAAATCGATCTATCAAGTTTCAACGATACACGTTCAACAGTTGAGCATTGCAAGATAGGTAGGTGTAACCTTTGAACCTCCTTTTGTGAAGCATACTTAGCCTCCTAGGGTCTTGTAGACACGGTGTCCTTGAACAATCCCCCATTTATGTAGGCGACAATATACATTCACACAATACTCGCCCTAGTCGAGTTAAGACCTCATGGTTGTGTCCGTTCATGGTCATGGAACACGTTCCTGGTTCTGCAAGAGCTCTAGGATTTGCGCCTCCCCACAAATCCATTTGAAGCGACCCCACTTCTCTCTAACATAGGTGATTCCTCTGAATCATTAAAAGCATCATGGTTAATTTAGATTTCCTCAAAATCCTTAACCTCAACATGCTTAACCTTTCCCTCATGTCACTGATTGGAATGGACTAGGAAGTATACAACTCCCTTTATTGATTTTGGGGCACCCCCCACAGTGACTCCCTTTGGGTTTATGATTAAGTTTGCCTATTGAACCTAGATCTTGGGATCTCCAGTCAACTAGGTTAGGTTTCCCTCATATTCCCTTCATCAATGGGCTTTAGTCCCATTCCTCTTGACAACCTATACACCTTATCTGTGCTTAAGCCTTTTGTTAACGGGTCCGCAATGTTATCATTTGACCTCACATAGTCAACTGAGATAACACCTGTTGAGATAAGTTGTCGTACCGTGTTGTGTCTACGTCGAATGTGCCTTGATCTGCCATTGTACATCATGTTTTGTGCTCTAGCAAGAGCAGACTGATTGTCACAATGTATGCAGATCGCCGTCAACGGCTTTGGCCACCTTGGAATATCTTCCACAAATTGACGTAGCCACTCCGCCTCTTCCCCGCTTTTATCTAAAGCGACGAATTCGGATTCCATCGTAGATCTAGCTATAACCGTTTGCTTGGAAGACTTCCAAGCTATAGCTGCGCCAGCAAGTGTAAACACATATCCACTTGTCGATCTATGATCTTTTATATCCGATATCCAGTTCGCATCAGTGAATCCTTCGATCACTGCTGGATCACGGGTATAATGCAATCCATAGTCTCTCGTGTATCTTATGTATCTAAGCACCCTCGTGATAGCTTTCCAATGATCCTCGCTCGGATTACTGGTGTATCTACTTAGCCTGCTCACAACGTACGCTAAGTCGGGTCTAGTACAAGTCATTAGATACATGAGACTACCAATGATCCTTGAGTATTCTAACTGAGAAACACTCTCGCCTCTATTCTTCCTTAGGCGTTGGGTATTATCAATTGGAGATCGAGCTATACTCGTATCGTCCGAATTGAATTTCCCAAGGATCTTTTCCACGTAGTGAGATTGACTCAACACAAGACCATTTTGGGTTCTAGTGATTTTTACTCCTAGAATCACATCCGCGAGACCCATGTCTTTCATGTCAAACGTCGCTTTCAACATGTCTTTCGTTGAGTTGATCATCTTATCATCACTCCCAATGATAAGCATATCATCTACATAAAGACATAGAATCACATAACCTCTTGGTGTGTCTTTAAAATAAACACACTTGTCGCACTCATTTATTTTGAAACCATTGTCAATCATGACATGATCGAACTTTTGGTGCCATTGTTTTGGAGCTTGCTTCAATCCATACAAAGACTTGACCAATTTACATACTTTACCCTTGTTTCCAGGGGCGGAAAAACCCTCAGGTTGTTCCATGTAAATTTCTTCTTCTAAATCGCCATTTAGAAATGCGGTCTTTACATCCATTTGGTGAACTTCCAAATTTCTTAGAGCCGCAATTGCAAGAACCAATCATATAGAGGTTATTCGCGTTACAGGCGAGTAAGTATCAAAGTAGTCTAGACCCTCCTTTTGTCTAAATCCTTTGATTACTAACCTTGCCTTGTATTTATCAATACTTCCGTCAGCTTTCATCTTCCTTTTGAATATCCAACGATTCCCAAGTATGATTTTGCAATATAGAATCAATTTCATTCTTAATTGCTTCTTGCCATTGAGGTCCTTCTGCTGAGGTAACCGCTTCGCGGTAGGTATTGGGCTCACCCTCAACCATATAGCTCATGAAGTCTGGACCAAAGGATTTTTCAACCCTTTGTCGTTTACTTCGTCTAAGCTCACCCTCCTCGACCTCGGGTCGTTCATGTCTTTCATCTATCCTTGTAGACGAACTTGGTCCTGGTTCATCTAACCATGTAGACGAACTTGGACCTGCTTCATCAACCGCTCTTGATGAAGGCGCATGTGTTTGTCCTAACATAGGAAACACATTCTCAAAATATGAGACGATATTAGGATTTGCCTCCATGATAGTGTGTTTGTGTACATCGGGATTCTTGGATTCATATACAAGAAAACGATGCACACTACTTTGATGTGCATATCCAATGAAAATGCAATCAACAGTTTTGGGTCCTATCCTAAGAGCCTTAGGAGGTGGTACAATCACCTTAGCTAGGCACCCCCACACTTTCAAGTATTTGTACGATGGCTTCCTTTTTCTCCATAGCTCATATGGAGTTTCGTCCCTATTTTTCAAAGGTATCTTGTTCAAAAGATAGTTTGCTGAGAGAATGGCGTCCCCCCACATTTCTCGGTTCACTCCCGAGCTTATCAACATGGCGTTCATCATTTCTTTCAATGTGCGGTTCTTTCGTTCCGCAACGCCATTTGATTGTGGAGAATATGGAGGTGTACACTCATGTACAATGCCACTTTTTGCGCATAAATCCGCAAAAGGTGCAACATATTCACCTCCTCGATCGCTTCTCAAAGCTTTTATCTTTTTTTAAGTTGATTCTCAACTTCGTTTTTGTACAAGATAAACTTCTCTATTGCTTCGTCTTTACTTTTAAGTAAATACACGTAGCAATATTTCGTACAATCATCAATAAACGTGATGAAGTACTTATTTCCTCCACGCGTGGGAACCGCTTTTAAATCACACACATCGGTATGAATTAAATCAAGGGGTTCGGTTATTCGTTCAACCGATTTAAACGATGATCTCGTAAGTTTGGATTCAACACATGTCTCGCATTTGTGATTGGACTCGATATGGAATGTTGGTATCAAGTTTAATTTAATTAAACGTCGTAATGAATTAAAATTTACATGTCCTAGTCTACCATGCCAAACATTAGAAGACTCAACCATGTAAGTAGAAGTAGAAGTTTCATTCAAACTTTTGTTTTGGTTAACAACCATTACATTCATTTTAAACATTCCATTTAGGGCATAGCCCTTACCAACAAACATTCCACGTCTAGACAAGACAAAATTGTCCGATTCAAACACTAGACGAAATCCAAACTTGTTGAGCATCCATCCCGACACGAGATTCTTCCGTATCTCTGGAACATAAAGCACGTTTGTCAAGGTAAGCTCCTTGCCCGAAGTCATCTTCAAGACGACCGTGCCTTCCCCCTTGATGCTTGCGGTAGCTTTATTCCCCATATAAAGCTTTTCTTCACCCGATGCTTCCTTGAATGTAGAGAAAAGAGCCTTGTCTCCACAAACATGGCGGGTTGCACCCGTGTCAACGAACCATCCTTTTGGGTTTTCACCCATCGCGTTGACTTCTTCAATCATAGCCGCTTCCTCGGTTATCATTGCAATGAGAGGCATACCATCCTCATCAACCATGTGCGCACGCTCACGCTTAGGTTTCTTGCATTGGTTAGCACGGTGCCCCGTCTCGTTACAATTGTAACAAGTACCTTGGAAAAGCGCAGGCTTCTTTTTCACAGCCCCCTTTTTCGGTCCAAGGTTGCTAACCTTTGCTTTCCCTTTGTTGTCCTTTTTACCCTTGCCTTTCTTGCCCTTTGAGGACTCCCCAACTTCCACCATGTTTGCTTTAGCCGAAGCTTGCAAAATGGTGCCTTTTTGGGCCACCCTGTTTTCTTCTTCTATACGAAGACGAAGAACAAGATCCTCGACCGACATTTCCTTTCGCTTGTGTTTAAGATAATTCTTAAAATCCAACCAAGCAGGAGGTAATTTTTCGATCATGGCTGCCACTTGAAAAGTTTCGCTAAGTACCATACCCTCAGCATGGATGTCATTTAGTATAATTTGCAACTCTTGGACTTGGTTCATAACAGACTTGTTATCAACCATTTTAAAGTCCAAGAAACGGGCGACAACAAGTTTCTTTGTTCCCGCATCCTCCGTTTTGTACTTTTTCTCTAAAGACTCCCATAATTCTTTGGAAGTCTTGATATTATAGTACACATTATACAATGCATCCGAGAGACCGTTGAGAACATAGCCTCGACATATAAAGTCCGAGTGCTTCCACGCCTCTACCGCGCTCAGAGCCTGAGCATCGGTCTCCCCTTCCGCAGGTTGGGGAACGGTCTCCGTCAAGAACCTCGCAAGGTTCATGGTGGTCAAGTAGAAGAACATCTTCTGTTGCCACCTCTTGAAGTGGAGACCCGAGAACTTCTCGGGTCGTTCAGCATGATTTGCCACTGTGGACGCTCCCACAGTGTTGGCAGGGGTTCCAACGACAACATTAGTGTTGCTCGTGTTCACATTTTCAGTCGACATTCTGAAAAAGTTTCAAGAAAACAAGTTAAATTCTGTTTTCAAAATAATAAAGACGCTACTTTATTATTATTAGGAGCTCAAAAAATTCAGCCGTGTAGCTTCTAAGTCCAACTTTGAAGACTACAACAGGAGGATTTTTTAGAACTTCAGCGACAGAAGGAGTAGAAACAGAGTTCTGTTTTGACAAAGTCGCTACTTTGAATCAAAACAGAGAAAAACCTTTTAAAACACAACCTGCCGTGAGAAAAAAAAATTTGAAATCGCAGCAGAGAAGTTTGTGATTCTACACGAACGGTGTTTTAAAATTTGTTTTAAGATTGTAGGAATCCGTTCGTGTAAAATTAAATAAAATACTTTTATTTTATTAACTTGAATTTCAGAAACAATTAACAGAATTACAATACAGATTACAACTGAAAAGAAAATACAAAAAACAAAAACACGAACAGAAGAAACTGTTCTTGGCTGAGGATCGTGTTAGACACGGGTCCCTTAAAACAAATTTTGTGTCTCCCAGGAGAACACGTTTGTTTCCAGGATACAACAGCCGCAAGCAGTTGCACTGCCGGTCTTGACTCCAACCCGAAGGTGTACCTCGTTGCTTGAAAGATTAAGATTGTTGTAGAGAGAAAATAGTAGAGATTTGTGTAATTCGGTGTCCCAAACTGGTGAAAGGAGTCTCCTATTTATACACCAGGTCTAGAAGAAACTGAAAAACGAAATTAATTGGAGAATTAAACTACATTAAACGTCTTTAATGCACTTTAATTCGTCATTAAAATCGCAGTCAAAAGCATTGACTTCGTCAGTTTCGAATGCTGAATGTAACTACACTGACATAACTACAGCTGGAAGCTTCTGCGTGCGCGCGCGCAGGTCTGCAGCCCTCGCGCGCGGTGCGTCCACTTGGCTCACTGCCATGCGCGCGTGCGCCATACTCACCCAGGTCCATGCGCGCCTGCGCGCGTGTGCCACGTCACCTGTGAGCCTCTACGAGCACGCCACACAGTCGCGCCGTTTTGGCTCACCTTGGTGCGCCGCGCACGTCACATCAGGCCCATGCACCATGCGCCACCGCGCGCCTCCATGCCATGTGTACTCGCGCGCGTATGCGCATGACTGCCACGTCATGCGCCACATCACCAACCACTTGGTCCCTGCAACCCTTGTGCTCCACCACGCGCACGCGGTCAAAAATACAAAGGCGGCTCGCGGCGATGCGAAGTGCAAAGTGCGCCATCAAAGCGCCACATTGCGCCTCATCGCCCACGCCACGCGCGCGCGCGCGTGTGCGAGTTAGGGTGCTCCGCACCCTTCGCGAGTACACTAGTGAGTGCTTCCATGAAACAATAAGGATGGAGAGTTCCCACTTAAATACCCCTTTAAGTTCCAACTCTCATCCGATGTGGGACAAGGTGCCACTTTCCCACTTTTTCAGCATTTAAGTTTCAAACACCAAACTTTGAGCATCGATATCTCATTCATCTTAGCTCCGTTTTGGACGTGGTTTAGTTCGTTGCGAAGCCCTTCCGACATAGAACACAAACCCACAAATAAATATATAAAACCCGCTCATTTTATTATATTTATTTCTAGTCCAAAATAGGAAAAAATCATTTTCCTATATTTGTGAAAAATGTTTTTTTCACAAAATTTCTAACAGATCCTCTCTCTCTCTCAACATACCATGTGAGTGAGTAAAAAAGGGTAACACGTGTGCGAAAACAAAAGACCTCAAAACAATTGTGGTCAAAAGTGGAATACCACAAAGTTTCCTGGAGCAATAGCATGTTATAATTTGATATATATAATAATAATAATAATAATAATAATAATAATAATAATAATAATAATAATAATAATAATAATAATAATAATAATTTTTCTAGTAAAACACTTTGACGTGACAAACTAGAACTTGTTGTGTTCCTTGTGTTGATAGTTCGGTTTAGAACCGTCTAAATCGATCATTAGTTTGGTTTTACGGTCGGGTTTTTATATAGTTTTTGATTGGTCGGTTTTAAAAAACAAAAAAGAATAAGAAGATGATGAGAGAAACTTATGTAAATGTCTAGGAAATTGGAGTAGAAATGAAATCATATTATATGAAGTTTCTGTACTAGCAAGATCAACATACTGAAACTGAATAAACATTTATTGAAAAATCTTTGCTTATGTAGTTATGTTTGAGCCAAGTGATCATTATTTATGTTTGAAAAACCTTAAAATCATACCAGAAACAAACCCTTAGTAACGATTTAGGTTGAAATTTTCACAATTCGGCTTTGGTTTTTATTAATAAAATAGGGTTACCAACGATTTGGCTCGCAATATCACTGAAAACCCGTCATATTGAGTGCGATTTGGTCGGAGTAGTTATCATTTCAATTTGCCTTGAGTATAGTCTTGTGTGCGATTAGGGGTTAATTCTCTTAATCGGTGCAGGGTTTGGGACCATACCCCTTCACCGACCATATGATAAGTTCATCAAAGGAAAGAGGTAGCAACGTAAATTAGTAATAGGTAATTACATAAAGTGAAAAGCTTAGAATATAGCAAAATAAGTTAGTTAAAAGAAAGAAAAAAATAACTTAAATAAGATAGGACATAAACGTAAAATACTAAAGTATAGATGCTTATAGAGAAAGCTTTTGTAACCAAATTGTAATATAGAAACGTCTAGTGATTCAATTAGAAAAACCTAAAACTATTGTATTACCAATGTTGTTTTTTGAATAATTGTATAATGTTGTTTTATGAATCTATATCTATACTATATAATAAAAGAAACCACTTTGAGGACACTTGTCATCATATTAGGCTCTCTCTTATAGATAATTTTTATTTTAGTTTAATCTCTTCTAATTAATTATAGATAACTCTCCTATTAAATATCATTTAGTTTAATAACTTATGGATAATTATTATTTAGTTTAATCTCCTTCTCATTTATAATATTATTTATTTGAATTAATTAGAGTTAATTACTGTTTTCGTCCATGTGGTTTGTCAAAAATCACTATTTCAGTCAGTTAGTTTAAAAATTACGATTTCAGTCCCTATGGTTTCACTTTCATAACTATTTCAGTCCACCTCATAACTATTTCAGTCCCTGTACTTAACAGAATAATGGATTGAAATTGTTACGAAAGTGAAACCACAAGGACTGAAATCGCAATTTTTAAACTAATGGACTCAAATAATGATTTTTGACAAACCACATGGACGAAAACAGTAATTAACTCAATTAATTGTTACTTTTATATTTATCTATTTACTTCAAATTCAAACTTAGTTATCTAATTTGATCTTAACTATATATTTGAACGTTTTGTTTAGTTTGGTATCAACTAGATTTTACGAAACTTGAAATAAAATTAACTAATAGTATTTATCATTTATATATTTACGGAGTTTTAAATAAAGGGTTACATTTATTGAGACTTCGTTAACAAATTTTGTAACAACAGAATAATCTATTTTTATCACGAAAACCAAACTTTGTATTAATATATTAAATATTTTTATTTTCACTATACAAAATTACATTTACTCGACCCATGTAATACATGAGGTTTTTTAATATATAATTTTTTTATTATTTAATATATAAAATTAGATTTATTCAATTCGTATAATACACGGGGTTTTTTAAGGATATATATTTTTTTATTATTTAGGACAGAAAATTACATTTATTCAAACCGTGTAATACACATATTTTTAAAGATGTAATTTCTTTATTATTTGGTATATAAAATCACATTTATTCAACGCGTGTAATAAATGGGGTTTTTTAAAGATGTATTATTTTATTATTTAGTAAAAAATATTACATTTATTCAACCCATGTAATACTCGTGGTTTTAAAGATATTACTTTTTTTATTTGGTATATAAAATTACATTTATTCAACCCGTACAATATGGTTTTATAGATATAACTTTTTATTATTTAATATATAAATTATATTTATTCAACCTGTGCAATAAAGGAGGTTTTCAAAGATATATTGTTTTATTATTTATTATATAAAATTTATTTATTCAACCCGTGTAATACACGGGGTTATAACCTAGTAATTGTATAATTTAAATAAATATTGTTTTACGACACAAATAGTTAGATTTCTAACGTGTTTGAATTTATGCAAAATTTTATGTCATATTTATAAACTAAATGACATGCTCAATACTTATTGAATATGGTATGAAAGGTAGAAGTTTTACATTCCTTGCTCCAAACTCGAACAAACTTAGCAAGATTGATAGGGTGCTGGTTTGTAAAAAAAAAAATTTGATAAGTGGCCTGACGCTTGTTTGAGAGCTCTCCCGAGATTACATTCGGATCACAGTCCAGTGATTCTTGTGCCCATTCGTGATAATTTTGGAGTCAAACCGTTCAGATTTTTTAACTCGTGGCTCGAGAGGGTTGGTCTTGATGAAGTGGTGGAAAATGCGGTCAATTCTTTCGATATTTCGGTAGCTCGTCCTGACGTTATACTGACTTTGAAACTGAGGCTCATCAGTGATAGAATTAAAGTATGGAAAAAAGAATCTTTGGATAAAGAGAAAGAAGATATGGAAAGAGATAAAGTAGAATTGGAAGCTTTTGATAATATGTGTGAGTTGAGGGATTTAAGTGAAGAGGAATTATGGATTAAGGAGGAATGTGCTACAAATATTCGGGAACTCCGCGCTTGGCCCAAATGGATATAAAGCAAAAGTCGCGATGTAAGTGGGCGGTCGACGGTGACGAAAACTCGGGTTTCTTTCACAGACTTTGTAATAATAGGAAAAGAAAAAATGGTATTCCTTGGCTTATGATTGACGGGGCATGGGTTTCGAATCCGAAGTTAGTCAAGAAAGAGATTTTGGGGTTTTTCAAGAATCATTTTACGGAGTTCGTGAATAATAGATCGGGTCTGCTTTGTCATAACATTAAGAGGCTTTCGGAAGAGGAAGCTATGGGCATTTCGGGTCATTTTTCTGACAAAGAGATAAAGGATGCGGTTTTTGAGTGCGGTTCGGACAAAGCTCCCGATCCGGATGGTTTTAATTTTAAATTCTAAAGCACTTCTGGAAATTCTTTGAATAAGATTTTAGAGAGATTGTGGCTTATTTCTTTGAGTCGGGGTCTATTGACAGGTGTTGTCGATCTGATCGGTTTAAAAGATTATAGGCTGATAAATTTAATTGGTCTCGTCAGTAAAGTGATTTCTAAGATTTTAGCAAATCGGCTAAAGAGTGTTATTGGGAGGATTGCCACGGAATCCCAGTCTGCTTTCCTTAGGGACAGATGTATTTTAGACAGCCCTTTGATTCTGAGCGAGGTGTGGTCGTGGCTTAAAAAAGTGGGAAGGAAAGCTTTTATTTTTAAAATCGATTTCGAGAAGGCGTATGATAATGTCAATTGGAGCTTCCTGTTAGAGGTTATGAGGCAAATGGGTTTCTCTTCCTTGTGGTGCAAGTGGATTAAAGGGGTTCTTAGTTCTACTCGTTCCTCTGTTTTGGTACGGCTCCCCTACGTTCGAGTTCCAGTGTCCAAAAGGTATTAGGCAAGGTGATCCCTTATCTACTTTTCTTTTCCTTATTGTTATGGAAGCACTTTCGTGTTTGGTCTCCAAAGCTAGTGGGTTGGGATGCTTTAAGGGGGTGCTACTGCCAAATGGGGGCCCTTTGGTCTCTCACCTTTTCTATGCAGATGATGCGTTGATTATGGGGGAATGGGAGGAGGATAATTTCAAAACAGTGGCTAGAATTCTTCGGGTCTTCTATGCGTGTTTGGGCCTTAAAATTAATTTCAAAACTAGTTTGACTTTTTGGTTAAATAGTTTGACCCGACAATTAACTAAGCAAACGGCATAATTAGGAGGTGCCCTTTTAAGGGTTACTCACCTACCTAATTATGGTCACATAACCACATTCATCTCGAATAATGGCTGGACCATTTGAGTTTAAACCGAAGGTCAAAGTCAGTTTACGATAACTTTGACTTTTCGGTTTTTAAATTAAAAACTGAACTAAAGAGGGGACTAAGACACTTACAAAGGGTCCTAGCAATTTTTTCTACTAAAGTGAGCTTCCCTTTTTGATCAGGAACCTCCATAATGCTCAAGAATTCAAGCTAGAGAGATGAGAGTGATTTTGAGTTAAAGTGCAAGTGAAATGGGTGCACATAAGGTCCTATTTATAGTGAATGGAGACCCCTCATGATCATCACATGTGTTTAGGGGGGTTGTAGGATGGCTCCAGGTGTCTTGGTGGTAATTTAAAACCATCAAACAACCATAATTTCGATTTATAACTTGTTTGGAGGCCAAGGAAGAAGGTGACCTGCACCTGGCCAAAGAATTCGGTCAAAATAAGGCCGTCGCCGCGCGCGAAGGTGAGGGGGGGGGGGGCTGTGACGCGACGCCACGGCACAAAACTCCAGCAAACAAGTTTTAAACTTGTCACTTTCAGTCCCTGTACCTTCTAATGCAATGTATCTTTCATTTTAGGCACTTTTAACCCTTCTAGTTGGTTTGTAGATGATCTAGAGAGTATAACCAAACACCGTTAGGTTCGGTTTCGTTAAATGATCACCGAAAACACTAGTTTCGTCTCGTTGACGCTTTTAACCCTTATTCTTGGGAATTTGCGTAAATAACACATAACGATATCGAAACCTCGTGAAATTTTTATCATATATTCTTGAGAGTATAATCGAACATTACAAAGTCCCGGGTTCGCTAAGAGGTCACTTTATGGTGTAGTTTCGCTAGTTGACGTTTTTAGTCCTTTTAACGCACAAAGGAGTGCGTAAAGGAGTGCGTAATATCGTTTAACGACATGAAAGCCTTCCTTGCCCCTTATTAAGCATTACCGAGCATATGATTGCATATTTTAATGCTTCAGGTTCGTTAAAAGGTCATTCAGAGGTATATTAAACATGTTGACGCTTTTAACCCCTTTAACTTACAAACTTGCGCGTAACTTCACTTATTGGCATAAAAACCTTGAATGGCCAATATTAGGCATTCCCGAGAATATAATCAAACATCATGAAGCTCTCGGTTTGTTAAAAGGTCACTCAGAGGTAAGAATTAACATGTTGACACTTTTAACCCTTCGACGCACAAACTTTCACATAATTACGCAAACGGCTCCTCCCGTCCAACAAGTAGCTCATTTGAGAATACGGACACCGTATAAGGTCACTCAGAGGCCTAGTTTAGGCATGTTGATACCTTCAGTCCTTCCATATTCAAGGTTTTCGATTTTTGACGAAATTAGTCCCTCATAGTCAACGTTTGACTTTATTAAGGTTCATTACACGTGTCAACACATCATTGGACACGATTTTACGAGGTGTTACATCCTCACCCCCTTAAAAGAAATCTCGACTCCGAGATTTACCAAAACAAGTGAGGGTGCTACTGTCGCATAGTGGACTCAACCTCTCACGTATATTCAGGGCCTCCACGGGCATCCCATTTAACTATTACAATTGGCACATGCTTCCTTCGGAGCTTTTTAACCTGTCGATCCAAGATCGATATAGGTCTTTCAATAAACCTCAGGCTTTCATCAATCTGTACGTCTTTATGAGACATTGCTAGTTATTTATCAGCTAGACATTTCTTTAAGTTAAAGATGTGGAACACATTGTGAATTCCACTAAGCTCCTTAGGCAAGTTTAGCTTATGAGCTATACTACTGACACATTCGATGATCTAGAATGGTCCTAAATATCCAGGGCTCGACTTGCCCTTTATACTGAAACGTATCATACCCTTCCATGTTGGTATTTTCAATAGAGTCTTGTTCCCTATTTGGAACTTTAAGAGATTTGCACCTCTTGTTCGCATTGCTCTTCTGCCGATTACTAGAAGCTTTCAAATGATTACGGATTCGTATTATCTTATCCATCATCTTTAAGAAAAATCTCAGATTCTGATAATCGGTTTTCCCAACTCCTGCCCAACAAACGGGCGTTGACACTTTCTCCCATTCAAGGTCTCTAATGGAGCAGCCTTGATGCTTATATAATGTTATTGGTTATAGGAGAACTTAATTAGGGTGAGATAGTCATTCCAACTACTACCCGAATCAATCTTAAGGAATTAACAACCCTCATGGTTAGTCGAACAAATCGACGATCCTGGGCAGCTAATAACGATTCAATTCCTGTCACACCCTGATATTTTCACATACTACCGGTGGGCCCGGTGGGCCCGGTGGGGAGTATCGTGACGTAGTTGATATCATCATGGTCAAACATACACAGAATAGCACAGCGGAAGTCTTGGAATAAAAATATTATTACAAACCCACATGTCTGAAAATATCAAAGTATTTATTATAGACGAGCCTGTAATATCAAATCCACAGGTGGATCTTCACAGAATGTATAAAATAGAGTTTAGCAGACTTTAAGGCATCTTTAAGGATTTGTAAGATCCTCTATTTCGACACCGAGCAACTCCCAGCCTATTACGAGTAGTACCTGCCACTTAGTCTTTTGAAAATACGCCAGTTTTCACTAGTAAATACAATTAACTGACTTTTTTGAAAAGATTTTATGAAAATTGATTTAAGTGCACAAGGCACAAACCATTTATAACTTGGGACAATCTTTAATAAAATCTTGTATACAGTTTTACATGTTTGTTATACATACGGGGCCGGTTTGGAAGCCGGTCATGATTAACCGACTCACCACTTATAGAACCCACAAATGAGTTATCCAACATGTGGGTTATTTAGCATTTGCATCTGTCAGGTGTATACCTACACCCCGTGCATAGGTCGTGGCCATTTTTAAATGAAATGAGCCGAGGATATCCAGGACACGGTCGTATTAACCCCCAATGTTTATGTTATCAAACAAAACAGATTAAAACGGGTTATGCAAATTTATTAATCACAATCCGATTAAATGATTTCATACCCGACCAAGCGGTATTATTATAATACCGTATCCCAAGCCCGTATAAGGAAAAATAAGTTAAAAGTATTTACCTGAGCTAATACTTGATTCACAGCAAAATAACTCAGTCGTATCCAATCTATCTAAATGCAGGTAACTTTTAACGGGTGGCTGTAGTCTGGAGTGATGTTCATATATATCCAATTCAGAATGCTAACGGTCTTATTTAAGTCGTAGACTTAGACCGACTATCTTAAAGTATCTAAAGCGGTACTATACACTAGATTAAGCGATGACCGGAATAGAACGTAATTTAGACCCAACAAGTACGAAGACTTGTATAATATGGGTAAACTAAATAAATTATGGATTTTGAAGTATAAACGATAAGGTTAAACCCGTTTCGGCAAATTTACGTAAACTAGTTACATAAACCGATCCGACCGCGTAAATGCATAACGGACAACCAAATGAACCTTATACAAGTCCGATATGTTATTATGCCTAGAATATGTTAATACATCAGTAGGATGTTAACATATATGCCCAAAAAGTATTTAAAACCAAATTAGGTCTCGTAAGGGCATTTTGGTCATTTTAATATTTATAAGAGAGGTTTTAAAGTAAATTGATATTCTAGTCTAAAACATTCAGTAAAAATATTTATTTTATGATGTTAAAACAGTAGGATATCATTCATATGTGTGGTTTACCATTTATGGCCAAACTATGCCCCGAAAGGGTATTTTGGTCATTTCGCATATGATTTTAAGGACATAATTGGAATTCTGAGTTCATGACTTATACCTACTGTAAAAGTATTAAAAATTATTTATAAATTCAGTAGGTAACAAGTCTTGGGTGCTAATTATGGTTTTAAACCATACTGCACACCTAATTAGCGTAAAAATCGATAATTGACGATATTTAAGATGTTTATGTGATTCTGAGATTTTGAACAGCCTTGAATGTTTAAAATATTTTATTTTTCTTATCAAATTAGTAGAAAAAGGTTTGGCATGTTAAACATATGTAAATCACATTTTATTAGCCAAAAGGGCGTTATCGTCAATTAAGGAATTTATACAAGAACTCTAAGTTATAGTGAATATCTAATCTGACCCAACATTCCAAAAATTCCTAAAAATGATATCATAACAGTAGGTAATGAGTTTTGAGTCAAATTCTATGTTTAAACATATATTATGCACAAAAGCGTAATTTAAATAACAAAAATTTCAATTTTACGATATCGTGCATAACATCGTTTTGAAACCAAAGATTCATGTCAAATTAATTTAGACATGCTTACATATCACTACTTAACGTATTAGTATGCTCACATATGTAAAAATCTTACTTTTAGACCAAAAGGGCAAAATGGGCATTTATAAGCATAATAACGGAAACTAGCATATAATTCAGAATACTAATGACCCGGTAATATAACTTCAGAGAGTTATACTACAACATAAAGTGGTCCTAATGGAAGCTTAAAACATGGAAGAATTAAGCTTAATCGGGTCAGAACTGAAAGTCAAAGCAAAAGTCAAGCTTTTGCGACTTTTGGTTGCGAACCGACCCTAAACTCAGAATTGTTGGGTTGAACATGCTTAGACATGTTCAAATAATAATTACCAAGTTATTAGAATGATAAAATATAATTTATAACCTCTGCATTGTTAGTTTTGATTATTATTTCAAATTCTGACTAGTTTGACTTTTTGGTTAAATAGTTTGACCCAACAATTAACTAAGCAAACAAAATAATTAGGAGGTGCCCTTTTAAGGGTTAATCACCTACCTAGTTAGGGTCACATAACCACATTTATCTCGAATAATGCTGGACCATTTGAGTTTAAACCGAAGGTCAAAGTCAGTTTACGATAACTTTGACTTTTCGGTTTTTAAATAAAAAACTGAACTAAAGAGGGGACTAAGACACGTACAAAGGGTCCTAGCAATCTTTTCTACTAAAGTGAGCTTCCCTTTTTGATCAGGAACCTCCAGAATGCTCAAGAATTCAAGCTAGAGAGATGAGAGTGATTTTGAGTGAAAGTGCAAGTGAAATGGCTTCACATAAGGTCCTATTTATAGTGAATGGAGACCCCTCATGATCATCACATGTGTTTAGGGGGATTGTAGGATGGCTCCAGGTGTCTTGGTGGTAATTTAAAACCATCAAACAGCCATAGTTTCGATTTATAACTTGTTTGGAGGCCAAGGAAGAAGGTGACCTGCACCTGGCCAAAGAATTCAGTCAAAATAAGGCCGTCGCCGCGCACGACGGCAAAGGGGGGTGGGGCTGTGGCGCGACGCCACGACACAAAACTCCAGCAAACAAGTTTTAAACTTGTCACTTTCAGTCCCTGTACCTTCTAATGCAATGTATCTTTCATTTTAGGCACTTTTAACCCTTCTAGTTGGTTTGTAGATGATCTAGAGAGTATAACCAAACCCCGTTAGGTCCGGTTTCGTTAAACGATCCATGAAAACACTAGTTTCATCTCGTTGACGCTTTTAACCCTTATTCTTGGGAATTTGCATAAATAACACATAACGATATCGAAACCTCGTGAAATTTTTATCATATATTCTTGAGAGTATAATCGAACATTACGAAGTCCCGGGTTCGCTAAGAGGTCAATTTATGGTGTAGAGAGATGAGAGTGATTTTGAGTGAAAGTGCAAGTGAAATGGCTTCACATAAGGTCCTATTTATAGTGAATGGAGACCCCTCATGATCATCACATGTGTTTAGGGGGATTGTAGGATGGCTCCAGGTGTCTTGGTGGTAATTTAAAACCATCAAACAACCATAATTTCGATTTATAACTTGTTTGGAGGCCAAGGAAGAAGGTGACCTGCACCTGGCCAAAGAATTCGGTCAAAATAAGGCCGTCGCCGCGCGCGAAGGTGAGGGGGGGGGGGCTGTGACGCGACGCCACGGCACAAAACTCCAGCAAACAAGTTTTAAACTTGTCACTTTCAGTCCCTGTACCTTCTAATGCAATGTATCTTTCATTTTAGGCACTTTTAACCCTTCTAGTTGGTTTGTAGATGATCTAGAGAGTATAACCAAACACCGTTAGGTTCGGTTTCGTTAAATGATCACCGAAAACACTAGTTTCGTCTCGTTGACGCTTTTAACCCTTATTCTTGGGAATTTGCGTAAATAACACATAACGATATCGAAACCTCGTGAAATTTTTATCATATATTCTTGAGAGTATAATCGAACATTACAAAGTCCCGGGTTCGCTAAGAGGTCACTTTATGGTGTAGTTTCGCTAGTTGACGTTTTTAGTCCTTTTAACGCACAAAGGAGTGCGTAAAGGAGTGCGTAATATCGTTTAACGACATGAAAGCCTTCCTTGCCCCTTATTAAGCATTACCGAGCATATGATTGCATATTTTAATGCTTCAGGTTCGTTAAAAGGTCATTCAGAGGTATATTAAACATGTTGACGCTTTTAACCCCTTTAACTTACAAACTTGCGCGTAACTTCACTTATTGGCATAAAAACCTTGAATGGCCAATATTAGGCATTCCCGAGAATATAATCAAACATCATGAAGCTCTCGGTTTGTTAAAAGGTCACTCAGAGGTAAGAATTAACATGTTGACACTTTTAACCCTTCGACGCACAAACTTTCACATAATTACGCAAACGGCTCCTCCCGTCCAACAAGTAGCTCATTTGAGAATACGGACACCGTATAAGGTCACTCAGAGGCCTAGTTTAGGCATGTTGATACCTTCAGTCCTTCCATATTCAAGGTTTTCGATTTTTGACGAAATTAGTCCCTCATAGTCAACGTTTGACTTTATTAAGGTTCATTACACGTGTCAACACATCATTGGACACGATTTTACGAGGTGTTACATCCTCACCCCCTTAAAAGAAATCTCGACTCCGAGATTTACCAAAACAAGTGAGGGTGCTACTGTCGCATAGTGGACTCAACCTCTCACGTATATTCAGGGCCTCCACGGGCATCCCATTTAACTATTACAATTGGCACATGCTTCCTTCGGAGCTTTTTAACCTGTCGATCCAAGATCGATATAGGTCTTTCAATAAACCTCAGGCTTTCATCAATCTGTACGTCTTTATGAGACATTGCTAGTTATTTATCAGCTAGACATTTCTTTAAGTTAAAGATGTGGAACACATTGTGAATTCCACTAAGCTCCTTAGGCAAGTTTAGCTTATGAGCTATACTACTGACACATTCGATGATCTAGAATGGTCCTAAATATCCAGGGCTCGACTTGCCCTTTATACTGAAACGTATCATACCCTTCCATGTTGGTATTTTCAATAGAGTCTTGTTCCCTATTTGGAACTTTAAGAGATTTGCACCTCTTGTTCGCATTGCTCTTCTGCCGATTACTAGAAGCTTTCAAATGATTACGGATTCGTATTATCTTATCCATCATCTTTAAGAAAAATCTCAGATTCTGATAATCGGTTTTCCCAACTCCTGCCCAACAAACGGGCGTTGACACTTTCTCCCATTCAAGGTCTCTAATGGAGCAGCCTTGATGCTTATATAATGTTATTGGTTATAGGAGAACTTAATTAGGGTGAGATAGTCATTCCAACTACTACCCGAATCAATCTTAAGGAATTAACAACCCTCATGGTTAGTCGAACAAATCGACGATCCTGGGCAGCTAATAACGATTCAATTCCTGTCACACCCTGATATTTTCACATACTACCGGTGGGCCCGGTGGGCCCGGTGGGGAGTATCGTGACGTAGTTGATATCATCATGGTCAAACATACACAGAATAGCACAGCGGAAGTCTTGGAATAAAAATATTATTACAAACCCACATGTCTGAAAATATCAAAGTATTTATTATAGACGAGCCTGTAATATCAAATCCACAGGTGGATCTTCACAGAATGTATAAAATAGAGTTTAGCAGACTTTAAGGCATCTTTAAGGATTTGTAAGATCCTCTATTTCGACACCGAGCAACTCCCAGCCTATTACGAGTAGTACCTGCCACTTAGTCTTTTGAAAATACGCCAGTTTTCACTAGTAAATACAATTAACTGACTTTTTTGAAAAGATTTTATGAAAATTGATTTAAGTGCACAAGGCACAAACCATTTATAACTTGGGACAATCTTTAATAAAATCTTGTATACAGTTTTACATGTTTGTTATACATACGGGGCCGGTTTGGAAGCCGGTCATGATTAACCGACTCACCACTTATAGAACCCACAAATGAGTTATCCAACATGTGGGTTATTTAGCATTTGCATCTGTCAGGTGTATACCTACACCCCGTGCATAGGTCGTGGCCATTTTTAAATGAAATGAGCCGAGGATATCCAGGACACGGTCGTATTAACCCCCAATGTTTATGTTATCAAACAAAACAGATTAAAACGGGTTATGCAAATTTATTAATCACAATCCGATTAAATGATTTCATACCCGACCAAGCGGTATTATTATAATACCGTATCCCAAGCCCGTATAAGGAAAAATAAGTTAAAAGTATTTACCTGAGCTAATACTTGATTCACAGCAAAATAACTCAGTCGTATCCAATCTATCTAAATGCAGGTAACTTTTAACGGGTGGCTGTAGTCTGGAGTGATGTTCATATATATCCAATTCAGAATGCTAACGGTCTTATTTAAGTCGTAGACTTAGACCGACTATCTTAAAGTATCTAAAGCGGTACTATACACTAGATTAAGCGATGACCGGAATAGAACGTAATTTAGACCCAACAAGTACGAAGACTTGTATAATATGGGTAAACTAAATAAATTATGGATTTTGAAGTATAAACGATAAGGTTAAACCCGTTTCGGCAAATTTACGTAAACTAGTTACATAAACCGATCCGACCGCGTAAATGCATAACGGACAACCAAATGAACCTTATACAAGTCCGATATGTTATTATGCCTAGAATATGTTAATACATCAGTAGGATGTTAACATATATGCCCAAAAAGTATTTAAAACCAAATTAGGTCTCGTAAGGGCATTTTGGTCATTTTAATATTTATAAGAGAGGTTTTAAAGTAAATTGATATTCTAGTCTAAAACATTCAGTAAAAATATTTATTTTATGATGTTAAAACAGTAGGATATCATTCATATGTGTGGTTTACCATTTATGGCCAAACTATGCCCCGAAAGGGTATTTTGGTCATTTCGCATATGATTTTAAGGACATAATTGGAATTCTGAGTTCATGACTTATACCTACTGTAAAAGTATTAAAAATTATTTATAAATTCAGTAGGTAACAAGTCTTGGGTGCTAATTATGGTTTTAAACCATACTGCACACCTAATTAGCGTAAAAATCGATAATTGACGATATTTAAGATGTTTATGTGATTCTGAGATTTTGAACAGCCTTGAATGTTTAAAATATTTTATTTTTCTTATCAAATTAGTAGAAAAAGGTTTGGCATGTTAAACATATGTAAATCACATTTTATTAGCCAAAAGGGCGTTATCGTCAATTAAGGAATTTATACAAGAACTCTAAGTTATAGTGAATATCTAATCTGACCCAACATTCCAAAAATTCCTAAAAATGATATCATAACAGTAGGTAATGAGTTTTGAGTCAAATTCTATGTTTAAACATATATTATGCACAAAAGCGTAATTTAAATAACAAAAATTTCAATTTTACGATATCGTGCATAACATCGTTTTGAAACCAAAGATTCATGTCAAATTAATTTAGACATGCTTACATATCACTACTTAACGTATTAGTATGCTCACATATGTAAAAATCTTACTTTTAGACCAAAAGGGCAAAATGGGCATTTATAAGCATAATAACGGAAACTAGCATATAATTCAGAATACTAATGACCTGGTAATATAACTTCAGAGAGTTATACTACAACATAAAGTGGTCCTAATGGAAGCTTAAAACATGGAAGAATTAAGCTTAATCGGGTCAGAACTGAAAGTCAAAGCAAAAGTCAAGCTTTTGCGACTTTCGGTTGCGAACCGACCCTAAACTCAGAATTGTTGGGTTGAACATGCTTAGACATGTTCTAATAATAATTACCAAGTTATTAGAATGATAAAATATAATTTATAACCTCTGCATTGTTAGTTTTGATTATTATTTCAAATTCTGACTAGTTTGACTTTTTGGTTAAATAGTTTGACCCAACAATTAACTAAGCAAACAAAATAATTAGGAGGTGCCCTTTTAAGGGTTAATCACCTACCTAGTTAGGGTCACATAACCACATTTATCTCGAATAATGCTGGACCATTTGAGTTTAAACCGAAGGTCAAAGTCAGTTTACGATAACTTTGACTTTTCGGTTTTTAAATAAAAAACTGAACTAAAGAGGGGACTAAGACACGTACAAAGGGTCCTAGCAATCTTTTCTACTAAAGTGAGCTTCCCTTTTTGATCAGGAACCTCCAGAATGCTCAAGAATTCAAGCTAGAGAGATGAGAGTGATTTTGAGTGAAAGTGCAAGTGAAATGGCTTCACATAAGGTCCTATTTATAGTGAATGGAGACCCCTCATGATCATCACATGTGTTTAGGGGGATTGTAGGATGGCTCCAGGTGTCTTGGTGGTAATTTAAAACCATCAAACAGCCATAGTTTCGATTTATAACTTGTTTGGAGGCCAAGGAAGAAGGTGACCTGCACCTGGCCAAAGAATTCAGTCAAAATAAGGCCGTCGCCGCGCACGACGGCAAAGGGGGGTGGGGCTGTGGCGCGACGCCACGACACAAAACTCCAGCAAACAAGTTTTAAACTTGTCACTTTCAGTCCCTGTACCTTCTAATGCAATGTATCTTTCATTTTAGGCACTTTTAACCCTTCTAGTTGGTTTGTAGATGATCTAGAGAGTATAACCAAACCCCGTTAGGTCCGGTTTCGTTAAACGATCCATGAAAACACTAGTTTCATCTCGTTGACGCTTTTAACCCTTATTCTTGGGAATTTGCATAAATAACACATAACGATATCGAAACCTCGTGAAATTTTTATCATATATTCTTGAGAGTATAATCGAACATTATGAAGTCCCGGGTTCGCTAAGAGGTCAATTTATGGTGTAGTTTCGCTAGTTGACGTTTTTAGTCCTTTTAACGCACAAAGGAGTGTGTAATATCGTTTAACGACATGAAAGCCTTCCTTGGCCCTTATTAAGCATTCCCGAGCATATGATTGCATATTTTAATACTTTGGGTTCGTTAAAAGGTCATTCAGAGGTATAATTAAACATGTTGACGCTTTTAACCCCTTTAACTTACAAACTTGCGCGTAACTTCACTTATTGGCATAAAAACCTTGAATGGCTAATATTAGGCATTCCCGAGAATATAATCAAACATCATGAAGCTCTCGGTTTGTTAAAAGGTCACTCAGAGGTAAGAATTAACATGTTGACACTTTTAACCCTTCGACGCACAAACTTTCACATAATTACGCAAACGGCTCCTCTCGTCCAACAAGTAGCTCATTTGAGAATACGGACACCGTATAAGGTCACTCAGAGGCCTAGTTTAGGCATGTTGACACCTTCAGTCCTTCTATATTCAAGGTTTTCGATTTTTGACGAAATTAGTCCCTCATAGTCAACGTTTGACTTTATTAAGGTTCATTACACGTGTCAACACATCATTGGACACGATTTTACGAGGTGTTACATTTATGTACTTGGGAATTCCTTTGGGAGCCAATATAAATAGGATGAAGAATTGGGATCCTATCGTTAGGATTTTCAAAAACTTGTTGGCTACGTGGAAAGCTCATTCCTTATCTATCGGTGGCCGGGTAGTGCTTATTAAAGCGGTATTAGAGAGTCTCCCCATTTATTATTTTTTGATTTTTAAGGCGCCGGTTCAAGTGGTGAATAAATTGGAACCCCTTATGAAAAACTTCCTATGGGGTGGATCGGAAGAGGTTAGAAAAACTCATTGGATTGCGTGGGATAAGGTTTCGCGCCACAAGAAAGATGGAGGTCTTGGTTTGTGTAAGCTCAAGCAAGTCAACAAGGCGCTCTTGGCAAAATAGATTTGGAGGTTTAAAGTAGAAGATAATAGTTTATGGAAAAGAGTTATTGCGGCTTGTCATGGTAGGAAAAGGAGGTGGTCGTCTTTACCGGCTAACCGGCGATTACAGGGGTGTGGTATAACATTATTAAAATGGAGAACAAGTTGGTTATGAAAGGCAAAAGTATTCATAGCTTAATTAAAGGTGTGGTGGGAAATGGTAACAACATCAGATTCTGGTTGGATGTTTGGTTGGGAGATTCGGCCCTTATGTTTAAATGGTCTGGTCTTTTTGCTCTTGAAAAAGACAAGTCATGTTGGGTTAGTGATTGTTTCAATGGTTTAGGGGAGGAGCTTATTTTCATCTCAGTTGGAAGAGAGATCCGGCGTAGGCCAGCGAAATTCAGGAACTGGAAGAGTTTGTGATATCGTTTGGAAGTGTGAAGTTCTCGGCCAGCAGGGACGGTTGAGTTTGGTCTCCGGAAGCCTCGGGTGTGTTCTCGACGAGCTCGTTCAAGGCTATTGCGGCGGAGGAGCGGGTCGAGGTTATTCCGTTCTCAGTCAAGGGGTGTGGTTGGGTGCCAGCTAAATGTCGGATTTTTATGTGGAGGTCTTCGATGGATCGGATACCGACTAGGCAAGCTCTAGAAAAAATGGAATATCCCGGTTGGGTCGAATTTGTGTGCTCTTTGCGGGGACGGGGTGGAATCTGTGGATCACATCTTTTCAGCGTGCGATGTTTCTATGATGGTTTGGGATTGTTTCAGCAGGTGGGTGAAGGTCCCTCCGATCTTTGTTTTCTCTTTTTCGGATGTCCTCAATATTCATAAATGAGGAAGTGGGAATAATAAAGCCAAGGAGATAATTCGTGGGCTGGTAATAGTGACGTGCTGGGCCATTTGGAAAGCTAGGAATGATAAAGTTTTTGCTAACGGTAGAGGAGATAGTGAAAATATTTTTGGAGAGGTTAGATCTTTTGTTTTTTGTTTTTTTTTTGGCTTAAAAACAGGTCTAAGTATAAGGATATAGTTTGGAGAGAGTGGTGTAAATACTCGTTGTATATGGTGTAATTGGTAGGTGGTGCGATCCTGTGTTTTTCGTCAGACCGGCCATTTTTTAATAAATTCTATTAAAAAAATGACATGCTCAATAAATTTTAAATTTTAGTAAAACACTTATTATTTGATAAACAAAGGTTAAACACGTGGGTGGGGTGGGGCCATAAGGCTGGAGGGTGTGGGGGCTCTATGGGGCTCCATCCATGCCACATCAGCATCCATCACCACACCCTCCAAGTGGGGGCTCCATGGTGGTAACCATGTATGGTGCCTACTTCTTCAATTTGGACCAATCAAATGTTTTTTTTTTAATTTTGTTTAATAGGGGCTCCATCCACACCCTCCAAATTAAAGGGGGGCTTCATGGCTGACGTGGATCCTATGTGAACTTGATAAAGCCCCATAAGGCTCCATCCACTCCTCATAACCTTATGTCCATGTCATTTAGGAAGACATTTGTGATTTGCAACCATCAGGTAGTAAGTATATTGTAGTTGGTGTGCTTCTTTTATTTGTAAACTAAGCTTTAAAGTGGCGTAAATAATTGAATAGTGTATCTTACTCGCAAAACAAATTTCGAAATTAATATAGAGGAAATACAAATTTTGATTGAAAATAATTCTAATTAGCAATAAGACCTCCGCACATTGTGGTGCGGTTACATTGCAAACATCGAATGAATTATTCCAAACATTATGTGATCCATTAATCATATGAAAACACGTGTTTCGAGGTATCTGATTGAACTCAATGTAACTTATATATCCATTGCGATTGGATCAAAACATAAAGTAAATCAAATTTATACCGTATGATCATAACATATTATATGTGACCGGAGTCATACATAAAAACGTAACGGGTATAACGGAAAAGCTGACATGTACAATCAAAAGAGGTTAATTAGAGCTTTTAAAAAAGGAAAAAAAGAAACCACAATTTGACTCCACTCGGATCGACATAAAAATTACAAAAACATTCATAAATAAATCACGAAAACATATTATATTTGACCTGACTCGTTTCCCAAAAAAACTTACCTCAAAACATACACCAACTCGAATTTATACGAAACGTAGATAAAAATATTCACGTAAAAAATGCTTTTTTTAAAGAAAACGTATTATATTTAACCTAACTCGTTTACAGAAAAAGTTTACGTCGAAATGTAGAGCAAATCAAATTTATACAAACATGTACATAAAAACATGCACATAAAAAAATAGTTTTTCTTAAGTAAAGGAATTATAGCGGTAAACTCGAAACAAATTATTAGTAAAAAAACCTAATAGGATAAATACGTTCGTAAAATCGTATCAAGTAGCATTAATGCCACATCACTGTCAACGACCACCAATATCAGAAGAGCTCGTACAAATAAATAAGTAAAAAATAGAGTAAACTTTCGTTTTGCTCCCTGTGGCTTGGTCATTTTAACGGTTTTGCTCCAATAGTTTAAAAATAGCCATTTTCCTCCCTGATTTTTCTAACTTATCTTCATTTTGCTCCCAGCCTCTAACTCCATCAGGGAGAAAACTGGCGACAAACTCGAAAGATTAGGGAGCAAACTGGCGACAAACTCGAAAGATCAGGGAGGAAAATGGCTATTTTTAAACTATTGGAGCAAAACCGTTAAAATGACCAAACCACAGGGAGCAAAACGGAAGTTTACTCTAAAAAATAAAACCGAATGAAAAATAGACGTAAAATCATTGAATCACACACGCCCGTTGAGGCGCGTTAATGCGAAGAAATTAGACATAAACGTAAAACTTAGAAAAAAATAACTAAGTCGATTTTGGATCCGAGCGTCGCGACGAACTTATCAAACGAAGAAAAGTAGACGCGCGACTGGCCTGTTAAACGGGAAAAACAGACGTAAAAACGTTGAACCCCACATGCACGTAGCGGCATGTTGACTCACAAAATTTAGAACAAAACGTAAAACGAAAAACTTGCGAAAATGAAAAATATGGGGGTACAAAGCTGAAAATAGAAAAATGTTGTGGTTAAATTGTAAAAGAAGAAAAGCTTTGTGTTAAAAGTGAAAAAGTCAAGGTCGCTAAAATGCAAAAGAAAAAAACCTTTAGGCCAAAAGTGCAAAATGCATTTTATTTTTGAAAAACCTCTAACGCACATCTTACAACAACATCAAGCATAAAATGATGCTAATTTATAGGTTGGAAATTCTTTTCAAATTCATTTATAAAAAGAAAATTTAAATATACGAATCAAATGGCCCTAACTTTCAATTTAGAGTAAACTGCAATTTTACCCCTTGAGGTTAGGGGTCATTGGCACTCTTACCCCCCTAAGGAAATAAATGCAAAATTACCCCCTACTGTTAACTGTTATGTCGCAGTTCTACCCCCGGCTTCAATTTTCTTGACCGGCCTGTTGACTTGGGGGTGAAAAGACTATTTTACCCTTTTGTTTTACCCCCCAACGTTTGCTATTATTTCGCATGTTTACCCCCTGAAATCAAATATGTTGCTGATCTGTTGACTTGGGGTAAATTACTAAAATACCCTTTCTTATAATCCCCTATAATTTGTGTTTAGAAGCACAATTACCCCCTGCAACTTCCAAAACCTTTCCCGCCACCATCCATATTCGATTCCAACACCATATAAATAGGCTTGTAACAGAATTCAAGCCACTCAGCCACCGTTGACCACCCTTCGCTACTGTCCCATCTCCATGAACCTGGCTGAAGCCCATACACATCCAGAACCAGGTTCAGATGTCAAACTAGGTTCACTGTCAGCAAAAATGGTTCACATGTCCAACTAGGTTCACTGTCAATTCACTGTCAAGTCAAACAGAATTCAAACAAGCATGTTTGACTTTCATAAGTCAAATTGCACATTGTTAGCAAAAATCATAACTATTGTGTGTATGGCATCAAGTGTTGTAACAGAATTCAAAAACCATGAAGAAGTGTTGTAACAGAATTCAAAAACCATGAAGAAGTCAAACAGGTTCCCTGTCAATTCAAACAGAATTCAAACAAGCATGTTTGACTTTCATAAGTCAAATTGCACATACACCTATTGACCCATATGCATTTGTACAAACTTGTATAACTTCCATAAGCCAAACTTCACATACACCTATTGATACACCTATTGACCTATATGCATTGTACAAACCTGTATATGCATTGTACAAACCTGTTTGACTAGAAACCTGTTTCATAAGTCAAACTGCATATCCATATTACCCATATGCATTTGTAGAAGCCTGTTTGACTTTCAACATACACCTATTGACCTATATGCATTGTACAAGCCTGTTTGACTTTCATAAGTCAAACTGCACATCCACATTACCCATATGCATTTGTAGAAGCCTGTTTGATTTTCAACATACACCTATTGACCTATTTGACTTTCATAAGTCAAACTGCATATCCATATTACCCATATGCCTGTTTGACTTTCATAATACACCTATTGACCCATGCACATTTGTACAAGCCTGTTTAACCCACATTATGAAATATAACCCACATTTGTACAAGTCTAGCTTCATATACCCAAATATAACCTGTACGGCTGTACAATCATAGATCCAAATATAACCCACATTAACAGTCATTCTATGATCAAGCATACCAAAAGATCCTAATATATAACCCACATTAACAGTCAACTACACTACATATTAACCCAAAACATCCTAATATATTAGAGTTCATAAGTAAACTACACAACCATTTCCTGCTGCGGGGGAAACTGGAAGTGCAAGAAAGGGCGGCCCCGCATTTTCACCACCACGGAAACCACAATCGAGCGGACTGAAAAACGAACCCTCATGTCCACTGCAAACACAGAAAGATGGATGTTTCAATAACCCCCTATTTTTAACTTCTTCACAAAGATCGATTTTATACCTGACAGCAGAGATAAAAAGGTTGATCGGTTGTTGTCTCCGGAAACCAGTTGCATCGGCGGAGGTGTGCTCGCCATTGTGGTCGCCGGAGGTGGAGGTGGAAGGATGGGGTTCTCTGATTCACTCATGGTTAAATGGAAGCCGGTTGTGGAGGTGGAGGTGGAAGCCGGTTGTGGCAGTGGTGGATGGATCGCCGGTGGTGGATTGATCGCCGGTGGTGGATTGATCGGAGATGGAGGTGGAGGTGGAAGTGAAGAAGCTTAGGGGGTAAGAGTGTGAAATAGTGTTGAGTTTAAGGGTTATTATACTATATAAGGTACTAATTAACGTGAAATTACCTATTTACCCTTTGACTCTTCCATGCTTTTATTGACCGGTCAACATATTTGAGCTTAGGGGGTAGAACTGCGACATAACAGTTAACAGTAGGGGGTAATTTTGCATTTATTTCCTTAGGGGGGGTAAGAGTGCCAATGACCCCTAACCTCAGGGGGTAAAATTGCAGTTTACTCTTCAATTTATTAGTTGCTGAATGCTGAATGCAGTTGACTACCCTCTAGTTTAATTATTTACAAGAGGACCCCTCTACTTATTCTATACGTAACAATACCCCCTCTTATTGAAATCCTTGGCAACAAGAATAACACCAAAGCTCAAAAGTTGAAATCGTAGTTGATTTCTTTGTTCCAATGTTTAACCATCCTTCTTGCCAAAACGGCAAACCAAGTGTTAAAAGCAAAATGGATCGAGGACAAAACAAACCATTTCTTAAATCAATTGGGTTCGTTCCAAGACAGGTTATCACCAAAATGGATTCAGGTGTTTTTAAAAAAAGTTTCAAAACAGTTCCACCCGTTATAAGTGGAATTATACTTGGTACGTTGATTTGATTGTTTCACCCACTATATTTTTATGGGCTATTGGTTATGGGTGGAAGCGGAGGTAGTGAAAATGGTGGTGGTGTCGAGGAACCTAGCGGGCGACATGTGGTGCTAGAAATAGCCACGGTGATGGAGCGGATTATTTTATTTTAACATACAAATCATCTAAATCGAAAATCAATTTATTATGAGTAAGCAAGCGTCTAAAAACCTTTTTTGTCACCCCTCTACATACCACGGTTTTTTTGTTAGTTGGAGCAACACGAATGCTACATTGGTTTCATTTGCGTGCATATGCTTTGGTTCTTAGGTCATATGCCAAGTGTTTTGAACGAAAGCTACAAATTATACCCATCTTTATTTCTTAACAATAATAACCACAACCAGTGGCGGACCCAGGAATTTTTCCATAGGGTACGGAACATTTTTAAAAATTTTAGACCCCAAGGTATATAAATAAAAAATCGGTTCGTATCGGGTCGGTTCGGATCGAGTCGGGTCATGTAAAACAAAAGAATTAAATTTATATAATCATCAAACACGTCAAATCTTGTTACAAACATAATTAAAACGTCGTCCTACGGGTTTTCATTTTTTGAAATTTATCCAAAACATCATCTAAACCTACTTTCTTAAGCAACTCTTTCTCTATATAACATATACAACATTCACTTAAATTCTCATCGCCAATCCGATTACGCAAGTATCCACATCAACGAATCCGGAAGACGTATCAACTTTCCTCTTGAGAAATCGCGCCATAATGTCGTTGCTGATTGTTCCTATCGGCTATCACAAACAAATTGATCTATAAGTTCATGGCTCCATAACATATTACATAATGTATCAACTATTCAAGCCCTAAATATCATAATGTAAATCATCCTAAAAATCATCTAAACAACATATACACCATAAAAAAAAGCCAAACGTTCTTCACTAAAAAAAGCTAAACATACTGTTGTATGCGGCTATAAAAAAGGGAAAATATCATCACTAACAAAATATAACCCACCATAACATAATGAAAACAAAACGAAGCACATGTCTACTATGGTTAGTATGCGGCTATAATAGGCTGTTGGAGGTGGATAATATCTACCAAAAATCATCAAAAATAACAAAGAAACTTACCCGTGTTTGATTGGCGGTGGTATGGTGGCTGTTGACTGTTCACTGTTGTCGCTGTTGAAGTTCTGATCGCTGGCGTGCAAGGATGATAAAGAGAGCATGATAGAATATGTAAGGGTTTTGGGCTTGTTTATTTTATTTTAGTTTGAAATATTGTTGATTTGTTGGATTTGTTTATTGGGCTAAGACTTAGTAGTGGGCTAGTTAAATGTATTGGGTATTTGGGTTTAGTTATTTAGGTATTAAAAGTTATATAATTTAGGTAGTATTTTTTTTATAAAATAAGAGTTTACTAAAGAATCTTTTTAAAATATAAGTTGATAACACTTTTTACCTAAGGGGTGCGGACAAAAAATTCCAAGGGGTGCGGACGGAATTTTCGACGGAACTTAGCACTAATTTTTTTTCCCAGGGGTGCGCCCGCCCAGCTTAGACTGGGTTTAGGTCCGCCCCTGACACAACATAATAACTTAAACCAACAAATACCATACACATTAATTTCATAACAATAATAACCACAACAAAATAACTTAAACCAACAAATACCATACACATTAAAAAAAAATATATATTCATTCTCGGGATGATAGTGGTTGCGATCAGCGAGACCCTCGACTCGACGATGCAAATCCCTCACATTTTCACTTTTTTGTAAATGGATAAACAGTTTCTTGAAACAAATTTACAAGTGGGGTTGGGCAACGAGTAACGATAATGGAAATGTTGTAATTTAATTGGAACATGTTAAAAATGCAAGCCCTCTATGCCCTTGAAATAAAAATTACTTACACTTGCATTGCGCAGGGATCAATAGACAAAAAAAAATGTTAAAAATGTTCCAATTATGGTTTGGTCCTTACATTTTGCAAATTACGGGTTTAATACTTATTGTTTGTTGTCCCGTAAGTAAGATCGATGGTCCCTGTGTTGTATGGTCATCTGTTTAGTTACCAATACAATGAATCAATACAAATGGCCCACACCTTAATCATGCATAATTTGAACAGAGAGAGACTCACTAGTTAATTTCCAACTAAGAAATATTAGGTGTGTTATCAAACCCTAACTCAAGAAGTGTCTGTTTATACTGCAAGATAAACACAAGTCCAGTCCAGTCCACTGACTTCTATTTGGCAACAACTCTAATCCCTCAACTTTACTCAGCTACAAAGCCCCCTCATGTTTAGTTAATGTCCAAATCCAACCCTTTGACTTTGGAAACTTTACAACATGCAAATATACTAATGACATGCTAAGTAAACAACCAAACTTAAGTTTTACCTGCTGCTACTGACATGCCAAGTAAACAACCAAACTTAAGTTTTACATGCAAAATAAAACACCTTTACCCTTTGTAAACAACAACATAAAACACCATGTACCGGCACTACAAAAAAACACCATGGTCACTCAAGACAATTAGTTGAAATGTAATATATATAGGGTGAGGTTATGTAAAAGTAAAAAGTGTGAAAAGGCATAGGAATTGACATGTAAGCATTATGTTTTGGACTTATACATGATGTTTTGGATTGTTTTGACAATAAAAAAAAAACAAAATAACCCTAAAGATAACAATTTAAAACACAATGCAATGTATTACAGGCAATAAATTTAAGACACACTTAAACACACTACTTAACGTTCTTGGCATTGTGTTTTAAGTTTTAAGCCTGAAATTCATTGCATTATCTCTTAAATTGTTATGTTTGATGTTTTTCTTGCCAAAACAACCCAAAACATTATGCCTGAGTCTAAAACATGATGTCTATATGTCAATTCCTATGTCTTTTCACACTTCTCACGGAAATGACTTTTTTATACAGTAACCTAAATCGTTGGTTATTAGGGTGTAATTTTTCAAACAAATTATATATAAAAAGGTAATTGACGTTTAAAAAAGACGGAAGAAAATTGTATGTGAGTTTTTGAATTTAAGATAAGTTGAATTTACATTTATATCCTCAATCCAACAAATCAATTAATAGACTTAACAAACATATCACAAAATTGTCACTCCTTTAATCTCATCTATTAGTTATTCTATAATCTAAACGTTCACATCACTTCTCTTATAATTTTTTAAGGAAAAAACACACTTTTTTCTTAGATTTTTCTTTGGTCTTATTTATTATTTTATTTGACTAATTAATTAGTTATAAAAACTATTATCCTCTACACTAAACTTTTCTGTCTACACACATCAAAAGTTATCCTACACATTTTGAAATTTATCCTACACATATTAAAATTTATCTTACCAAACTCGTAATGTATCTTACACAACTCATAATTTATCATTTACTCTTTTTTTTAATAATATATATTTTGGAAAAAAATTAAAAATTTAATGTAATTAGCTACTAAAGAGAAAGACTAAAAATTTATGATTTACATAAGTTTACCAATATACCCTTATAATAACATCAAATGCAAATATTAAATGAAGCAAAATGAAACATTCTTATTAATTGAAATTTCTTGTTTTTTTTCTTACAAATAATTTATTCGCATTCGAACCCTCCACTATAGAAATTTTGTGTAAGGAAAAAAAATCAACAAAGAAATAAAAATGCTTTATTTTGTTTTATTTAATATTAGTATATAATGTTGTGGGTTAGTTTATTTTATTAACCAACTTGATTATATACCAGTGAACTTCACGGGCTGTGTTAAAAAAAAATTAGAATACATACATAAACATTAAAGTAAGTATCATTTTATCAGATAATAGTTTCAAACCACAAAGCTAATAAATCAGTATAATGTTGGGTCAGTTGATATTAAATGTGAGAACATGTTGGAAATTTGTGAAATTAGCATTTCCACAAATATAGGAAATGTATATTTCCTAATTTTGGACAACATATATATATATATATATATATATATATTTGTGGGTTTGTGTTCTATATTGGAAGAGCTTTGCAACGAACCAAACCGCGTCCAAAACGGAGCTAAGATGAATGAGATATCGATGCTTAAAATTTGGTGTTCGAAACTTTAAATGCTGAAATAATGAGAAAATGGCACCTTGTCTCACATAGGAGGAGAGATGAAACTTAAAAGGGTATTTAGGTGGGAACACTCCTTCCTTATTGTTTCATGGAAGCACACACTAAGTGTACTCGCAAAGGGTGCGGAGCCACTCGCACACGCGCGCGCTCGTGTGGCGTGGGCGATGGGCGCAATGTGGCGCTTTGATGGCGAGACTGTGTGGCGTGACCGTACAGGTTCACTGGTGACGTGGCGTGTGCGCGCATGGGTAGCACAGACCCGCGCACAGAAGTGAGCCAAAATGGCGCACGCACATCAGCTTGTATGTCATGCGCGCGCGAACAAAAGCTTCCATTTAATTCGTTTCACTTCAGCATTTGAAACAGTCGAGTCAACGGGTTTGACTGAGAATTAAATGACGAATTAAAATACATTAAAGACGTTTAATGCAATTTAATTCTCTCATTTAATTCGTTTTTGTTGTTTCATCTCGGATGCTGTATAAATACAACATCACCACCAGTTCAGAAATACACCAGCAACACCAACAGCTAATGCACGAAATTCCCTGCAGACTTCTGATCTTCTTCTTACTTGTGTCAAGGTATTCTTCGACTCTTCGACCCAACTCCGGCAGTACTACTGCTCCGGCTGTTGAACCCTGCGAAACAAAACGAGTTCTCTTAGGAGACTCGGAATTTGTTTTAAGGGCCATGTGTTAAACACAACCCTCAGCCAAAAATCGTTTTCTTTTTCATCTAGTTCTTGTATTTCATTTATTTCAGTTGTAATTGTATTGTAATTTCCTGCTTTCTTTAATTTCCTGTATTGTAATCAGTTAATAAATTTGCTTTATTTTATTTATATGTGAACGGTTCCTAGAATATTAAAACAAATTTTAAAACACCGTTCGTGTATTAAAAACCATCGTGTTTGTGATTCAAACAAGTTTTGCTTCACACGGTTTATGTTTTAAAAACATTTTTTCTCCTGTTTTCATCTTCAAATGAGCGACTTTGGTTAAAAACAGTTATTGATTACATTCAGTTTTCGTCTTAAAAAATTAATAGAAACTTTCTGTTTGGTCTTCAAAGTTGGACTTAGAAGCCGAACAGTTAGTTTGTGTAAATTTGTTTACAGTAACTTTTGGACTAAACTTGGAATTTTTAATTTTCAGAATGTCGACTGAAAACAATTCCAACGTGAATACCAACATTGTAACGGGAACCCCTTTGAATACTGTGGGAGCGTCCACAGTGGCCAATCATGTTGAACGATCCGAGAAAGGTGGCAACAGAAGATGTTCTTCTACTTGACCACCGTTAACCTTGCGAGGTTCTTGACCAAAACCGCTCCTCAACCTGTGGAAGGGAGACCGACGCTCAAATTCAGTGCGCGGTTGATGCTTAGAAGCATACGGATTTCATATGTCGCGGCTATGTGTTAAACGGCCTTTCGGATGCATTGTATAATGTGTACTACAATGTCAAGACTTCCAAAGATTTATGGGATGCCTTGGACATAAAGTACAAAACGGAGGATGCCGGAATAAAGAAATTTGTTGAAGCCCGTTTCTTGGAATATAAAATGGTTGATAATAAAACCGTTATGAATCAAGTACAAGAGTTGTAAATTATACTACATGACATCTTAGCGGAAGGCATGACACTTAGTGAGACATTTCTAGTGGCAGCATTGATTGAAAAGTTACCTCCTAGTTGGGTGGATTTTAAGAAATTAACTTAAACACAAACGAAAGGAGATGACTATAGAGGACCTTATTGTTCGTCCTCGGATTGAAGAGGACAACAGAGTTGCTCAAAAGGGCAGCCTTGCGCAAACTTCGGCTAGCGCAAATATGGTTGAACATGGGCAATCCTCTAAGGGCAATAAGGGGAAAGGGAAAAAGGACAAAGAGAAAGCAAAGGCTAGCAAGCTTGGACCAAAGAAAGGGGTTGTGAAAAAGAAACCTCAAGCGTTCCAAGGGACTTGTTACAACTGTGACGAGCCGGTGCATCGCGCTAACCAATGCAAGAAACCAAAGCATGAGCGTGCGCACATGGTATATGAAGATGGAATGCCTTTGGTGGCAATGATTTCCGACTTAACCGCCATGATGGATGAGGTCAATCTTGTGACCAACACTCCAAAGGGTTGGTGGGTGGATACGGGCGCAACCCGTCATGTTTGCCCAGACAAGAACATCTTTAGTACCTTCAAAGAGCTTGCGGGAGATGAGAAGCTGTACATGGGAAATGCAGCCACCGCGGACATCAAGGGTGAAGGCAATGTGATTTTGAAGTGGACTTCGGGGAAGGAGCTCACTCTAAGCTACGTGTTATATGTTCCGGACTTGCGCAAGAGCCTAGGGTCGGGATGGTTGCCTAATAAGTTTGGATTTTGTTTAGTATTTGAAAGTGACAAGTTTGTTCTTACTAAATGTGGAATGTATGTTGGTAAGGGTTATGCTCTTAATGGGATTCTTAAATTAAATGTAATGGCAGTCAAGAAAGACATGAATAAAATTGCTACTACTTCTACTTATATGCTTGAGTTTTCCGATTCGAATAAATGGCATGGTAGACTAGGTCACGTAAATTTTAATTCAATACGTCGTTTAATTAATTTAAAATGTATACCAACATTCCATATTGATTCACATTTAAAATGCGAAACATGTGTAGAATCCAAACTTACAAGATCATCATCAAAATTGGTTGAACGAATAACTGAACCCCTTGATTTAATTCACACCGATGTTTGTGATTTAAAAGTGGTACCTATAAGAGGAGGAAACAAGTACTTTATCACGTTTATTGATGTTTGTACTAAATATTGCTATGTATATTTACTTAAAAGTAAAGAAGAAGCAATATATAAATTTATCTTGTATAAAAATGAAGTTGAGAATCAACTTAAAAAGAAGATAAAAGCTGTGAGAAGCGACCGAGGAAGCGAATATGTTGCACCTTTTTCCGATTTATGCGCAAAAAGTGGCATCACACATGAGTGTACACCTCCTTACTCACCACAATCAAATGGCGTGGCGGAACGAAAGAACCGTACATTGAAAGAAATGATGAACGCCATGTTTATTAGTTCTGGGGTGAGCCAGGACATGTGGGGGGATGCTATTCTCTCGGCCAACTACCTCCTAGACAAGATACCACTAAAAAAGAGGGATGAAACTCCATACGAGTTATGGAAAAGAAGAAAGCCTTCATACAAATACCTAAAAGTGTGCGGGTGCCTAGCAAAGGTGATTGTACCACCTCCTAAGGCTCTTAGGATAGGACCGAAAACTGTTGATTGCATATTCATTGGGTATGCGCATCAAAGTAGTGCACATCGTTTTCTAGTACATGAGTCTAAAAATCCTGATGTACACAAACACCCTATCATGGAGGCAAATCCGAACATTGTCTCATACCTTGAAAATTTGTTTCTATGCGAGGACAAACACATACAACTTCATCAGTACCTAATTTTGAGGTAGGTGAAAGCTCATCTACACAAATTGATGATGTAATTCATGATGAGACACATGAACGACCCGAGGTCGACGAGAGTGACCTTCGACGAAGCACAAGGTAAAGGATTGGAAAGTCCTTTGGTCCAAACTTCGTAAGCTATATGGTTGAGGGCGAGCCCAATACCTATCGCGAAGCGGTCTCCTCGTCGAAAGGACCTCAATGGAAAGAAGAAATAAAGAACGAAATTTGATTCTATATTTCAAAATCATACTTGGGAGCTAGTAGATCTTCCACCTGGTTGTAAACCACTATGATATCATTGGATATTCAAAAGGAAGATGAAAACTGATGGAAGTATTGATATATACAAGGCTAGGTTGGTAATTAAATGATTTAGACAAAAAGAAGGTCTAGATTACTTTGATACTTACTCGCCTGTGACACGCATAACCTCCATAAGATTGGTTCTTGCTATAGCGGCTTTAAGAAATTTGGAAGTTCACCAAATGGATGTTAAAACTGTTTTTTTAAATTGTGATTTAGAAGAAGAGATTTACATGGAGCAACCTAAAGGTTTCACCGCCCCAGGTCAAGAGGGTAAAGTATGTAAACTCGTCAAGTCTTTGTATGGATTGAAGCAAGCTCCAAAACAATGGCACCAAAAATTTGATCATGCCATGATTGATAACGGTTTCAAAATAAATGAGTGTGACAAATGTGTTTATTTCAAAGACACAAATGAAGGTTAGGTGATCTTATGCCTTTATCTAGACGATATGCTTATCATTTGGAGTAATGATAAAATAATTAAAGCTACTAAAAGCATGTTGAAAGCGAGATTTGACATGAAAGCCATGGGTTTAGCGGATGTGATTCTTGGAGTAAAAATCGTTAGAACCTAAGATGGCCTTGTACAAAGTCAATCTCACTATGTGGATAAGATTCTTGAAAAATTCAATTCGGGAGATACGAGTGTAGCTCGAACTCCAGTTGATACCTCTCAACATCTAACAAAAAATAGAGGAGGTGGGTTGCTCACTTAGAGTATTCAAGAATTATTGGCAGTCTAATGTATCTAATGACATGTACTAGACCCAACTTAGCATACGCGGTGTAAGGACCTTCAAAAATGTCCCTAAACCGACCCATAAGTGAAACTCGGACCCTGAAACCCTACTGTGCATGAAAAACTAAGAAATCAAGGTTTTTGGGTTTCAGGCGGGCCACGTAAGCCATAAGAAAAGCTTACACGGGCCGCGTCAATATGGAGTTGACCGGATAAGTGTCCAGATCCACGTGGCATCCACCTGGCAACCCTACTCGTGACCCAGCAAACCTACACATAGAATAGGTGGCCACACGGACCGCGTAAGGTTGAGCCTAAGGCTCACGCGGGCCGCGAGAAACCCATATTTCAGCTATAAATAGTTCGGATCAGGAGCAGTTCATTGGTGTCGACGAAAACTTTCAAAAACGAAATTCTACTGCTATAATTCGAAATTCACTTTCAAAATAGTGAGGTGCTGCTACGATACCGGGTATTAACTCGATCGCTGCTACGATTCAATGTCCGATCGATTGAAACTATCCGATGAATGTTTAAGTGCTGCTCAAATTAGGGTTATACTTTGTCATTCGTCGTGAATTCGATGGATGTTTAAGTATTCCACTTTGTCATGTGTCGTGAGGGTTTTAATCTCGTGAGTTATCGTAAATGTTGTATTAGTTACTAACCTAGTTCGTGTGCATTGTTATTTAAATTAGGTTATCAGGATTATCAGTAGGCTAAACTCTGCTCGTTAAACTTGCAATGTGAGTCATTCTCTTTTATCAAAAGTGTTTTACAATACTCCAAATTATTTTCAAAGTTATAATTACAGGGATTAAGTCGTGGTTATCTTGAATCACTTGCTAGTGGGGTATTGCGCACATTACTAATTTCTCACGGTTAGGCTAATAAATCCTAACAGTGATAATCGTCACTACTTGGGGAAGGACCCAATAGTGGCATGACCATCGTCACCAGGAGGTGACACGGCGCCAGATAAAAATAAGATAGAAGCCATTGTAATCGCTCTTATGCTGTAATTTATAACTATAAGTCGTTTTGTGCAAAATGAACGATTCACCAGTATTTCCCCGCTGACAAAATATTTTTAAAACATGTTTCAGGTAACTACTGTGAACCAAGGAACGGTGCTACGGAGCGCTAATAAAGCTTGAAGTAGTGGCTCAGTTAAAGAAATAAACATGTTTTATAAATCAAGGAATTTCCTAGTAAAATTCCTCTATTGTAAAAGTACCGGGGTTTATCCCGAATTATGAAATAAAATAATCGGGCATTTCAAGTTTTAAAAAAGATCCTGCTAAAATCTTCCGCTGTCAAACTCAAATAAATTAATACCACGGGTTTCTGTCCCGCGGCTCCTGGACCGGGTCAAACCGGGACGAGGGGTCGTGACAGAAAAATGTGGTATCAGAGCCACTGATTTAAGCCAATTAAGTATTTAGAAATACTTAATTATTCTGGTTGCCATTCTGTGATTATGTGTTTGTTATTTGACTATTTGTTTACAGTATGGGTAAGCAAAGACTTTCCGACATCTATCATCAATTAGATAGTTCACCAAAAGATAAGGGAACCTCATCCTCAAAATGCCCAGCAGAAACTGAGGAATTAATATTTGTTCATAAGGCACAGTTTGAAAAACCACTTACCACTAAGAAAAGAGGGTGGATTATTAGAAAAAGTCAAGAGAAAATAAAGAAATCACAACCAAAAGAAGTGATGATTCCTAAAGAAACTCAGGAAATATGCAATAACCCACCATGGGAAGACGAATTAGATGAAAAATGGGCAGATCTTTATATGTTAGCCACTACAGCAGTAAATGCAAATTTTTAAAATACCCTGACCCAGTACTAGCTACAAGCCAGAAACCTTAAAAGAAACTTTTGCCCATTAGATAAATAATTTAGTTAGAGAAAATACAATAAATTATGAGTCCACAAACCCTAGTATATTTTGAATTTCTATTGTAACTTGTATTAGATATATATATATATATAGGGGAAGGTTCATTTAAGAAGAAATTTAATGTGAGAAGAAAAAGAAGAAATGGCATATTAGTAAAATATTATTTTATTTATAACTTATATCATTAATTTTTCTCTCTTTAATTAATTAGTCAACTAATCATTAATTATCCTACATATAGTCTACAAAACCTACACATATCAAAATTTTCTTACATATACCCTACACATTATAGAATTTTATCCTACACAGTCGAAATTTATCCTACACACCTCAAAATATATCATACACAACTCGTAATTTATCATACACTTTAAATTAAGTTGTTTTTTTAATTTGAAAAAGTATATATTTTGAAAAGGAGTTACAAATTTAATTTAGTTAGTTATTAAAGAGGAAGAATACAAATTAATGATTTATGTAAGTTTACCAATATACCCTTATATTAAAATTAAATGCAAATATTAAATGAAGTAAAATGAAGCATTCTTATTGGTTGAAACTTCTTCTTTTTTCTTCTTACAAAAAAATTCTTCTCGTTTGAACCTTCCACTATATATATATATATAAGTTGCACTGTGTGCAATAATATATGAATAAGTTGTACTAAATATTAGTATGTGAAATTTTTAATTTAACTTAGCATTTTGTGTGCATTTTTGCATATATGCTAAAACAGCATGAATGAGTTATCTGAAGCTCTTCAGAATCTCAATCTCTATCCTGTGAAAATAGAAGTTTCCAGAGATTTTACTGGTTACTTGGCCTATGTTGAGGAACCTATGGAATTTCAAGCTCCACCTCCGGAGAAACAAAAGCCAAAGAAAAGAAGAAGATTTGTGGGCTAGAGGCGTGTACGCAGGAGGAAACCAACAACTAAGAAAATTCCCAAAATTGAGAATCCTATGGATAAAGGAAAAGGGATCGAAATTGGGGAAAGTTTTAGGTAAGCAGGAATAGAAATTGGGGAAAGTTCTAAGCAAGCAAGAATGGAAATTGGGGAAAGTTCTAGGCAAACCGAGGAATTGCCATTGCAGGAGGAATTAGATCGCATACTGGCAAACTGTGATATCCTTAAGCCTATCAATGAAAACCTCTTTCCTTATCCTGCCAAAACCCAACTTCCAATAAACTTGGAACCGGCTATCCCAGACCCTCTGATCCATACCCAACCTCTAGGAGAAATGGACGAATGGTGGACCAATGACTGGCAGTTTCAAAACCTCCTCAATAACCCTTTTACCTTTTTCCCTCAGTTCGACCCAGAACCTGTACCAAACCCACCAATGAGCAATGAAAACTTAGCTGAACTCCACCATTTTGGCGAGGAACTGGTGAATGCAGGGAATAGGATTCGGGTGGTAGGAGAACAGATCTCCTGGAAGTACGACGAGAGGGAACGTCGCTTCTGAGGTGCCAGCAGATGCGGATGGAGTAAGGGAGTAGCTGTGGTTGTATAATAATAATAATAGTAGTAAAAATATAAATTCTGTAAAATAACTAACAATAAAACTTTTGTAAAATAACAGTGTGTACGGATGCATAATATAATATATAAAAAAATGGGAGTCGAAAAATCGACAATTTTGGCTATACATGTGTTGTAAAATTATGTGATTGTTTTGCATATAGCTATTAAATATTTTATGCTAATAATTTATATATATATTAATCACCAGATGGAACACGCTAGTAATGAACCAGTTAACGAAGTTAATCAATCTGAGCAACACCAGGAAGATCAATTTTTGAATATGCAAGATATCGAGAATATCGTTGCTCAAGGAATAGCCAACGCTATTCCAGCAATCCTGGCGGCTGCTCGAAACCCAGTTGAACCTCAACAAATTATTCCTAGCAAACGTACTTATGAAGATAACTTCAGTAATAGCGTAAACGGAGGCGGCAACCATACTAACAACAATAATGATGTACGACAAGCCCCAATTCTCAAAAGAATGAAAGCTGCAACACCTGGTTGCACTTACAAGGAGTTCCTTGCCTGTAAACCGGCTGAATTTGTAGGCAACGAAGGGGCGACTGCTGCACTGCGCTGGTTAGAGAAAACCGAGGCAGTAATTAAAATAAGTAAATGTGCTGAGGAAGACAAGGTCATGTATGCGTCGCATCTTTTTAAAGAAGGGGCACTAGAATGGTGGAATACAGTACTTCAAGCCAAAGGAAGCGATCTGGCCTATGCCATGAGTTGGGAAGAATTTAAGCGGCTAGTAGAAAGAAAGTTCTATCCCGAATATGAAAGGGAACAAATGGCGAATAAGTTCCTGAACCACCGGATGATGGGTGTAGACTGTCGAGGGTATACTTCGACATTCTTCGAATATGCTAGAGTGGTACCAACGCTGGCTTCGCCAGAACCGGTACTTATTTCCCGCTATATATTTGGGGATTGATTGGCGAAATCCGTGATATCGTTAAAGCTGTGAGACCTCGCACAATTGACGGTGCAGTGGAATTAGCCAACACTTTGACGGACGGACTGGTGCGTACGCGAGAAGAAAACCGGAAAAAGCAAGTAGCCCAAAAGATTACCCAGGGATTCGGTGTGGGTAACAGTGGTAATTTTAAGAGAAGAGGAACTGGGCAAACTTCCATCGTTCCATTTTGCAATGCCTGTAAAAGAAAGCATTTTGGAAGATGCAAAGGGTATTGCAATTTTTGCAAAATTCCAAGGCATCAAGAAGAAGATTGCAGGAAAAAGAAATCAACGGTCTGCTATAACTGTGGAGAAGCTGGACATTTTAGGCCTGACTGCCCAAAATTGGTTAAACCAGCTGACAATAAAGCCAAACCTACAGACGGAACTACTAAGAGAAATGCAAGAGCCTTCCAGTTAACTACTCAGGAAGCCGAGCTAATCCCTGACGTGATAGCTGGTACGTTCCTAGTCCACAACGTTTATGCAAAAGTATTATTTGACTCTGGTGCAAACCAAAGTTTTATAAATACTTTATTCTACCAAGCTCTTAACCTACCCTTAACCAACCTTAGGCAGATTTTTACAGTCGAAACGGCAGATGGAAATTCTGTTAACATAGATAAGGTTTTGCGTGAAGGAAAGATAGAACTCTTAGGCCATAAATTTTTTGCAAATCTGTTACCTATGAATTTAGCAGGATTCGATGTAGTGTTAGGAATGGATTGGTTAATAGCCAACCATGCTCGAATTCTTTGTGATAAAAATGCCATAGAAATACATACACCCAAAGGAGAGGTAATTTCAATTACAGGAGATACGCCACGAAAACCACTGAAATTTATTTCAGTAATGAAGTTGGCCAGTTATTCAAGAAAACAAGAAATGGTATATATGATTTCTGTAGTCATTAACACGAAAAATAAGGAACTTAAGGAAATTCCAGTAGTAGCAGAATACCCATATGTATTCCCAGAAGAACTTCCGGGATTACCACCCAACATGGAGGTAGAATTTAGGATCCATCTAATTCCTGGTACTACCCCAATAGCCAAAGCACCTTACCGGTTAGCACCCACCGAAATGTTAGAGCTAAAGAAACAATTAGATGAATTGTTAAGTAAAGGATTCATACAACCCAGTTCATCCCCGTGGGGAGCTCCAGTATTGTTTGTGAAAAAGAAAGATGGGTCAATGAGAATGTGTATTGATTATAGGGAATTGAATAAAGTTACAATTAAGAATCGATACCCATTACCTAGGATTGATGATCTTTTTGATCAACTTCAAGGAGCTAGATACTTTTCTAAGATTGATTTACGCTCCGGATACCACCAATTGAAGGTACAAGAAGAAGACACACCTAAAACTGCTTTTAGAACTAGGTATGGTCATTACGAGTTTACAATCATGCCCTTCGGATTAACGAATGCACTTGCAACATTCATGGACATGATGAATAGGATCTGTAAACCGTATTTGGATAAATTTGTAATTGTCTTCATCGACGATATACTTATTTATTCCAAAAGACAGGACGAGCATTGTGAGCACCTGCATGCACTCTTAACTTTGTTAAGAAGGGAAAAGCTTTACGCTAAATTCTCAAAGTGCGAATTTTGGTTACAGGAGGTGCAATTTTTAGGACACATGGTGAATCACGAAGGTATTCACGTAGACCCCTCCAAGATAGAAGCAATCACCAAATGGAAAGTCCCACAAACAGCTATGGAAATTAGAAGCTTTTTAGGATTAGCTGGATACTATAGGCGCTTTATTAAGGATTTTTCTAAGATAGCGGTGCCCTTAACTAAGCTAACTTGTAAAGCAGTTAAGTTTGAATGGGGACCTAGGCAAGAAGAGGCCTTTAGAATATTAAAGCAAAAGTTAACAAATGCCCCAATTCTAGCCCTACGAGAAGGAACATAAGATTTTGAAGTATACTGTGATGCTTCTAAGTTAGGATTAGGATGTGTGCTAATGCAACGCAAGATGGTAATTGCGTATGCCTCAAGACAATTGAAAAAGTACGAAGAAAACTATACGACTCATGACTTAGAGTTAGGAGCCATAATTTTTGCCCTTAAAATTTGGAGACATTATCTGTATGGAAGTAAGTTTACTGTTTATACGGATCACAAAAGTTTAAGATACATATTTGGGCAAAAAGAATTGAACATGAGGCAAAGAAGATGGATGGAAATCCTAAGTGACTACGACTGTGATATCCAATATCACGAAGGAAAGGCAAACGTAGTTGCAGATGCCTTAAGTCGTAAGTATCATGAGAAACAACGACGAGTTCGTGCTCTTAGATTAAATCTACAGTTAGATTTAATGAAACAATTAAAGAATGTTCAAGAAACAGCAATCAAGGATGATGCTGAAGGAATGAAAGGACGAATAAAGGAATTAGAACAAGGAAGTGATAGAATTTGGAGATTCCACAAGAAAAGGATTTGGGTACCTAAGCAAGGAGAATTAAGTGATAAAATCTTAGAAGAAGCTCATAAATCTAGGTATACCATGCATCCTGGTAACAATAAAATGTACCAAGATTTAAGAAATAATTTCTGGCGGATAGGAATGAAAAAGGACATAGCTAGATATGTTTATAAGTGTCTTACTTGTTCACAAGTTAAGGCAGAACACCAAAAACCCTCAGGTCTACTACAACAATTAGAAATGCCTGTATGGAAATGGGAGCTCATAACAATGGACTTTGTTACTAAGTTACGCAAAACCAAAAAAGGTAATGATGCGATTTGGGTAATTGTTGATCGATTAACCAAATCAGCTCACTTTCTACCCATGAAAGAAACCTTTAGTATGGAAAGGTTAGCCAAGTTATATATAGACGACGTAGTATCCTTACATGGAGTTCCACTCTCCATTGTATCGGATCGAGATAGTCGTTTTACTTCCCACTTCTGGACAAGTTTCCAAGAAGCAATGGGAACCCGACTAAATTTAAGCACTGCATATCATCCTCAAACAGACGGACAAAGTGAAAGGACGATCCAAACCCTGGAAGACATGCTCAGGGCATGTGTGATAGATTTTGGTGGAAATTGGGATGACCACCTACCCTTAATTGAATTCTCCTATAAAAATAGTTATCATGCAAGCATCGAAGCTGCCCCATTCGAAGCACTGTACGGACGTAAGTGTAGAACTCCAGTTTGTTGGGCAGAAATAGGAGAAAGTCAATTATCAGGTCCTGAAATTGTGCAAGTGACCACCAACAAGATCACACAAGTCAAGGAAAGACTGAAAACGGCTAGAGATCGCCAAAAGAGTTATGCAGATAATCGACGCAAACCATTAGAATTTCAAATTGGAGATAAGGTACTCTTGAAGGTTTCTCCTTGGAAAGGAGTAGTTCGATTCGGTAAGAAAGGAAAGCTGAGTCCAATGTATGTAGGACCATTTCCAGTGATCCAACATATAGGGCCAGTTACTTATCGCTTACAACTACCAGAAGAGTTAGCAGGAGTACATGACGTATTTCATGTATCCAATCTCAAGAAATGTCTATCGGACGAATCGCTGGAAGTACCTCTTCAAGACATAGAGGTAAACGAAAAAATTAAAATTCGTAGAGAAACCGCTTCAAATAGAAGACAGAAAGGTCAAGTTTCTCAAGCACAAAAGATTGGTACTAGTTAAAGTCAAGTGGGAGTCGAAAAGAGGACCCGAATACACTTGGGAGCTGGAATCGGAGATGAAGCGAAAATATCCTCACTTATTTCAATAATATCTCGAGGACGAGATTCTAAATAAGGTGGGGAGGATGTAAGGACCTTCAAAAATGTCCCTAAACCGACCCATAAGTGAAAACTCGGACCCTGAAACCCTACTGTGCATGAAAAACTAAGAAATCAAGGTTTTTGGGTTTCAGGCGGGCCGCGTAAGCCATAAGAAAAGCTTACGCGGGCCGCGTCAATATGGAGTTGACCGGATAAGCGTCCAGATCCACGTGGCATCCACCTGGCAACCCTACTCGTGACCCAGCAAACCTACACGTAGAATCGGTGGCCACGCGGGCCGCGTAAGGTTGAGCCTAAGGCTCACGCAGGCCGCGAGAAACCCATATTTCAGCTATAAATAGTTTGGATCAGGAGCAGTTCATTGGTGTCGACGAAAACTTTCAAAAACGAAATTCTACTGCTATAATTCGAAATTCACTTTCAAAATAGTGAGGTGCTGCTACGATACCGGGTATTAACTCGATCGCTGCTACGATTCAATGTCCGATCGATTGAAACTATCCGATGAATGTTTAAGTGCTGCTCAAATTAGGGTTATACTTTGTCATTCGTCGTGAATTCGATGGATGTTTAAGTATTGCACTTTGTCATTTTTCATGAGGGTTTTAATCTCGTGAGTTATTGTAAATGCTGTATTAGTTACTAACCTAGTTCGTGTGCATTGTTATTTAAATTAGGTTATCAGGCTTATCAGTAGGCTAAACTATGCTCGTTAAACTTGCAATGTGAGTCATTCTCTTTTATCAAAAGTGTTTTACAATACTACAAATTATTTTCAAAGTTATAATTACAGGGATTAAGTCGTGGTTATCTTGAATCACTGGCTAGTGGGGTATTGTGCACATTACTAATTTCTCACGGTTAGGCTAATAAATCCTAACAGTGATAATCGTCACTACTTGGGGAAGGACCCAATAGTGGCATGACCATCGTCACCAGGAGGTGACACGGCGCCAGATAAAAATAAGATAGAAGCCATTGTAATCGCTCTTATGCTGTAATTTATAACTATGAGTCGTTTTGTGCAAAATGAATGATTCACCAGTATTTCCCCGCTGACAAAATATTTTTAAAACATGTTTCAGGTAACTACTGTGAACCAAGGAACGGTGCTACGGAGCGCTAATAAAGCTTGAAGTAGTGGCTCAGTTAAAGAAATAAACATGTTTTATAAATCAGGGAATTTCCTAGTAAAATTCCTCTATTGTAAAAGTACCGGGGTTTATCCCGAATTATGAAATAAAATAATCGGGCATTTCAAGTTTTAAAAAAGATCCTGCTAAAATCTTCCGCTGTCAAACTCAAATAAATTAATACCACGGGTTTCTGTCCCGCGGCTCCTGGACCGGGTCAAACCGGGACGAGGGGCCGTGACACGCGGTGAGTAGGCTAAGTAGATATACTAGCAATCCAAGTCATGAACATTGGAGAAGTATAACAAGAGTGCTTAGATACATAAGATACACAAGAAATTATGGACTACATTAAAACCGACAACCAGCAGTGATCGAAGGATACCCTGATGCAAACTGGATTTCGGATAACAAAGATTCCAAGTCAACAAGTGGTTATGTGTTTACACTTGGAGGAGTGGCTATAGCTTGGAAGTCATCCAAACAAACTGTTATAGCAGGATCCACAATGGAATCATAATTTATCGCCTTGGATAAATCAGGAGAGGAGGCGGAATGGCTACGTCAATTTGTGGAATATATTCCAAGATGGCCAAAGCCTTTGCCAGCCATTTGTATACATTTTGATAACCAATTAGCGATTGGTAAAGCTCGATGTACAATGGCAGATCAAGGCACATTCGGCTAAGACACAACACGGTACGAAAACTACTCTCAAGGGGTTAGTTCAAAAGATAACATTGCGGACCCGTTTAAGAAAGGCTTAAGCAAAGAGTTAGTTCAAACGTCGTCAATAGGAATGGGACTAAAGCCCGTGGAAACAAATGGAAATATGAGGGAAACCTAACTTAGTTTACGGGAGATCCAAAGATCTAAGTTCAATAGGATAACTTAATCATATTACCATAGCGGAGTCACTGTGGGGGAGTACCCCAAACCAATTAAAAGGGAGTTACATACTTCCTAGCCCATTCCAATCAGTGACATTTATGTGAGGTTAAGCATAGTAAGGTTACTGATTTCAGGAAATCAAATAACCATGATGCTTTGAATGATTCATAGGAATCACCTATGTGAGAGAGAAGTAGGGTCGCTTCGAATGGCATTGTGGGGTGCACAATCCTAGAGCTATCGCATAACCAGGCAAGTGTTCTAGGACCATAATAGGACACGACAATGAGGGGTTGGCCAGACTAGGGAGAGTATTGTGTGAAGTGTATTGTCGTTTACACAAATGGAGGTCTGTTCAAGGACATCGCATCTACAAACCTCTAGTAATCTATGTATGCTTCACAAAAGAAGGTTCAAAGGTAACAACCTACCTATCTTGCAATACTCAACTGTCGAATTATATCGTTGAAATGTGTAAGTGAAGATCGATTTCCATTCATGTAGGGGATTGTTGGAAATTTGTGAAAATAACATTTTCACAAATATAGGAAATGTATATTTCCTAATTTTGGACTACAAATATATATATTATAAACTGAGGTTAATATATATATATATGGGTTTGTGTTTTATGTTGGAAGAGCTTAGCAACGAACCAAACCGCGTCCAAAACGGAGCTAAGATGAATGAGATATCGATGCTCAAAGTTTGGTGTTTGAAACTTTAAATGCTGAAATAATAGGAAAATGGCACCTTGTCCCACATAGGAGGAGAGATGAAACTCAAAGGGGTATTTAGGTAGAAACACTCCTTCCTTATTGTTTCATGGAAGCACACACTAAGTATACTCGCGAAGGGTGCGGTGCACCCTAACTCGCACTCGCACTCGCACACGCGTGCGCACGCGTGGCGTGGGCGATGGTCGCAATGTGGCGCTTTGATGGCGTGACTGTGTGGCGTGACCATACAGGTTCACTGGTGAAGTGGCGTGCGCGTGCATAGGTAACGCAGACCCGCAAACAGAAGTGAGCCAAAATGGCGCACGCGCATCAACTTGTATATCATGCACGCGCGCGAACAGAAGCTTCCAGACTTTAATGCCAGAGCCGTTTCACTTCAGCATTTGAAACAGTCTAGTCAACGGGTTTGACTGAGAATTAAATGACGAATTAAAATGCATTAAAGACGTCTAATGAAATTTAATTCTCTCATTTAATTCGTTTTTGTTGTTTCATCTCGGATGCTGTATAAATACAACATCACCACCAGTTCAGAAATACACCAGCAACACCAACAGCTAATGCACGAAATTCCCTGTAGACTTCTGATCTTCTTCTTACTTATGTCAAGGTATTCTTCTGGTCTTCGACCCAACTCCGACAGTACTACTGCTCCGGCTGTTGAACCCTAGGAAACAAAAGGAGTTCTCTTAGGAGACTCGGAATTTGTTTAAAGGCCCTGTGTTAAACACAACCCTCAGCCAAAAATCGTTTTCTTCTTCATATAGTTCTTGTATTTCATTTATTTCAGTTGTAATTGTATTGTAATTTCCTGTTTCTTTAATTTCCTGTATTGTAATCAGTTAATAAATTTGTTTTATTTTATTTATTTGTTAACTGTTCCTACAGAACATAACAAAGGAGTAAAGTTATTATCTGATGAAGTCAACCATGGATCCAAGCATTTGTAGGCTTTAGCCAACCTACTTACACGCTGCAATTATAACACCTAATAATATCAGTAGTAGAATTTTACAGCCCAATAATTAAAACAATCATGTACATCGACATATTGTAGAAGAGTTTTAGCTATGATATGCTTCAGCAACCTACCTACAAATATACAAAAACCCTTTCCTGGTTATGCTTAAAAATCACTTTAAACTGGATAGACCTGTTCACGTTATCCATCAAGAAAAATAATAACAGTATAAATATTGTTACTGTTACAATTAATTTAACTTATTACCCTTGTCTCATAAAGTCACAGACCTGTGCCCCTAGGCCTCTTAATCCTTTTTACTCACCTATAAAAAAACAGTCAAGGATTGCTCACTCTAAGGTTCCACCACAACATGCCAGGTGTCCCAACTCCATCTCCATCTCATTTATTATATTATATAGATTTCATTTATTCCTAATCAAAATTAGCCCAAGTTTGGTTTTGCTCAATAACCAAAATTAAATGAATCAAACAAAAAATCGTCAATCGAACAGAATAAACTAAACCGATTAACTGAAAATGGATTGGTTATTAAAATGATATGGACTTTGATTCATTTAATTTTACCTGCTACAATCCTTGATGAACAATTTCTTAAAGATGTGTTTTACCGGCTGCAATTCTTCATGAACAATTTCTTGATGATGTGTTTTACCAGTTATAGGTTAATTCACAATGTGTTATAGCAGTTTATGTTTTACAAAAAAGATGTATTTTGTAGATATGTTTTACCTACTACAATCCTTCATGAACAATTTCTTAATGATTTGTTTTACCAGATGCAATCCTTCATGAACAATTACTTGATGATGTGTTTAACCAGTTATAGTTTACTTCACAATGTGTTATAGCAGTTTATGTTTTAGGAAGGAGATGTATTTGTAATTTCTTGACGATGTGTTTTACCAGTTACAGTTTAATTCACTATGTGTTATAGCAGTTATGATTCACGAAAGACATGTCTTTTGTGGTTTCGTTACGTTGTGTTTTATAATTTTTAGGTTCCTTCACGATGTTTTATATTGTATAACACACCATACAAGTTAAATGGTGTTATGTTATATTGTATGATTCATGATATGTTTTCTTGACATTGTGTTTCTTCATGAAGGAGAGAGAGAGAGAGAGAAACTCACGAGAAATGTGGGGTGGGTTTATGGTATGACAGTTATTTACATATTTAAAACAAGCTAAATGACACATTTACCCCTAATTAATTAAATCATCCTATTTTTAAGACACACATATTACCAAATTGCCACCAAGATGATCCCAACCATCAAACACACTTATCCAATGGTCAAGATCACTTCCTATACTTTGAAGGAAAAACACATTTTGTAAAGTAACCTCACCCTATATATATAGGGGAGGGTTATCTTAAGAACGCTAAATATCGAGAGAACCGTGAGAACGAATGAAAAAACCAATCAAAACCGAATTTTTTTTAATACAAACCTCATTGTAATTAAAATACAACATCAAAAAAGAATTTACAACATCAAATAATTCATTTCTCCTCTCAAAATCACTGTTACTAGATTTTTTACGCATGTGTAAATATAACAAATTTACGCATGTGTAAATGACAAATTTACACATGTGTAAATTTCCTTTATTTACGAATTCACGTAAATTTAAACGTGTAAATTTAATTTCTAACATTGTATTCGAACAATAATGATAAGTGTAAAAAGAAATTTTGAATTTGAATTGTTTTTGACCAAGTTCTTGTGGTTTTTTTATTTGTTCTCACGGTTCTCGCGATATTTAGCTTCTCATTTAAACCCTCCCCTGTATATATATATATATATATATATATATATATATATATATATATATATATATATAAAAGTTATTAGGGCCACGTGTCAGTAGATTAGGGCTACTATTTTCCTATTTTCCCGCCCAACAGTACAACTCCCCTCTTTTATCTATCTCATCTCGCATTTAGGGCTTCCCCACTTTCTCTCTCGCTCTGCTCTATTCGGATCTTAAGAGATGTTCAGATCAACGCTCTGAATCAAGGTTAGATTATCAATAACTTCCATTATGCATACTGTTTTTATCATTCTATAAGTGTCAATCTTTGTTTTCATTGTTCACTCATTCGATCTTCATGCGTCTTTACCTAGGGTTTCTTGATATTCTAGCCCTAACCACGTAAGTGTGCAAGAAAACTCTCTCACTATTTCTTCAAATAACGATACACTTTCCCTCTTCTTCTTCTTCTTGAATTTCAACAACAATGGATTCAATGATGAACGATCTCAACTCCCCACACTCGATGGGAACCACCATTATCGTCACGTACGACGGCGACGTTATTCTCGAAGTCGATTCTCGTACCAGCACAGGTATTGTTCTCTCATTTCTATACAATACGATGAGATTGATTTACAGTTGACATTTGTGTTTGTGTTTGGATAGGATCATATGTGGTGAATAGAGCTTCCGACAAGATCACTCAGCTCACAGATAATGTTTACCTCTGACGCCTGGATCGGTACAACAACTCTCCTCTCTTTTTTACCATATAGTTATACTTACATTTTTTGTATATTTTTAGTTAATAACCTTTTTATATAGCATGATATATACTGGTTTAGGCATTTTTAATAATTATATGTATTTAATATATTAAGTTAAAGTCGTTTTTAATTAGTTAAAACTGGTCTTCGCAGTTATATATGTAACAAGCTCGATTCATATTTGTCTGAGTATTGATCACAGTGTGGATTGTTTCTTCTTTTTCAGCTTCAATCACCCGGTGTTTTGGCTATTGAATGTAGCATGAAAGGGGAAAACTCATATTCACACCACTTGGATTCTAATGTGAGTATGAACTCAAAATCTGGATGTTGTTAAATAGTTAATAACTTGAAAAGCTTATATTCGACCTATTTACTTCTGAACGGATTGGTGTACATCAAAGCTTCTATATATTTAACTTGCACACTAATGTTGTTGAAATTGTTGTGATACATGTCATGCTTCAAGCTGTCTCGATCTCTTTGGAGGCGGATAGGTGGCTTTGGGAGGTGTGTCCTTCAAGTGAGTCCTATGAAGCAAGTGTCGGTCTGTTCAATTGAGAGGAATCATTGCATTACAGCACTGTTGAAAAACATAATCGATAAATTTAGGGAAAATGGGGTTGAAAGATGATAACCCAACAGTGGAGGATCTCATTCTACAGCTTCGATAAATTCAGGGGTATTCTCAAATAATGCTTCCTAGATGTTTGAAGACCGACAAATGTCCAAAGAAATAGAACTTTGAACATTTGTATAATAAATGAAGGTTTTTTGGGCCACGTGTCAGTAGATGCCCTCATCTACTTACACGTGGCCCAAATAACTTTCATTTATTATACAAATGTCCAAAGAAGCAGCACTTTGGACATTTATCGGTCTTCAAACATCTAGGAAGCATTATTTGAGAATACCCCTGAATTTATCGAAGTTGTAGAATGAGATCCTCCACTGTTGGGTTATCATCTTTCAACCCCCTTTTCTCTAAATTTATCGATTCTGTTTTTCAACAGCGATGTAATGTAATGATTCCTCTCAATTGAACAGACCGACACTTGCTTCCTCTCAAAGGGTTATGATATAATAAATTGGAATTTCAAGTGGCCCATGGGAATATTGCTACCTGGTGAAATTCAGGTATTTGTTATTGATGTTTAACTTCTATTGTTACTCTTGAGTCCGTTTGTTATTCTTTCATTTTGATTAGTGTGTTTAATGTGCAGCAACCATCATGTTAGAAAACTTAATATGTGAGGAATGTGGTGGTTGGTATGTTTATGGAAAATGGATCTTAATTTCTCATTTTGTATGCTATAATTCTTAAAAGTGTTTAATCATGGGTGTTAAATCAAATTTCAATATAATATGTTCTGATTCAACCTATTACAGGTGTAGACATTTTAATCGGATCCAATCTTTGGAGTACAGTTGGGAAGTACACAGGATGACCATATAAAATTTAAGTAAGCATTTTGTATTTGGTATCGTTTTCATCACTCTCTTCTTTTGCCATATAATTATCGCATCATCTTCTTCCTTATTCATTGCACAACACCAACGTAACCTCATTTGGTCTGATTTATTTTTTGGTATTCGTAACATTTTGATTTACCGTTTATTGATTCATTGCTTCATTTGTAATCACTTGCAGATCACCCGTCGTCTGAATTTCAGTAATTAAACGGAGTTTTGTTAATCAGCACCGTAAGTTTCCTTCACTAATCTATCCATTGTTAATCTTTTAGGGTACTACAGGAACCACACACTTGGTTTTTTGCTCTTTCGTTCTTTAGGTTTTTTGTTAAGGAGGTTTTGTTTTTTGTTTTTGCATATCATCGACGAATCCCCAATGATTCAACAATACTGATGTTTAAATCTGTCCTTTTACCGTATAATTGTCGCATCATCTTTTCCTTCTTCATCGCACAACACCAAGGTAACCTCATTTGTTCTGATTTATTTTTTTATTAACAAATAATAATTGATTTATCGTTTATTGATGCTTTTGATTCATTTGTAATCCCTTGCAGATCACCCGTCATCTCAATTTGAGGAATTTAACGGAGTTTTCTTAATCAGCACCGTAAGTTTCCTTCACTAATCTATGCATTGTTGCTATATATATATATATATATATATATATATATTGGTTTTGTTTTGATGAAAAGGGAAAACGTTCGAGACGATTGATCCAAGAACGGAAGAAAAATAGTGGATATTGCTGAAGAAGATAAAGATGATGTTGATTTAGCTGTTGAAGCTGCACGTGCTGCTTTTGATCATCGACCCTTGCTTCGGATGTCCGGTTCCGTGCGTCTCACATTTACTTTTTTTGTTATTGAAAAGTTATATGCACATGAATGATTTTGTGTTTTTATAAAATTGAATGAATAGAATATGCTCGAATCTGGCGACCATGATCGAGGCATAAATACGATGTGTTTTGTACTGAAGACTTATGAAACTGAACTTATATATTTTGTCTTTTTGCGTATGTGCGGTATAATTTAGTAAGATAGTGGTATTAGATAGATTCTGATATGAAGTGTTTATGTTAACAGTGTTTCAACCAAACCGTAAAACTCTTTGTCTACCGTCGCAAGCTACAAGGTCAGTTATCCCTAATCATTTAGTTCTCTTATTGTTGGTTGTTTGTTTTCGTACTTGATGTCAAACCCTAGGTTCTTCCACTGCTGCATCATCATCCTTAACACCACAATCATCCCAATGTTGATTTGCTTAATGGTATGTTATGTATACACAATCTCTCGAGAACTTGCCACCAAATTAGACCTTGAGCTTTTGAATATCATCATAGCAAAGATATGATTCAATTTTAACAACCTTTTATGCACATTTGGTTAAAGCATGCTTCTACAATTTCATAAATAATCTGTCCCAAATATGTAGTTTTGAATTTAGTTGTGTACTTGATTTGTTTCCACGATTTATTGTGTACTTGATTTGGCCACAGAAGTCAAAGTTACCTCTTCATAAATAGATGTGAATATCTATGATAAGCTGACTAAATGTAATAGGTGGACAAAGGGCGGGTCAAGTAACAAGTCAACACGGCTAAGTTTTGGTACATGTAAGATTAGGACCCAACACACTTTTTTTTTATGAAACTTAGTGTAACAAATATATTTATAAAAAATTAATTTATTTAAATAGCGTTCTTTTTTAATAAACGCTTACAGAGGTCTATGCACTAAAATACACTTTGAGCGGTTTTGACCCGTTTAATATATTATCCTTTTAGTTAATTTTCTTTTCGAGTTGTGCCATCTAAGATAAAACACACGATTAAATCATATGGTCAAATTGTTAAGGGTGTTGATGATTTAAGATGCTAAATGTGTGCTGTCTATTAGCTAATTATTTGTAATTTATAACGTGTTGGACAAGGTGATCAGATCCTGAGGAACAGGTGATATGGAAAGCCAAAACTGGATCCCAACAATTGATCCACAATAAGCACTGCCCATCTAAGTTTCCTTCAATGACAGTGGTTATAAAAAGTTAATAAGGCAAAGCACTGATCTGCTAACAAATTTTGGATATAAATACTGTTGTACACAAAGACTGATGAAGATCATCCACTGTTGAAGACCAAAGCACTGATGAAGAGCAAAGCCATGTTGAAGACAAGCACTGATGAACCAAAGGCCTGATCAACCAAAGGTGAACCACTGCCCAACAACAACAGTGGTTCAGCATCAACAACAGATATTCTACCTTTGTTTATGTTAACAGTGTTTATATGTAACAGTATCACATCAGTGTTTTATAGTCTGTCAGGTTGTTAGATGTCATATCACCTCAGTGTTTATATGTAACAGTATTTATCACATCGGTGTTTATATGTAACATTATTTATCACAACAGTGTTTATATGTAACAGTATTTATCACATCACCTCAGTGGTTTGATCTGTACTATAAATAGAATAGTTTGTACTGTTCTATTTGAGCGAGTTTTCTCCTCCAATCCATTCATCTTGTACGATCAACCAGTGAACTCATGCAGGGGGGGGGGGAGTTTAGTATGTAAGCATGCATTTGGTTAACTGATTGTAAACCTTTGATTGTAACATTTTATTATATTAATTAGTAAGTAATTATCAGTTCAATTAGATTGTCGGGGATTTGATATATATTGACATTCAAAGTCATTGTCCAGTATGCAGAAAAGATAATGATAACCTAATCTTTATACTAATAAATAAAAATGAAGTACACTTGGATGATTATTAAGCTCCTCATTTTGATTGTTTGGGTATAGTATTCTTGAAATTGGTCTTTTTTTGCAACCAGATGTTGACCAAAAGTCAAACAGATGTTGACCAAAAGTCAAAAAGATGTTTAACCAGATCCACTGTCTTCTAATATTTTAGCACTTGTTTCCTCTTCAAAACACTGTTCAATCTAACATGGGTTTCCATTCAACTGTTGGCTAAATGTCCAACAGATATTCAAACCACTGATTGAGTTATTCAAATTTCTGTTGAATACTAAATGAGATATTGACCAAAAGTCAAACAGATGTTGACCTTAAACAGATGTTTGGTTTAAGGCCAAACATCAGTTTATGGGCAAACATCTGTTTAAGGTCAAACATTTGTTTAAGGCCAAACATCTGTTTATGGCCAAACATATGTTTATGGCCAAACATCTGTTTAAGTCCAAACAACTGATATAGAAGGCCAAACATCTGTTTAAGCCCCAACATCTTTTTAAGTCTAAACAGATGTTTAACAAGATCCACTGTCTTCTCATATTTTAACACTCTTCAAAATAGTTAAAAATGATAGTTTTCATTAATCCTTAAAAGTCTGTTACAACCACTGTTTTGGTTCAAACATCTGATTGTTAAAAGTTATCCACTGTTGAAAGACAACCTCTATGTATTCATTCTTCATGTTGACCACTGACTGACTAAACATCAGTGTTTCAATCACTGTTGGCTATCCACTGTTAGTTAAAAAACAGCCACTGCTCACATTTTTATTGTTGACATCCACTGATATTGACCATCAGTGGTTTCCCTAAACAACTGTCATCCATTTTCATCAGAGGTTGTCACATGGATAGTTCTTAGCCGTCCGATATTTGTAACTGCTGCCACGTCAGCATTTACTTTTCACTTTGTAAAACCCTGATCAAAACCCCAAACAGGGTTTTAACTGCCCTTTCGAATTCCAAAATTCTTTCAAAAGCGGTTTCCATCAAATTCCTTCAAACGCTTCATCTTCTTCTTCCTCTCACAAATTCCTTCGAATCACCATGGCTCTTGCTCTCAAAAACACTCATAACTATCTGTGTACACTTGAGAAAATAAGTAAAAACACAAATTTCCATTCAATCATTGATGCTCTTTCATTCTCAAAGTACAAAACTTTGTTGACCTGCAACGCACCTATTTACCAAGAAACCCTACGAGAATTTTGGAAAAAAATGCAAAATTAGAAGTTCAAGACAACAAGCCTTCAGCTATTACATCAACAGTAGGTGGGATTCAGGTTGCTATTACTCCACAAAGCATATCTGAGGTTTTTGAGATGAACGATCATACAGGTAATAACTCTTTCCCTAAAGAAGAGTATCAACGAGATTTGATTGAAAGGGGGTATGAAGAGGAATGCTCCAAATCTACTATGCAAAAAGGAGCATTCCCACCTCCCATGAAATTTTTATTTCATACTTTACTCATGTGTGTTTCAAACAAAACAACAGCTTTCAATGAAATTCCATTGAAAATTCAATACTTGGGATATGCTATTATGGCTAAAGAAAACTTCAATTACTCCCAAGAGATTTTCAATAATTTGGTTAAAAATGTCAATAATATAAAAGAAAAGAAAAAACCATTCCTGTTGTTTCCAAGGTTTTTAAGCTATTATTTACAGGAGAAAGTACCAAACGACAGTGCACAAGCGCTTGTCCAAGGTGCTCCTTGTCAAATAAATAGTTTGTCTGCTGAAACTTTTACAAGGTTGTCAGAGCCATAAGCTTTAAAAACACAAACAAGGGAGCCTGAGAAAACTTTAGATGCGTCCACATCTGCTCCTCAGGTTTCTGCTGTTGAGCCCACTTCTCTTGGTGAGCACAGCAGCACAACCACTGCTGTGCAACCCCCACCAAAAATCCACAAAAAGACCATCAGGAAAAAAAATCCAAAAAGCTCCCCAAACCCTCCAAAAGGACCTTCTGAAAGATGAGATCCCAGAAGTAACTCCTGTGACAACACAAAAGTCACCAACACCCACTGTTGCTACTTCCTCACAACAATTAGAAAGATCTCCATGCATGCCTCAACTCCTCCTGCTTCCTCACAAAAGGAACAGGTTATAAGCACAGGGATACCATTATATGATACATTACCCTCAGTTGAGAGTATGTTCTATAGCCCTGGTCCCGGGGCAAATTCTCTTTCAACTCCTATCCCTACAACCACATTACCACCCAACATTTTACCTCTGTTGAAAGCATTAGATATGGATCAGACAGTAATCAGTTCTTCTCAACAACCCATCACAGAGAATATACTCCAACAAGTGACTGAGTCTGATGCCTCTACCTTTTCTAACCCATCAACAGTTGAGGAGGTTACACCCCTAGAGTTACATGTATCTCTTGGTGGTAGTTCAAGTGGAGCAGCTACTACAGGTGTTGAATCCACTGATTTATACCTGGACAGTAGTTTCATAAGGCAGACTCCATTGAAGGGAATTTCTTCCTTGGGAACCTAGGTATCCACTGGTGTGTTCAAGCTAACCACTGGTGTGCTTACTAAGGTAACTACTACTGAATAAAGAAGTCCCTAGTACCAAGAAAAAGGGGCATCAGTGGATGAACCATTGGAGACTTCTCCTGGTCCAACTGCTGATACAACCACTGCTGATGGGAAATTAGATGATCCCATTAAATTGGGTGAAGGTTTAAAATATCAGGATTTGACGGAGAGAGTTACCAATCTTGAAACATCTGTGGCAGTTATCAAAAATATGTTGCAACAGTTGTTACAATCCTCAAAGTCTCAATCCACTGCTTCATCATCTACTACCACAACAAGTGAGCTATGACAACTTCTACAACCTATGTTTCATCAACAAAGAAAATATGCTGATTAACAACATGAAATTTAGCTACAAATGTTTAGAAATGTGATGGAAGCAAGGTATAAGGATACTCAAGCTGACATTAAAGCCATCAAAGCTCATTTACTTCAAACCACTGGTACTTCTCCTCCTACAATTGTCTATGTAGAAAACCCTGATGATGCCAAAAAGGGGGAGAAAGGAAAGAAAGGAAAGGATGGTTTGTATGTAGAACCTGATCCAAAGGCTAAGCCTGTTGTAGAAATTCCAAGGCCAGATGGTACAAAGAAGGTTGATGTGACTCTCAATGCCTATGCTGAACAAAAAACAGATAGAAAGGAGAGAATGGAACAAAAGGGTGCCAAAATATTTAAAAAGGAGAAGAAAGTTTTGATGGTAACGGAAGAGCAGGGTACTTCAAAAAGAATAAGAATTACCAGAAAGTTCAGCAAACCCACTTCCACACATGCTATATCAACAGCTGTTGATACATCAGTGGTTGACACATCACCTTCTGAAATCCCCAAAAGTTCCTCACCTCAAACCACAAAGCCAACAGATGTTGAGACACCTGTTATATCAACAGCTGTTGTTACATCAGTGGTTTCAACAGATGTTGTCACAACAAATGCTGTTGTCACTTTACCAACCACCACTCAATCCACAAATACAACTTCAACTTCAACACCTCCAACCACACCAAAAATCAAAAGAAGGAGGATAACAAATGCCATACTTGAAGATAACACTGTACCTTCTCCACTTCCAATATCTTCACAACCTCTGATCCTATCAACTGTGCAAAAATCTACTTCAACTGCTTCAATTCTAACCCATGACCAAACTACTACCTTGCTTCCTTTCAGTGTGAAATTTCCTCCGGATCTTCCAGTAGTTAGGGAGGAGATCAAATCCTTCTATTCGGAAGATGATCCTGAAAAGAGGAATCTTCCATCTCTTCAAGGGTATCCTTTGCCAAAGAACATTGATGAATACCTTCAATTGAAAGCCAAACAAGCAGAGGATATCACAAAAATAGACACAAAAGGAAAATCTGATAAATAAATACAGAGAAATCTGCAATATCTGCTCAGCCAAGTCAGAACATTAGAGCAGTTTTCAAAAGATCTTTGTCAGCAGTTATCAGAAAGAGATGATGAAAGCCTAAGGAAAGATTACATTGAGCACATCATACAAAACAAGAAATACAAGGCAGAAAGGTATCAATTCAAAGACTGGACCATAAGTGAGCTCAAGCAAGAAATTGCACGAATACAAAAGATGCTTGAAGACTCAACAATAAAACCAACCCCACCAGTCTGGTCCCAGTATAAAAAGAATGTACCTGAAAGGGCTTTGAAATTGAAGAGAATGAAGGAAGAGCTTATAACTACAAATTATGGCTCTAGGAATCAAATCACAAGGTTGATAGAGATTAAAGTGATAGAGACATACAAAAAATTGGAAGAAAGAAGAAAGAAAGATCCATCTGTTCCTAAAAAGCCAGATTATCCAGCATCAGAGGTTTCAATCAAACAGACCCTACCAACTAAAAGATCTGCTAAACCCACTGTTCCATCTGCTATTGCTGTCTATCAAACAAAGAGGCAAAAATAGATGGATGAAGAAGAACAGGAGCAACAAGAATCCGAATTATTTAAAGCGGCCATCAAGCAGATGTTGGTATAAAATCCTGACTCAGCAAAGCTACAAGAAAAAGCCAAAGGCCTGATCAACCAAAGGTGAACCACTGCCCAACAACAATAGCAGTTCAGCATCAACAGCAGATATTGCATCAGTGTTTATGTTAACAGTGTTTATATGTAACAATATTTATGCAGTAAAATACATTTTGAGCGTTTTTTACCCGTTTAATATATTATCCTTTTAGTTATGTTTCTTTTCGAGTTGTCCCATCTAAGATAAAACACACGATTAAATCATATGGTCAAATTGTTAAGGGTCTTGATGATTTAAGATGCTAAATGTGTGCCGTCTATTAGCTAATTATTTGTAATTTATGTTAACAGTGTTTATATGTTAACAGATGTTGACAAAAAGTCAAACAGATGTTGACCAATAGTCAAACAAATGTTGACCTTAAACAGATGTTTGGTTTAAGGCCAAATATCTGTTTATAGGCAAACATCTGTTTAAGGTCAAACATTTGTTTAAGGCTAAACATCTGTTTATGGCCAAACATCTGTTTATGGCCAAACATCTGTTTATGGCCAAACATCTGTTTAAGGTCAAACATCTGTTTCAGTCCAAATAACTGATATAGAAGGCCAAACATCTGTTTAAGTCTCAACATCTGTTTAAGTCTAAACTGATGTTTAAACATCTGTTCAAAACACTGTTTAATCTAACATGGTTTTCCATCCAACTGTTGACCAAAAGTCAAACAGATGTTCAAACCACTGATTGAGTTATTCAAATTTCTGTTGAATACTAAATGAGATGTTGACCAAAACTCAAACAGATGGTGACCAAAAGTCAAACAGATGTTGACCAAAACTAAATGGGATGATCCGACCCGGTTACATGTGATATATTTAAACCTTCTAACTTTTTCAAGATCCTCACAAAATATCGGTTCCTTTCTCTCTCCACGTATCTTTATACACTTTGTCCAAGAAACTCTCTCATCTTCTTCGATTTCTTCCAATCTTCATCAATATCATCTTGGCTAATAACAAAGTTATTGTTAAATAATTTGATTTGTTTTGTACTTTTTTCATGTTTATTCTTTTAGTTTTGAATTCCATAGCCGATTATGGTTCTTGCTGTTTTAATGAAGAAGTTGTAATCGACGGTGGTGTATTCATGTATCTCCCTGTTTTTTTTTTCAATCCATTGTTGGTTATAATTGCGTTTATTGTTGCGGTTTATACTCGAACAACTTCTAATAGTCCTAATTTTTTTATATCCGATTACTATGTAGTTATAATGCATGTTATGATAGACATATATGTCTCTAAAAAGTGATCTGCATTTGGTGTATCTACCATATGTCTTATCCATTGTTGATTTTATTGGATTTCACTTTGCTCATGTATTTATCTTATTCTGATGTATGATATAAAATTTTGATCTTTACTGATGTATTCTCATTTGTATTTGTAAAGTTATTTATAAAGTTGTTCATGTGATTCTGATGTATGATATAAAATTTCAATCTGTACTGATGTATTCTCATGTTTATTTGTAAAGTTGTTTATAAAGTTGTTCATGTAACGATGTTATTCTGAAGTATGATATAAATTTCCGATTTTAACTGATGTATTCTCATGTGTATTTGTAAAGTTGAACTTAGTTTGATTAGTAGCTGGTATACTGTTTTTAAGTTTTTATTTGGTATAGACACAAGTCACTATCCTGTCTTTCTATAAAATTTATTCAGCTGATGATCCTCCATGTCTATTTGTGATACTTAATCGGAAAAGTAGGTTTTAAGTTTTAATTATATGATTTGCTGTAAAAAATATATATATTTTGATATGATCAGAGAATACATGTATTCTCACCTTTTCGATGTTGTCTATTGTTATTTTGATGTATATTAGTTGTATCATCTTTTATTTAGATGTATTGCATACCTTAATGGATTGTATTCATTTGTTTCTTAATGTTATTGATTTTGATTCTATATAATTGATACTGTTATAGTTTTACGTGACAATGATTTATGGATTTCCGTGTTACCTTGAAGACAGCAAAAGGAAATGTTTGGTTAGGAATTTTATCCGATCTTACTTTAACACCTAATTTTATTTTTTTCGTATGATATCTAGCAACAAAAGTGTTTTATTTATTTATGCTTAGATTTTGCCAAAACAATATAAAAAATGGATTCAACAGTTTAATTATCCAACTGGAAATACAAACATCCGGACCACAACTGGAAACGTTTTTAAAGTTAAGATCTATCCTCTAAGCAATAGCAGATATTATTTCTATAATGGTTGGTGTCAGTTGGTAGACAGTTTGAAAATACCTTCAGATTCATGGTTGATATTTCACTATGAGGAAGCATTGGAAAGTTTCAGAATATTATATTTTTATCAGGACATTTCTCTTGCTTCTTGTGATCATTTTTACTACAAAATGTCTGGTAACAAAGATTATGTGGTATGTAACTTCAAACAATATTCATCATGTAATTTTTTGTAGATACAGTTGTTTAATTGTTGTTTTTTATTTATTTACTTAATTTTCTGATATGTTTTTACTAACGTACTATATAATGTGTTTTTTTCGGATTGTAGAGTATTAATCGTTCTTTTGTTCATCACAAGATGTTAAACACTCTTCCTTCGTATCCGGTTCTTATTAAAGGATCTGGGAAGCAGAACTGGTCTGTACGGATGGAAGATTTTAACAATGAACTTTACATAACTACCGGATTGAAGCAGATAATGAATGACTTGTCAATAACTGCTGATCATCTTATTGTCTTTGAGATGATAGATCTTCAGACTTTTCATATCACGGTTTTCAATTGTGCTACCTGCGATTTAGTGCTTCCACCAGAGGTCTGTGTTGTTGTTAAAGAAAAGGTGGTAGAAGAGATTATCTAGAGTTCAGATATTGAAGCTGTACAGGACATCGTTAATGTCAATGAAGGTGGTATGGTTGTTGTGAATGAAGATAATCAGATCGTACCTATTTCTTTCCGTGTGGACGGTCATTTTATAAGTTTGTGATGATGAGTTTACTAATATATAATACTTTAGTCATATTTTAAAGATGTGTTAATTCTTTGTTTATTGAATAGTTCGTTGTTTGTTACAGCGTATTTTTAAAGGACAGGCTGAAGATCTCGGACTGAATTGTAAGATCGGTTTGAAGATTGTGGACGCGGCAGGTGCTGTTTGGAATGTTCAAGTTGCTATAGGTTCATTTCGAGGTCAACTAAGATATTATGTGCAAGGAATGAGAAAGTTTGTGAATGATAAAGGCATGGCTCCAGGTCAAGCATTTACAGTTAACTTCGTGAAAGGTAAAAAGCTTTTTTTGTTCGGATGAATATTCATGCGATTGAAGACGTCAAATGCAGAAGGATAGATTGAACCAAGTTTTTGGGTTGTAGTTGTTCGCTTTTAGAAACCGATGGTAGACTTTGTTGGTTTACTTTTGAAGTTGTGGTTCTAAAACAATATATATAGATGTAAATTATTGGGTCCATGTCTAACGGAAACAATGCGGGCAGCCAATGCTGAATTTTGTAATAACCGTTTTATAAAGTCAGAAACTTGCAGCTGTTAATCTTAGTTTTAAAACTGGTATTGATGTTGGTGAATTTTGAGACACCGGTATAACCACACATCTGAGAAAAGAAACTTCAAGAAATAAATTCAGTTAGATACTACCGGCGGTGTAAGCTAAAGACAGTATACTCAGTTACTCGCTTGAAATGATTCCTTGATCAAAAATAAAGTACAAACTAATAGCAAAATCATGTTCAAAGTTATAAGCCCTATTCTTTGACAATGATATGCTAGTTAATTATGCCATTAAAGGAATAAAATCATCGAGTTCTATTCTCTGATAATCATTTCAAGCAAATAGAAACACATACAGTTCGATTATATTAAGAAACATATCGCCTTTTGCCGCGACTGGTGTCCACAATTTCCAAACTAAAACTGAAATTGATCAAATGAGACATGTTAAATATGTATAAGAAATCATGTACGGGTCACTTCGTTTGACTTTTGGTCAACATCTGCTTGACTTTTGATCAACATCTGTTTGACTTTTGGTCAACATCTCATTTAGTATTCAACGGACGTTTGAATAACTAAAACAGTGGTTTTAACATCTGTTTGACTTTTGGTCAACAGTTGATGGAAACCCATGTTAGGTTGAACAGTGTTTTGAAGAGGAAAACAGTGCTAAAATATAAGAAGACAATGGATCTGGTTAAACATCTGTTTGTCTTTTGGTCAACAACGGTTTGACTTTTGGTCAACATCTGTTTGCCCGATTAGATTGGGTGTTAAATTATAGTTCTTTAAGTAATTGTTTCGTTTTCTTGAATTCTATGTAATTTTGTAAAGAAGTACTAGAACAAACATTTTTACAAAATCCCAAATCACCTGATCACGTAAGTGCATTGAAGTAAAAGTGGAAATGATGTTATTCATGTGGTCCTGTTGCGCTTTTGTTTGACCTCTAATATGGGTTCATGATCTAATCCGGTGATGTGAAGACATTGTTGTTGAATCCAATGAGATGCTTGATGTAATGAGGTCATATTAATAACAAATAATAATTAATATAACTAAGTTTTCCGAGCCAGGGAAGTAATACCGGGTAATAACCTAGTGTGTATATATATATATATATATAGGGGACCGCTAAAATGAGAACCACCTCCAGTTGTAAGAACCGTGAGAACTTTTTGATCCGGGGCGAGTTGGACCAAATTTTTTTCATAAACGTAGATGCTTGTATTATAAACACATTTGTAAAAAAAAATTCAAAAAAAAAAATGTCGTGTGTGTAGTTTTGAACACCACAAGTTTGTGTTTACGGGACCCGTAAATTTTAAATTTTAAATAAAATTTACGGGTCCCGTAAACGCAAACTTTGGGTGCTCAAAACTACACACCCGACATTTTTTTTTTTGAATTTTTTTTACAAATGTGTTTATAATACATGCATCTACGTTTATGAAAAACAAATTTGGTCCACCTCGCCCCGTACGGTGTAGTTCTCACGGTTCTTACAACTGGAGGTGGTTCTCATTTTAGCGATCCCCTATATATATATATATATATATATATATATATATATATAAAATATGATATACAATTATTGGTATACACTATTCTTGTTATCAATTATTGGCTTTTGAGTATTTTTTAATATATATTTTGGTATTTTATTTATATACATTGTTGATATTTTGTAATTTTAGAGTGAAAAATGCTAAATGTAACTGATTAATAGTTACAAGATAGATAGCCTACGGGTTTTAGGTCAGGTGTACACAACAGGTATTTTTTTTATATTAACGGGTTTACTAAACAGAAACCTGACTGGTTTAGGACAAATTTGTCTTATGAGGTTTGGGGTTGGGATTGCCAATACCGTAACATTGCAATCCCAACATCTTGTATCCTTTCCACCGCCTCCAAATGGTCTTTCAAGCATATACACATTTCCACCTATCAAAATGAAACAAAATAATAAATAGCAATAATATGGTGAAACATTATAAAGATGTAAAATAGCAATAATTTTTTGAATAATATCCGTTGGTTTTGATTTAAAGCATTTTTTGTCTTTTTATGGCCCGGCTCAAACGTCTCCATGCCGACGGAGAGGACGGCGGGGGGGGGGGGGGGCGAAATGGTGTTAGGGGCGGTGACGGGGCAGGCCGAGCCCAAGTCGATCCCCACACCGCCTAGCCTAATGCAGATAACCAAACATTTAAAAAAGGTAAGCTAACTAATTTGGTTTGATTAAATAATTGCATAATAATTAATAAGCACACAAAGCTATAGGGTATGGGTTGGTGGACTGGATCATGGATTGTTGCGCAGGAGATGGTTCTCGTGGTACACCGCCCCCTTCTCAAACCATGGTAGTTCACATAGTTTAATCCATGACAACTATAACCTCTTTCAATTAATTAGAGGATTTTGATTGGTCGGGAGATGATAGTGGGTGCCATGGTCCACACCATATAGAGTGATGAATTAGGTTGATGGATGAGAGTGCTGGGTGGGATGACATGACGCTAACGTTGAGGTGATGGTGGTCATTTGGGTGACTGGGTCATGATCACGCCACATAGCCTAATATTAGAGATTAACAATATTTATAAAAGCTAATGAGGTAGTAGTGGAATGGTTGGGAAAATAATTGATGTTCCTTTTGATCCAGGTTCGATTCCTACCAGAAAATAACAAGGGGAGTGGGAATCGAACCACTCTTCACATTATTTTATGCGGCATCCAGGTGAAGAGCGAATACGGGTGTCGCCGGTTTGACTTGGATGGGAGGTGAGGTTTTACCGATTATTCCACTGTCGTGCCTTCGGACGGGTAGAGGTCCGGTTTCCGCGCATCTGGGGAGAGCCAAGGGGCTGGCGGCGGTTGAATAATCGACCTTGGCCACAACGCCCGGTGTCACGGTGGTTGACACATCGTTCCTTGCCGTTATAAAAACAACATTTATAAAAATGGTATGATTCTAAACATGATCCTTCATTTACGATTTGATTTTTGTAAACCAAATATCAACCCTCGATTAACCCTATACTAGTAGTGGATTGGGTTAGGTTCGATTCTCAGTCTCCTCATTATTTTTTGCGGCATCCAGGTGAAGGGCGAATACGAGTGGCGTCGATTCGACTTGGATGAAAGACGAGGTTTTATCGATTGTTCCAGTGTTGTGATTTCGGGTGGGTAGAGTTCGGGTTTCCGCCAGGGGCGGACTTACCCCTAGCCCAAGGTGGGCGGGTGCACCCCCGGGAAAAAAAATTAATGTTATTTTCCGTTGAAAATCACGTCTGCACCCCTTGGATTTTTTCTTCCGCACCCCTTGGATTTTTTCATCCGCACCCCTTGGAATTTTTCGTCCACACACCTTAGGTAAAAAAATGTTATCGGTTTATATTTTAAATTTTTTAGTAAACTCTAATTAAAAAAAAACTACTTAAATTATATAAACTTATACTACCCAACTTAACCCAAATACCCAATACCTTAACCCACTATTTCATTAAACATAATTAACCCACTAATTACTAGCCCATTAACCAAACTCAACCTAAGTTCAAACTATAATAATTAAAATAAGCCCAATAGTCCCTTAGAATTCCCCCCGCCCTCCCTCTCTTGGGTCGTCTCCTGCCAGCGATCATCGAACACAACAACAACCACAACAGCACGTCAACAGCAGCCACGAACCACCGCCGTCCGACACCAAAGGGTAACAAAATTCTTAAATAGGTTTGAAATTTCATGTGTTTTGACGTTGTTTATGGTTGTTTAGATGATTTTTAAGGTGGTTATGTTGTTTAGATGATTTTTAGGGTGATTACACACGATTTCTAGGGCTGAAAATTAAAATTGAAACATTATGTTATGGAGCAATGAACTTAAGGATCAATTTGTTTGTGATAGGAACCATGAGTAGGGACGTTATGGCGTGATTTCTTTTGTTTTACATGACCCGTCCCGACACGACCCGAACCGACCGGATACGAACTGATTTTTTTACTTATATACCTAGGGGCCTAAAATTTTTAAAATGTTCCGCACCCCCATTGAAAAATTCCTGGGTCCGCCACTAGTTTCCGTGCATCTGGGAGAGCCAAGGGGCTGGCGACGTTCGAGTAGTCGACCTTGACCATAACGCTGGTGTCACGATGGTTGACACGTCGTTCCTCACCATTATAAAAACAATATTTACAAAAATGGCATGATTCTAAACATGATCCTAGCTCAGTTGGGTATCCCCTTGTTGGTTAAGTTGGGTCGGCTTCCTCCTTGGAGGTCGCCGGTTCGACTCCCGGCTGCGGCATACGGGAGGTGGGACGTCCCAATGGTGGATCGTTCCTACCGAGGCATGGTGCGGTCCTGAGGGCAACCCGGTTTTACCCAGCTGTTACCCCAACGAGTCTCTCGTGTGGGGGCAGTATGGTTTCCGAGCGGAAGTCAGCTTGCGCAACGGCCGGTGCCCGATCGAACATCGCGTCCGTAAGAGCGGGGCTGACGAGGGAATGTCATCGACATGACCCCGGTGACCAATTCGGTCCTGTACAGAGAAAGTCATCTTCCAAAAAAAAAATTACGATTTGATTTGATGTAAACCAAATAAATGGCTATTTAAAAATAACAATATCGTGATAAAAATGATATGATTCAAAACACGATTCTTCATTTTCCCATCTGATTTGATAAACGATTTGATTTGATGTAAACCAATAATTTGATGTATACCATTGGTTTTAGACGGCAAATCAAATCATTAATGCACATGCTTAAAAGTATCATAAATAAAGGCTCAAACTATCTACACACCAAGTGTGTAGATAGCCATATCAAAAAGTGGTTTTTTGTCTTATATGCACACCCTGCAGTATCGAGCTGTGGTCAAAGAGCGGCGTTTTGGTCCGGTTAACCAGACAAAGACTGACGGGTGTCTGACGGGTCTGTTGACCGGACCAAAACGCTGAGCTTTGGCCGCGTTTTGGTCCGGTCAACCATACAAAAGACTGACCGGGTGTCTGGTTGACAGGACCAAAACGCGGCCAAAGCTCGGCGTTTTGGTTCGGTCAACAGACCCGTCAGACACCCGTCAGTCTTTGTCTGGTTGACTGGACCAAAACGCCGCGATTTGGCCACAGCTCGACACTGCAGGGTGTGCATATAGGACAAAAACCACTTTTTTGGTGTGCATATAGGCACATTGGTGTGCCAATAGGTACACCCTAAATAAATCAGTGAGATAACAAAAAAGATAACCTAACAAATACAAATGTACTTACTAGAGGGTGAAACAATGCATTATAGTGGGATATTAAAATTTGTAGGGTTATTGGATTTTATTATCCCCAATTATTGGCTATCAGTCATTGTCATCCTCAACTATCAGTTTGACGCTCGTCACCCCCAATTTAACACCTAGTGTGTTCTGTCACTACATCGTTAACAAATCACTAACTTTTGATCATGTTTTTATACTTTTGAGGGTGTCATAGGGATATTAGGAAGGTTTTAGGGATCTTTGGACACCCCGAAAAGTATAGTAACAAGTTCAAAAGTTAGTGATCAGTTAACGACGTGGTGACAGAACAAACTAAGTGTTAAGTTGGGGGTGGTGGGAGTTAAAGTGATAGTTGATGATGATAGCAGCTAATAGCCAATAGTTAGGGGTGATAAAATTCAATAATCCAAATTTTTTAAGACTTGGTTTTGATGACTAAACGAAGTTTACTCACAATGATTTTATTATACAAAAGTTTAATGGTGTAACTCAAAAAATAAATTAAGTTTTATATCGATCGAAAACCACAAAAAACATAAACTGATGTTGGTTCAGATACATCGATCGAAAACCATAAAAAAACATAAACCGATACTGGTTCCGATAACACTGATATCCGTACCGGCTTGGTTCGTCACTCTAGAGCTACTTTTCGAATTTAACTCTTTTTCCATAAAACTTATATCCGAATATCGAGAAAAGAATAAATGTATGTCGTGTATTTAGTGGGTGAAACCAATGCTTTTATGACGGGGATGCTAAAATTTGCAAGACTCAGTTTTGGCGATAAAAAAAAAAATTATTTACGATGGTTTTATTTCACAAAAGTTGTATGATGTAATCCAAAAAATAAAGACGTGTTTTATATCGATGGAAAACTATAAAAAATACATTGGTACCCAAGGTTGGAAAACTAGTTAGTCGCTAGTCGGCCGGTGAGATGGGGACTAGCGACTACTTGAGATTACTTGGAATTAATCGGGATTAATCTGATTGGTTTTCTTAAATGTAATTTTCACTTTTATGTACACATATACACATTTTTATAGGTAAATATATTAAGTAGCTAGGTTTTAACACTTACTCAACTCATTTTTTAAGGAGTAAATTACAAGTTTTGTCCTTTATGTATGTCCAAAATTGCAGGCGCTGCCCTTTGTCTTTAAAATTGATGAGTTTTGTCCTTAATGTATGCAAATCTTGCACGTTATGTCCTTTAGGCCAAACCCAGTTAGATTTTTTGGTTAAATGAAGGCATGTGCAGGGCACATGAGGGTAGGAATGTAATTTCACCTGACATTTGTCTTTCCCTCTTAATTATAACAAGAACTGTCCTCATTCATTCACCTGCTTCACATTGATCATCCGTCATCTTTCATTTCTAGGGTTTTGCACCCTGTAAAAAACGACGATCAAGATTCCGATGTCGCAGACTGAAGAAGGCTGGTATGTCAGGGATAATCTTGACACTGAAAGTGTCGTTGAACTGTATGGTAAGTTATAAACCCTAGCTTCGATTTTAGGATATAATGTTGTGGTTTTTGTTGATCATCAGTTGATTAATAACATAAATGTTGAAAATTTGCAGATGGTTTTCCCAATTTCTTTAGCATTTGCATTCATCATGGTGGTAGGCTTACATCACCTCCTGGACGCACATATGTAGGAGGCAAGATCAGTTATGTTGACTTGATAGATATTGATAAGTTTTCCATTCATGAAGTCGATCTTATGCTTGATCAGTTAGGGTATAATAGCTTGAACCCAATGTATTACCAGTTTTTTAATCCTGAAAAGACCCTAGATGATGGTCTTGAACACTTAACCAGTGATCAAGACTGTCTCAACTTGGCTAGGTATGTTGAAATGCACAAGATGATCCATGTATATACCACTCATGGCTTGAAAAACATGAAGGAACTGTTTAGCTCACCTAGTAAACCTCCTAGACCTAGCATCACCATTGAAGAAATAGATGAAATTGGACCATATGCCATAGTTCCTAATCCTATGAGTGGAAATGTAAATGTTGGACATAATATTGACTATGGTGAATCCAGGAGTAAGGTGGCAGCTAGTCCAGCATTTGTTGAGACTGAAGTGAATGTCAATGAGGATAGGGATGTTTCTACATTTGGCATAGGGAGGGCTGTTTCTGATATACTGCTTAATAACATGTGTGAGGTTTTCAATGGAAAGATAGTAGAAGGCAGGGACAAGCCTATCATATCAGCCCTTGAATACATAAGGGAGTATCTAATGAGGAGAATAGTAACTGTGTTGAACGTTATTGAGAAAAGTGAAGGCTTGCTTACACCCAAGGCAACAGAACTTTTTGAAGGGATCAAAAGAGATGCAGCTGCTTACCATGTTCAGTGGAATGGGGGGGGGGGGATTTGTATCAAGTTAGTGGAAAGCCAAATCATGCTCGTGTAGTGAATTTGGCTACAAGGACATGTAGTTGCAGAGCCTGGGAGATAACAGGTAACTCACTCTTCATTTTTTGAAGTTGTTAACTGGATGTTTGTCTAAAGGTTGAATATGTTTTATAGGAATGCCATGCAGACATGCTGTGGCTGCACTTTGGGAAAAAGCTGCTAATGGGGGCAGGGTGGGTGCTTTGGAGAGTTGGGTACATCCGGTTCATACAATGGAGAGGTGGAAACATGTATACTCTTTTAGGGTGAACCCTATCAATGGTAGGACTTTATGGACAAGGGTACATGCTCCTACAATGATTACACCCCCAAAACATCACACCCAGGTTGGAAGACCCAAGAAATTGAGGAAAAGATCTGCTGTGGAGCTTGAAGAGATGACCCAGTCAGGAAGGTTGTCCAAAAAGCACACTAAAGGAGCATGTTCAAAGTGTAAGAAGACTGGACATAATTCCAGGACTTGCAAGGGTCAAGGTGAACCTGTCAACACTGGCAAATCAGGGAAGAGTGGCAAGGCAGGGAAGAAAAGAAAGGCAGCAACAAACTGAACCTCTTTTATGTCTTTTGAACTTGTTTTATGTCTTTTGAAAATTTTGGTTGGTACTATTTAGAAGTTTGTGAACTTCTTTATGTCTTTTGGGTTGCTACTATTTAGATGTTTGTGGAATGTTGGTAGTATTTGGAACATGAATCAGGTTTGGTTATAATATGGTAAGTATTTGGTCATTTTGTTATGGTTATAAACTGCACATTATGGTCATTTTGTTATGGTTATAAACTGCACATTATGGTCTGTTTGTAATGGTTATAAACTGCACATGTTTGTTGGTTATAAACTGCACATTATGGTCTGTTTGGCTTGTTTAGATGTCAATCGCTGCACTTTGTTTATGGTCAGTTTACATCTGCACTTTGTTTTGGTCAGTTTAGTAGGATATTGCTGCACTTTGTTTTGCTCAGTTTACATCGGCACTTTGTTTTGGTCAGTTTACATCTGCAGTTTGTTATGGTCTGTTTGGCTTGTTTACATTATGGTAAGTTTACATGGGTTGTCAAATTACATCTGCACATAACATATAACAAACCTAAAAGGCATAAAGTACTTCACAAACATAGATCTTGTCATTCAAAATTAGATCTTGTCATTTTACACATACTGCACATCATGTATAACAGCCTAAAATGCCATAACATACATCACAAAACAGATCCAACTAAAAACCAAATACTTTTTCAATTTTCTTGACTTTGCTTCAAATTTCGTGTTCTCTAGTTGCAGTTTAATGTTTTCTTCTTCCAGAATCATGTTCTCTTGTTGCAGCTGCATCTTCTCCGATTCCAACATGTTCTTAGCCCTAAGCAATCCAGGTATGATATCTATGCACCTTTGGCACCTTTGCTGATCGAACCATCCAATAAATGGACAATTTGAACCCTACATTTGACCAAATAAAAACGTTAAATTCAGAAAAGACATTACCTTTTATAATCGATGAACCCTAATTTTGAAGAAGATGAAAGATTACCTGGACAGGACAAGAATAAAAACGGCGTCCAGGATTCTTCTTTGTCCATGAAGTTTGTATAATAGCTTCCCTTCCACAATGGCAGTTGACCATGGTGATTATGAACCCTAATTAACAATATGAAGAACCCTAATTTTGAAGGAGAAGAAGGTGAAACGAATGAGGCAGATGAAGTAATAAATAAAGGAGTAAATTACAAGTGTCAGGTGAAATTACATTCCTACCCTCATGTGCCCTGCACATACCTTCATTTAACCAAAAAATCTAACTGGGTTTGGCCTAAAGGACATAACGTGCAAGATTTGCATACATTAAGGACAAAACTCATCAATTTTAAAGACAAAGGGCAACGCTTGTAATTTTGGACATACATAAAGGACAAAACTTGTAATTTACTCTTTTTTAAGTATACAAGATTAATTGTTGAAATTTAAATGGTTTGGTTGAAAACTGGCCGGAATATACAGGTTTTTTTTGCCGGAATCTGACCGGAATCATCGATTTTTGGCTGGCCGATTAGGTCCGACTAGGCCCGACTAGCGATTAATGGACGGATTAACGAAAAATTACTCAGTTACTGGCCGACTAGCGATTAATCGCCGCCTAGTCGCGATTTTTACAACACTGTCGATACAGGTGTTGATATTGTTTAGTCCGTATCGGCTAGTTTCATAATTGTACCAATATTTTGAATACAACTTTGTTGTGGAGATTCAGAAAACCGGATGATCAAAGAGGCGTGTAATCACTCTCAGATCAAATTATGTAGGTGGTCCACTCGAATAATCTAATCGGATACAACTCTGATTTGAGAAATGAACCAGTGTATGTTACTACAAAAAATTGTCTGAACCAAAGAATTGTGACCAAAACTGCATACGAATTTTGCGGTTAAGGATGGTTAACTGCCGTTGGTCAGTTAATTCAATTTTTTAAGACAAACTGCCTCCTAAAACTGCCAATTAATTATGTTTCAAAAATGTTACATTTTCCGGAAAATAATTTTTCTCGACCCCAGCCAGGTGCTGCCTCCCCTTGGACCCTGCTCCCAGGGGCGCTGCCCCCGGACCCCCGTAGAGTACGGGCTCTGTCCGTACACTTCGAATTATAATACTCAAACAAGCATGCACTCCCGCACCTCCTAACTTGCTTAATGTGCATTATTATTCGCTTTGATCACCAAATCAATCCCCAATTACACTAAAATATCTAACAAACTTGTATCAAGATGTAGAGAAATAAGTTAAACGCAATCGTGTATTTTAGTTTTTATATATAAAAAAAAAACCGATGAACTAAAGTTACGAGACAAAAACAAAACAATTTGGTTAAATGGTATTTTTTGTGTAGCGTAAGGGGTAAAATTTAAACTAAAAAAAGCCAAATTCAAAGTCACGATTCACAACATCCGTTTTCAATAAAATTCGTATCAAAGCGTCAAGATAAGAAAAGTTAACCACAACGTTACATTAGTTTTGGATAAAAAAAAACTAACAAATGAATGTTAAAAAAGAAAAATAAAGGGGTAAATTACAATTTTCGTCCTTTATATTTGTACTAGATTGCAATGGATAGCCTTTAACTTCAATAATTACAGTCACAATCCTTTGTTTGCAAAACTCGTTACATTCTACGTCCTTTAGCACTAACCAAATTAAATTTTGAGTAAATTACAAGTTTTGTCCTTTATGTTTACAACAAATTGCAGGCGCTGTCCTTTAGCGCAAAAGTTTACAAGTTTTGTCCTTAACGTTTCAAAATCTTGCAAGTTATGTCCTTTAGGCTAGACCCGGTTAGATTTTTTGGTTAAATCTGGTCATGTGCCTTGTACATGAGAGTATTGTTGTCATTTCACATTCTCAAGTACTATTGTGTAAAGAACTTTTATTGAGGGACTATTTTGTAACAAACTAAAAAATAAAAGGGTTATATAATCCCTATCTCAACCTCTGCACACATCTCTCTCTAGTCTCTACCACTTGCCACCCTCACCCGCACCATCTGCCACTGCCATAACCCGCCCCACGCCCCACGCCGCCACCACCACCACCACCACCACACCACTTGCTTAAAAAATGAGATTTCACATAGAGAGATTTTATCCCTAAACAGTTCAATTTCCCCCAATTTACCCGCCACAATAATCCTTAACTTGATTTGCAGCCACCAGCACCGCAACCCGCCCTCACTGCTTCCATCTTACAAAGTGAACTGCGAGCTCCTTCCAACTTTTTATTCGAACTCACATACAAGTGTAGAAAATGAACTGCAAGCTTCTTTAACATCAATATATCTGCAAACATGATGAATGGGTAAGCTATTTGGATAGTCAATTTTATCACATATTGAAAAGTCAAGCTGTTACTTTTCATTATTCAATATCTGATGGTGTAATTTCAATTGGGTCATTGGTGCAGTATTTTTTTGGCTTAATGATCTCGATGGATCCATTCACGTTATAAAATATACGGTTACAATCACAAGGCATACAATAATAGGAAACACTTTACTTCCCCCAATTTACCCGCCACACCCTAACCACTCCCAGCACCGTCGACGAAACCCTAACCATCCCCATCGTCACTCCCAACACCGTCACCACCACCCCGAAATATCCAGTTCTTTTCCACTAAAAACACCACCATTCACTGATCATATTTCAGAAAAAAAAAAAACGCTAATCAATTTCGTATTATTTAACCTAAACAACGCCAAATTCAGAGTTCAAATTCAATCAAATCACAATTTAACAAACAAAACCTAATCTATAAACTGAAATCAACGAATACCGTAGCCTGGGGATTTGTGCGAGGGTCGGTCTCTGTAAACACGAACTGAACTCACCAATCCGATCATCGAGAAAATCCGATGGAGATCGTTGTCTGTGGTGTGAGGGTGGAGATCTCCGACGTAGAGGGCGGAGCGTGGGGGTTGTTGGCCGGAAGAGGCGGCGGAGGTGGTGGTGGTGGTGGTGGTAGGGTTGTTGAAGATGTTGTGTTCATTGGTGTAATAGATGAAAGAAAACGGTGAGATTAAAAGGAATGTGAAGTTGCAGGTATGTATCAATGGCATCAATAAACATATACATAGAGAGATAGAGAGAGAGAAGAGAGATATATAAATGGGTTTTTTATTATATATAACTAGGTTAGAACCCCGTGTATTATACGGGTTGATTAAATATATTTTTATATAATAAAAAAGTTACATCTTTGATTACCTTTGTATAACATGAGTTGAATAAGCACGTGTACTACACGGCTTGAATAAATATAATGTAATCAGTTAACACACACAGTCGTCAAAATACGTTTTTGATAAAAAGAATTTTGATATACTATTTACATATTAGAACATTTTACTTTGTTTTTTTTCTATAATTAGGTTATAAACTTGTGTATTACAAAAGTCCATTAAATCCACTTATTTCTTCTTTCCCCATTCATGACCCATTGCTGTACCTAAATATTACTTTTTATTCTTCCCTACTTAATACATGTAATCTCAATCAAGTAATCAAAACTAAAGGGGAAAACAATTACAAAAAATGATATGCATTTTTCAATTTGAATTCACATACAGAACTAACATGAGGCTATCAACCTGCAAATATGGCTTGTTTGGAATTTAGTCAGGGAAACGCGGGCTGGATCTTTCCTTCGAGTGGATGTTGATAGCTTGGAATGAAAAGGGGCTTGCTCCATGTGAATGGCCCCATAAATTTAAGAGATCCAATTGTGTTTGGATTACATCTCCGGTGAAAACAGAGGCAATTTTGCTTGGGTTTCAGGCAGTTTTGCGTTTGCACCACATCCTCATTCCATTTTGCGAGTCAATTGATGTCGGTCATCAAACGATAGTGGGATCCTCACATGTTAGGCATGTGAGGGAAATAAACTGAGAAAATTAACTTGGTTAGTCATAAAGGATTAAACCAGCAACAAAAATAAACTTAAAGGATGTTTTTAGCAAGTTTTAAACATTAAGGCTGGAACCTGCAAGTTTGAGGAAACATAAAGGACGTTTTGTGCAATTTACTCGCAAAATAATAAACTAAAGATAAGTATAAAGATTATATTAGAAGATAAATATAAATATAAATATAGAGATATAGTTATAGATAAACGTTGACTTAAAATATGGGATAACTTGATAAATTATTTTAAAACTTGTAATTTTTAAGATAAAAATAAACATAAATATATGGCAAGAAAACTAAAAAATAGATGTCTCTAGTATCGACATGTGTCCATCAATTGGTTTCTTTTATTATATGTATAGATCATAATATATTATTTTGTTTAATTTGGTTTTGTTTTATTTTATTTATAGAAATATATTAAATAAATGGGTAAAAAGACCAAATTACCCTTGTGTAATCTAAATTAACAGAAAAATATAACTGGGTTAGAGCTAAAGGACAGAATGTGTAGGATTTTGAAACATTAAGGACATAACTTGTAAACTTTTGCGCCAAAGGACAACGCTTGTAAAATTGTGTAAACGTAAAGGACAAAACTTGTAATTTACTCTTAAATTTTTCTGTTAAGTTTATTCACTTAAGGGTATTATGGTAAATTCATGCGTTTATTTAAATGTTTAATAAATAAAATCAAAAGAAATTGCATATACCACCATATCTTCCCCAATTTCATAACCCTAAATCCTTAACCACTACATCTTGCCATCACCACCTCATCCTGTCGCCCACCACCTCAAATCTCATCGCCACCACCGCAAAAAAGATGTTGAGAAAGAGTACTAGGACCGAATCTCATCCAATGCTGTTACAGTTTAACCGAATTATATAAACACGCAACCGATATAATCATTTCACACGTTAAGAGAGAGTGCTAGAACTAGACGACTTCTGGAATCATATAACTAACAAGTTTGGTATAATATCCAGTGACGGATCTAGAAAATAATTATAGGGGCAACATTTAATTTTTTTTAACGTACTTCATACGATGTAATACACTTCATATAATGTAAACGAAACAAAAATAGTAGCACTTCATACAATGTAAACGAATTTGAAGTTGGACTTGGATCGATATCTTCATTTTTATGCATATCAATATTTGAATTTGGAAAGAGAAAAAAGTGTTGCCATATGACGCCACGTAAGCGACACGTAGGTGTATTTTTTTCACCCTTCACCCCACCAAAGTGGTGTAGTGACTAGTGGAGGGGCTTGGTTGATAATCATGTAATCAAAGTAATTTTTTCAAATTTCTTTTTTGATTATTATTTAAAAAGATGCCATATTGTAAATTTTTATTTATCTTACGGTTTGATATTATTTTATAAAAATTATTTTAAAAGAAATTTTATTATGTGAATTATATATAATAACAATTTGGGTAGGTTATTCGCTAGAGTAGCTAAAGAACCCCCATTTACAAAATTGTCACTCTTTAATTTAGTTTTCATCACACACAAGTGTGTAGATACAAGGGTAATTGTGAAGAAAATATATTTTAACCTTTTTCTCTAATGAGTAGTGGTGAAGTCATGTATGGTCTTGACTGATTTCTCATTATATGTAGGGAACCAAGTGCGAGGGTTCCTTACTAGTTATAGTAACATCAAGGGTTCAAAAGTAAATATTGCAATGTAGTAGTTAAAATAATCATGGGCTGAAAGATTTACTTTTTAGAAATTAGAAAATCATATTAAAATTCCAAAAGAATACCAACCGCTTTTATTACGGATGAAACCTGTCACGAAGCACAGAGTTCCTTACTAGTTATATTAACATCAACAGTCCTAAAGTAAATATTGTATTGCAATGTGGCGGTTAAAAAATTATGGGTTGAAAGATTTACTTTTTAGAAATTAGAAAATCAAATTAAAATTAAAATTCCCTACATGTGGGCTCCTAGCCTATTTCCAGCTGAAGTTCATCCACTTAGTTTCTTCTCTACACCTAGGTTTAGGGACCCAAAGTTGAAAACGATACCCAAATTGAATATTATTACTTTATATGTTCAAAAACTAGAATATTATATTATATTATATACCCTATCAATTATTATATTAGATTATATTATATATATACCCTGATAAATTATATTATATTATATCTATCTATACATATAATAAAAGAAACCTGTTTTGGGACACTTGTCATTCTCTTATTTAATTGATTAAAATTATTAATAATACTAAAAATAATAATATTTAATCTATATTAATACAAATTCTTATTATTAATAATATTTAATCAAATCTAAAATCTAATATAACCATTAAATCTTATCGTTCATGTTTGTGATAAAGGTGTGATTTATATGCCATGCTTTAAACTAAAATCTAATTTAACCATTAAATCTTATCGTTCATTTTTGTGATAAAGGTGTGATTTATATGCCATGCTTTAAACTTATCTATAATATATTAAAAAGGAAAAGTGATGTACAAGACGGTAATTTTGCCACACGTACAAGTTTTAAAGTAGTATGTACAAATAAATACAAGGTATTTTAGAGGGATAGATTAGTCAAACACTCATAAATTAAGACGCTAGAAGGGGTAATTCAGACAATTCCTTCTTCCTTGATGAGCAATCAATTCACATCTTTAGCATTCAATTCAATTCAATTCAATTCAATTCGTCGATTCACATCTGCAACCCTTTAACCTTCGATTCACAGGTGATTTCACATAGTCGATTCACATCCATATCCCTTTAACCTTCGATTTACATCTTAGACAACTCCTTCTTCTCTGAATCGCCCCATCCGTTTCAATATAATCCTCTTTTAGGCCCTGGAAAATGGAACTCAGATCCACACCTTTCTGACCGCATCTCAGTAGCATATTGAGGGCTTTGATTAACTACTGTCGAGAACTAGGATCACTGATTCAGATTTCATGTTCCAGATTTGGGATGGAGGATCGGTTGAACGAGGGGGTGTCAGGGGTTTGTTTTAAAATTAGGGGTTGTGGGGATTTATTGAGTGAGTGAGAGGTGAATAAGTGGTCTTTGCCTCTGCTCGTTGGTGTCGCAAACAGGCCATCTCAAGTATTCATTGGCATCCGATTTGTTCTTCTTGGTTACGATCCTCTAAAAAACTCACAGGTTTTAAAAGTTTTTGTTTTTGTTTATTAATTTATGTACATGTATCTGATTGTTTCATATGATGGATACATTCATGTGTTAAGAGTTTATAATTGGATTATTTGTTTGTTTGTTGTTTGATTTTTTTTTTCTTTTTAGTTGAGTGCTGTTTGTTAGCTAGGGTTTGAGTTGATTTATTAGAATTATAGGAAGAAATTGTAATTTAGAATTGATTTTTTTTTTTAATTTATGTTGTGTTTACAGGTTTCACTGAAGTTTGTTAATGGCGGAGCTGTTAATGTCGGTAAATACGGTCCGAATTGCACTCATGTTATTCTTGATAAGCTTGTTTGGTTTTTAAAATTTTCATATGTGGTACCAAATAATTGGGTTTCCGGATGTTCAGGTCTACTCTGTTTTATATCAAAAACCCATTTTCTGTTTTAATTCCCATGTCTATTAATCTTTGTACTCAAATTGTACCATAAAGAACAGATTTGTGATTTTAATCGATATATATGGCGAAAAAGTAAGCAGCGATCAAAATCAATTTATTCTTCGATCACCATCTATTAAGAGGAAACGAACGGACGAATGAACAGAGCAAACACGCATATTCGGTTGCGTATGCGACCGTTGTGGCGGCAGAAGTAGCGGTGGCAGCCGCCCATGCTGCCGCTGAAGTCGTTCGCTTGACATCCATTGCGCATCCGTCGAGTAAATCCTCAGAAGAAATGGTTGCTACCAAGATTCAAACAGCTTATCGCAGGCACTTGGTAAATTATATTAGCACAATAAATATTTGTAAAACAGTTTCTTGATCTGTGGGGTTACATAATTATATTGTTTTCAGGCGAGCAGGGCGTTGCGTGCTCTTAGAGGTCTTGGGCGGTTGAGATCGGTGATTCAAGGTCAATCGGTCAAACGCCAAACAACGTCGGCGTTGAAATGTATGCAAACATTGGCTCGTGTACAGTCTCAGATTCGGTCAAGGCGTGTGCGTATGTCTAAGGAGAACAAAGTTGTCCAACAACTTCTTTTGAAGCATGAGAAAGAACTCAACAGCATTAGATCTTCTGTAAGTATTAAATATTTACAAAAATCATGTTTGTTCCGTTTTTTAACATTTTGAGAATCACATATTAAGGAATACAGTTGGGAGATACATGGGATGACAGTTGAAAGTCTAAAGAAGAAACGGAAGCCAGTTTATGAAGGAAACAGGGGGCCGCTGTACGTAGAGAACGCGCGTTGGCGTATGCACATACTTATCAGGTATGTTTGAAACTTTTAACATGAATTTTTGTCTTATGATCTAATGATAATAATAGGGAAAATCACGAAAATGGACATTGAGCGGTCAACTACGAAAATGAACATGTTTCGCGTCTGTGGTAGCATCAATCCATAAAGACTGCGTTTGTGGTGCTGCTAGGGGTGCAACCGAGCCAAGCCCGAGGTCGACTGGGCTCGACCAAAAGCTCGTTTAACTTTAGAGTGCCCGAGCTCGAGGTTCGGCTCGATTCGAGCTTTATTTCTAAAGTTAGAGTTCACCTCGTAGGTAGTTTTTCAATCTCGGCTCGGGCTTGGCTCGTTAATAATTTAATAAATCATTTATATTAGTTATAATTATTATTTTATATATGATTAAGTTATTTTTCATGATTTTACGTTATAGTAATTATTATTATTTAAATATATGTATTTAATATATTAGTTAAAAATTATATAAACAGTGGGCTCGTTTAGGCTCGTGAGCCGGCTCAAGCTCGATAAGCGAAGCTTGGGCTCGTTTACTAAACTTACTAAACGAACTTGTTTTTAGTTTTGGGCTCGGGCTCGAACAACTCATACATCTCTTCTTCTTCCTCGTGAAGTCTTACCCAGACTCAATCCCAAATACTCGTTGGGCCCACCTTGTTGTAACATCACCACGGCTATTTTATTTTTCACAACTGAATAGAGATTAGAGAACACATCGTCTGTGGCCCCTTCATTGGTCCAAAAGTCGTGCCAAAACAGAATTTTTGTCGCCACTTCCCAGAACAAGGATGAGTTTTTGGTAAATATTGATATTGAATTTGGCAAGGTCAACGTCCACACGCCCAGTGTTCCTCCAAACACCTGCAGTCGATTTCAGAACCAGGATAATGTTGAGTCTTTTCGCCCCCACCACTTGGTCTGGACTCATGCACAACCTCCACCACCCCTTGGTAATTAAAGCAATGTTCACATCCCTTATACCCATTATGTATACGAATTTATGGTGGAATCGAATTAATTTAAGTTGGAATTGTACTTGATTTTGTAGTACCCGAGAATACCCCTTGGAAACTATTGACATGAAGTCATGGGTGGCATTCATAGGGTCGCAGGCGCCTAAAATCTATCCGGAACCCTTTAACTACTTTCTCGGGTTATTCTGCTTACCCGAATGTAAACTGTTTCGGGTTCGGGTTTAAGCGAATCATTCTATCCCAAATACCGAATGATATAAACTGTTTCGGGTTCGAGTTTAAGCGTATTTAGGTTTAGTTGGCCTCGGTTTCGGGTTTAAGTGTATTTAGGTTTGGTATATATCCAAGGCAAATGAATTAAGAAATATTAATTACCAATATTAATCTATTATACAGATTTTACAAGGTAAAACCAGGTTTGTTTTTTATATTTTGATTGTTAATTTTGCATAAAAATATTATTAATATTAATCAGATGTTTAGTTTTGCGACGGTTTTAATTAATCTGCTCAACAGACTTTGATTTACTGCATGTCAATTTATGCCCAGTAGAAGACTTTGATTTACTGCATGTTAATTTATACCCAGTAGAAAACACAAGCAGATTTACTGATGTAGCCTTGCTGATGAAGAAACTTCAGCATCAATACCCGGTTAGTATTTGACGGTTTTCTGTTTTAGATGACAAGTACTATTGAATTTCAATGGCTAAATGGTCAGCGGACTCTTTAGGTCACCTTTGGTTTCTCCATTATCGATAAATGACAATGTACTCCACAAAAACGCGAGTCACAAGAAACTTCATTCTTTTTATTTAATGACTCATTACGATAACGAGGTGTAACTTTTATACAAGATAAATGACCCGTCATTACTCATCTATATAACATGATCTGTCATGTTAGTTTTAATATAAGTAGATCATGATCATTATTATAAAAAAATATTTGTTTATCATTATTTTTTCTTACCACTAGCATACTACCACTACCTACTATGCTTGCTTAGCACAAAAAAAGCTTTTAGCTTCCATTTGCAGGCTTGTGGATTCTTTACTTCACAAACTTGTTGTAGGACCATTTCTCATTTGTCCAACTTATACTAGCCATTACAAACAGTTTGCTTCTTTATTCTTTAATCAACCTTGTAAAATTAAATAATTGCCCTTCCCCAACAAGTGTGACACTTCCCCTCTTCCCATTGGTTATGGTGAAGGAAACTTTGAGGGCTTTGGGACCCATAATTCTGCTTATATTTCTGTGGTGAAATACATTGTTTTCTGTTGTGAAATACTATGTGAGTTTTATATTTTGGTGAAATACATTGTTTTCTTATTCTTAATTCATGAACAATAGTGGTGGTTGTTAGTGGTAGTTATATTTTTATAAATCAGATCAGTATGATAGTTTGCTAAAGCAATCAGTTATCTGAATTAGCGAATCTGTTGGGCATTGAAGAGGTTTGGTGCGGGCAATAGTTTTATGGTGTGGTTGCATTGGCTTCCGATTAAAGTAAATTGCTTTGTTTGGAGGTTGTTGCAACATAGGACCCCGGTTAAAGCAAAGCTGTTGGAAGGCGATAGGTTCGAGTGACTGCTGCGTTTGTTTAGGGGAAGAGGAGTCGGTGTCACATGTGTTCTTGGGCTGCTAAGGAGATCTGGAGGAAAGTCTCTCTTTGGGTGGGAGTCTATTTAACGGGTTTGGATGATCTGGATCAGATTGTTTCTGTTGCGGAGGAGCAGAATTCTGATACGAAGAAGAAAATTATGCGGGAGATCGTTTATGCTACTTAAAAAATTATCCGAAGAAAATAAAAGTTGTTCACAAGTTTATAAAAGGTATATATGAAATTATTTCTAGCGTTACCACGGAGTATTAAATACATAAACAATTCTAACTAAAAATGAATGGACAGGTGTACTTCTTGACAAACGGAGGAAACGAGACGTACGGCAATGTTCGAATGTTAGTTGCTTCTTATGCATTTCAAGAAAAATGATTGGTCCTGTTGTTATACATGTTCTAATGACTTGTTATATGTGTGCATTGTGCCGTAATTGCAGTTGTTTACATGGTGGAATTCATGTCTTATATGGCTATCTTTTGTAAATATTTTAGAATAGATGTTTTCTTTCCGAGTCCCCTTTCTTTTTATCGGCAGGCACTTGGAGGGGCCATCTAAGAAATCATCTTTATGACATCAATCTTAGTATCCACTCATAAAAGTAGTGTATCCGGAAGACGGATTTCAATGTTAATTATTTTCACGGTTCAACCCCCTGCCGTAACGTGCATGTACGTGTACTACTATACTATATAAATGATATGAGACGGGCACTATGATAATATCACACTAATTATTCACACCGTCGCAACGCGCGGGCCTCCCACTAGTATAAGAAAAAAGAGAAGTTATTTTAATCATGATCAAAAGTGACCAGTGAGATATACACAAAATTATTATTTTACCCAATGAGATATAAGAAAAAAGAGAATATATAAATCTATACTATATATATATTATTAATATAATAAAAGAAACATGTTTTAGGATACTTGTCATTCTCTCATTTAATTGATTAAAATTATTAATAATACTAAAAATAATAATATTTAATCTATACTAATACATATTCTTATTATTAATAATATTTAATCTAATCTAATACAAATTTTTATTATCAATAATATTTAATTAGAGACACCTGTCATTCTCTCATTTAATTGATTAAAATTATTAATAATACTAAAAATAATAATATTTAATCTAAATTAATACAAATTCTTATTATTAATAATATTTAATCAAATCTAAAATCTAATCTAATACAAATTTTTATTATCAATAATATTTAATCAAATCTAATAAGAGTTCATACGAATTCCAAAGTTGATATTAACTTTCAAATAATTAAAAAAAAATCCGCCTAACATCACAAATGTTTCTGTTAAATTCGATTAATTAATTTGTTCAACAATCACTATTATCTTTATCATTCAGTCATATGATTTTTCAATCTTATATTAACTAAATAAATAGAGATTAATATTCAATCTTATCCTACTTTAACAGATTAATATTCAATCTTATCCTACTTTAAATATAAAAAAATCCGTTAATTTTTTTAATATATTTTTTTATTATTTGGTATATAAAATCATATTTATTCAACCTATGTAATACACGGGGATTTTTAAAAATATAATTTTTTTTATTATTTGGTAAACAATGGTACATTTATTCAACCCGTGTAATACAATGGTTTTAGAGATATAATTTTTTTATTATTTGGTATATAATATTACATTTATTCAACCCGTACAATATATATGGTTCTTATAGATATAACTTATTTTATTATTTAATATATAAAATTACATTTCTTCAACCCGTGCAATAAAGGAGGCTTTTAAAAAGATAATGTTTTATTATTTGGTATATAAAATTCAATTATTCAACCCGTGTAATACACGGGGTTATAACCTAGTTATATTATATTATATACATTAACAAATTACATGGGTTTAAAAAGTGTATATATCTTTTATTGGTCAATAAAACTTTTGGATGGTTGAAATATATTAATATAATTAATTAATAAGTTAACCAATAAAGAGAATCTAATATTCAAAACAATGTTTTTTATGTTTTATATATGATCGACCGTTAAATTTGGAACACAAGTTGTGACGTACTTATTAAAATCTACGAAAAAGGTTTATTCGAGCGAACATATATAGTTGATTTATTATTTTTTTACAAAAAAAAACAATTTGATACGGTTCGAAGAACATTTGTACTGGTACCATATTCGTTTTTTAAGATTCTCTCGACATGGCATACTTTAGTAATATAATATGTTTTATAATTTCGAATATACCGCTACGACATGGTTATTTTTATCTACGATCCGAAATATAGTTGAACTTTTTTAATTTACCGTGAAAATTGAACCGATAACGTCTGAACAACACCGATACCGATATCGTATTTGTTTTAATAATTGTATAAGTTAAAAAATGCATATTTGGTTGTGTTTGGTTTGGTATAATTTTTGACAACGTAGTTGTATTTAAAACAGAGTGTTTTTTAAGGGTTGGTAGTGTGTTGATACTCTAAAAAACAACATCGATTCTAACCAAACAAAATCAGTATAAGTATAAATATTATCGAAACCGGTATTTACTTTCATTGTTTTCAGTTGACGTAAAACATTTATAAACATTCTTTTGATTGTTTTCAGTTGATGTAAAACATTTATAAACATTCTTTTGGGCATATTCCAACTTTAGTTGGTTAATAGAACGAGTATCGGTACCCTAATGAGTCAAAATGACATCGAATTCTCGTTGTCCCGCTGCGAAGCTTGGGTTATCCCCTAGTTATTAATATTGAATAGGGTCCCCATCATATGTTCAAAAAGTAGAATATTATTATTATTAACTAGTATTAAGGGCCCCGTGTTGCGGGGGGGGGGGGGGGGGGGGATAGACCGTGCCAAGTAGCATTAATGGTACACAACTACAAGCGACCAACAACACCGAAAAAACTCGTAAAAACAAAATAAATAAAAAGGAAAAAATAACACCGAACGAAAAGCATACGTAAAATCGTTGAATCACGTATGCCAGTTGCGACATGTTAATGCGAATGAAATTAGACTGAAATGTAAAAATAGAAAAGAGTAACTAAGTCGATCTAAGACAACGCGCGCTGCGACGAACATGTCAAACAGGGAAAATAAATGCGTTGTGACGATCTTGTCAAATGGGAAAAAATAGTCAAAAAAAACTTTGAAACCCACACGTACGTTACGGTGTGTTTACTCGCAAAATTAGAACGAAACGTAAAACAAAAAAATTTGCAAAAGATGAAAAATACGTGGATCAAAGTTGAAATAAAAATGTATTGGGGTTAAATTGCAAAAGAGGAAAAGTTTTGGATTAAAAGTAAAAAAACAAAAAGCTTAAAATGCAAAAAATGTAAACCATTGGGTTAGAAGTGAAAAATTAGAGTTCCAACTTTTAGGGCTATAAACGAACCGAACGTTCAGCGAACAGTTCATGAACCGTTCGGCGGGAAGTTCGTCTATGTCCTATCGTTTAATAAACGAACGGAAATGAACAAGAAATTCCGTTCGATTAGTTAAATGAACGAACATGAACAGAGGTCTCGTTTGTTTGATTATGTTTGTTAACGTTCGGTAAGGTGTTCGTGAACATTCATTGATTTGCGTTCGTTTATGTTCGTATGTTTGTGTTTTAATTGAAGATCTTTGTACTTTCTTATATTTTATTTGTACTTTTTATATTATTAAACTTTTATTTATTTTATTACCTTAACAATTAAACTAGAAAACCCACTTTCACCTTGTTTATGCATCATTTCCCTTTCATTTCTCATTATTTACATTATCGAATACGATCGACCTCCGTTCCACAATGAGGGATTCAAGTTCCAGTGCTACTATCTGGGCCATCTATCTTTATCCTTCGTCGCGTTCCCCAAATTTATTTGTGTTCATTTGTATTCGTGAACCGTTCGTGAACACGCTCATTTCCTTAATGAACTAACACGAACATTAAATCTCGTTCGGTAAGTGTTCATGATCCGTTCGTGAACACATTTATTTTCTTAACGAACGAACACGAACAAGGCCTTGTTCGTATTCGTTTGGTTCGTTTACAGCCCTACCAACTTTAGTTGTTTAATAGAACGAGTATCGGTACCCTAATGAGTCAAAATGACATCGAATTCTCGTTGTCTCGCTGCGAAGCTTGGGCTATCCCCTAGTTATTAATATTGAATAGAGTACCCATCATATGTTCAAAAAGTAGAATATTATTATTATTAATATTATTATTATTATTATTAACTAGTATTAAGGGCCTCGTGTTGTCGGTGGGGGGGGGGGGGGAGTAGCATTAATGCTACATAACTACAAGCGACCAACAACACCGGAAAAACTCGTAAAAACAAAATAAATAAAAAGGAAAAAATAACACTGAACGAAAAGCATACGTAAAATCGTTGAATCATGTATGCCAGTTGCGACATGTTAATGCGAATGAAATTAGACTGAAATGTAAAAATAGAAAAGAGTAACTAAGTCGATCTAAGACAACGCGCGTTGTGACGAACATGTCAAACAGGGAAAATAAACGCGTTGTGACGGTCTTGTCAAATGGGAAAAAGTAGTCAAAAAAAACTTTGAAACTCACACGTACGTTACGGTGTGTTTACTCGCAAAATTAGAACGAAACGTAAAACAAAAAAAATTGCAAAAATGAAAAATAAGTGGATCAAAGTTGAAAATAAAAATGTATTGGGGTTAAATTGCAAAAGAGAAAAAGTTTTGGATTAAAAGTAAAAAACACAAAAAACTTAAAATGCAAAAAATGTAAACCATTGGGTTAGAAGTGAAAAATTAGAGTTTTTTTTTTTTTTTTTGAAAGACTCCCTATGCATTGAAATACATTCTATGAAGCATAAACATATTCCTAATTTATAATATGGTAATATGGTGAAGCGTTATAAAGAAGTTACAAAATTATTATGGGTGCTATTTATTAGACATCTAACGGGTGCTATTTAATTAGGGGGGAGGGGTGGTTATCACTTACAAAAAATCTAACACTCATAACATTCAATTAAGTTTCGCCATGTCATCAACCAAAATTATTAAACATCTGACGGGGTGCTATTTAATTATGGGTTATGAATTTATAATTACTATTTTCCATACCCTAACACCTACTTCTCCTTTTAGGGTTACGGCAATGATGCATCCCACCACCCTTGTCTACTTTTTCCTAACGTAAAATAAAAGTTCACTTTTATTTACATATTTTAAATTAGAGTAAATTACTTTTTGAGTCTCTGTGTTTTAGTGGTTTTAACCAGTTGAGTCCAAAATTAAAAAGTTTAATGCTCTGAGTCCCTAGCTATTTATTTTTTAACGTTTTGAGTCCAATTTTGTTTATTTTATAACGATTTGAGTCCAAAAAATTGGACTCAAAAGGTTAAAATTTGGACTCAAACTGACTCAAATGGTTAATGAAAATGCTTATAGGGACCCAGGTCGTTAAACATTTTGTTTTTGGACTCAACTAGTTAAAACCACTAAAACACAGGGACTCAAAAACTAATTTACCCTTTAAATTATCTTGGAGTAATTTTTATTGACAACAAAAATTATTAAGATAGATTCGTGAGACTCCAATCTCGTTTCATTGAGAAATGCATATGAGATGAAAGTTTAGTGTAGTGCTGTAAACGAGTTGAGCTAGACCCAGCCTGAGCTCGGCTCGAACTCGATTTGAGCTGGCTAGGCTCATTCTCGAATTTCAAATCGAGCTGAGATTTGAGGCTCGAACTCTACTCGATTAGAATTCGAGCTAGCTCGGCTCGGCTCGATCTAGATCGAACTAACAAAGAACCTCAAAATTTACTACTTAAAAAGTCCTTAAAAATGAATTTCTTCATAGACTAAGGGCCAATTGCCATTTAATTTAACCATATGACTAAATATGCAAGTATAAATAGTTAATTTACTTTGTACATTGTCTTTACCTTCTTTTAGAGGGGAAATACTCCCTTAGTTTTTGTTTTCTAAGCGACGTGGGACAAAAAAACGAAGGATGTAAACCTTATCGAGCCAGCTCACGAGCCGAGCTAGGCCAAGCTCGAGCTCGGCTCGTTTACAAACCAAGCCGAGCCGAGCTGGCTCATTTACAACCGAGCCAATTTCTAGTCGAGCTTTCTTCGAGCGAGCTGCGAGCTACGAGTTTTTTGAACACCCCTAGTTTAGTCTATAATGCAAAGCTAAGAAACCAGAAACATGTCCCGGAAACCTAACACGACATCAATGAGACCAATTTATCGATCTAGCCAACATATATCATTGATAGAACATGTAAGACTATGTGTTGTGGCTGAAGCCTGGATTCATCCTCTAATATTGTGACACATGACGCTAACTAGATGCCTACTCATCAACTTGCCCACTCGCACCCCCTCACTTGAGCCTGTTGTGGTAACTTAACCAATAGCACCCCTAAACAAGCCCACTCACGCCAGCTACCATGCTTGCTTCGGCTCGCTCACGCCCCCGATCGCGTGACACCGTTGTGGTGTTTGAGAGCCAGGTTGGCAGCCGCCAGTGGCGAATCTAGAAAATCTTTGTAGCGGTAATGTTTTATAAAAAAACGGTAATGAAATCCGAAAAATGTCAATTTTTATCCAAAATTTACACTATCTCCGGAACGCTAAGCGGTAGCGGAGGCTACCCCTTCCCCTAAGATAGGTCCGCCCCTGGCAGCCGTATGGCTAGCGCCACTCGGTCGCTTGACCACGACGGCCAGTCTAAGCTACTAGAGCAATATGGCCTCGTGAGTCTTGTTACTCGATGGTTTTAGAGTAAAGACTTGAAAGTTTCTTTCTATCACCCCAACAATGAATTGGACCAGCTGCCCTACACACAATAGTGATCACATGTAGGGATGTGCAATAACCGAACCGTTAACCGAAACCGAACCGAAAACCGACAAAACCAAACCGAAATTAACCGCAACCGAATTAACCGAAAGTCAGTTGACGGATATTTTTTTTACCATCGGTTAACCGAACCGAACCGAATCATTTATTTCTTTATATATTTCTAGCTTTTATACCTCTATTTCATGCATTTCATGTTTTATACTTTCATTTCATGTAATAATACCTCTATTTCATTTATTTATACATTCCTTTCATTTATTCATACATCCATTTTATGTATTTAAACATCTATTCATGCCTTACTAAAAAACGCTCTCGGTATGTCTGGCCGGAAATTTAATATTCCGGCTAATATTCAAAGCAGAATCACGAAGGTTTTGTTACAAACTTGCTAGAAAAGTGTAGCGATAACGATCTCTCAGATTTCATTCGTTCTTATGGTGACATTTACGATCTATACATCGCTCGCAAGCGGGATAAAGGAGGGAATTGTTTTGGTTTTGTTTCTTTTCTTGATGTTAAAGACAGCAGGGATTTGGTTAGACAGATATGTAATACTCGCATCGGTGACTGTTGGTTAAAGGCAAATATTGCTAGATTTACCCTTGAAGAAGGTGAAATTGGTCCGGAACCTGATAACTCTAAAAGGAAGCCTGATAGCCGCGAGAACGCTGCTCGTAAAGAAGAAAGGCCTCCGGCAAGGGCTGCATCTTCGTTCTTCAACGGAACTAGATCGTATTCAGATACTCTCACAGGGAGACAAGGATCATTGAAAGATGTTAAGACGGTGATTGTTGATAACCAAGTGAACGCCTTCCGGGGGCTGCATGGAAGGCATTGGTGGCACGTATGATCGATTTGGAGGCTCTCAAGAGTATTTACTTGATCTTGAACGATATTTGTCCAGGATTGGGTAGGGTGCAGTATCTTGGGGGCTTATCAGTCTTAATCTCGTTTGAAGATAACAATGTGACGTCCTTTGTTCTAGAAGCGGCTAGTTGGGTTACTGGAATATTCTCTTATGTGGATTACTGGGAGGGTCAGACCCTTGGGTATGACCGCCTTGCATGGCTCAAAGTAATGGGTATTCCTCTGCATCTAATCACTGATGAGGTTATAGATGCTGTTGGTAGTATTTTTGGGAAAATTGCTCATAGGGCGAAAAGATCAAACAGCGACGGTGACCTTTCTTACGACTATATCGGTGTTTTAGTTGGAGATGGGAAAAGGATTGGTGAAGAAGTTACGCTGTTATGGAGAGATAGAAAGTTCAACATTTGGGTTTCGGACGAGTCTGGAGAATGGGTGCCGGAATTTTACCAGGTTACTACTTCGGTGCCGGACCAACCGGTACCTGCGAATTTAAATGAGGATGGTTTAAATCCGATTACGGAGGAATGCGAGGGTGTCAGTGCTTCCAAATCTGTTCCGCCGGAAGGGCCCACTAATTCCGGCAATGAAAGTCCGGTAGCTGATGTCGGGTTAGGGTTTTTGGAAACTTCTAATCTTATTAATGGCTTTGATGATACTCCTAAAATTGTGGAGGAAGTTATGGAAGATAGTGAAGTCAATGGGGGGTTTATTCCTGGGAATCTTTTTAATATTGAAAAGGTTCTAGAAACTGACGTTCGGATCTTGGACAATGTGAATGTTTTAAATAAAAGGAAAAAAAAGTCTTTATTAGGTAATGTGGGCCAGCCCAATTCGGCTTACTCTAGCAGCTTAGAAAAAAACAAAAGTGGGGAAGAAGCCCAAATGTAATGAGGACTTGTTTGGGCTAGATCCATTGTTGGGTTTGGATAATCACATTGTGGCTCTTGATAAGGACCTGGGTAATCTCCATGGTGATGATTGTCACGGCCCCCGGCCCGGTGTGACCCGGTCCTGGCGTCGTGACGACAGAAACCCGTGCTATTTGTATTTAATTTGGCAGCGGAAATATTAACAGGATCATTTAAACTTGAAAATGCCCAATTTATTTATTTTATTTCACAAATTTGGGACAAACCCCATAATTTACAATAAAGGAAATTTCACGAGGAATTTCCCTGTTTTAAAAAACATATTTATTTATTTTATTGAGCCACGTCTTCAAGCTTGTAGTGCTACACGGCACTTTTCTCTGGATCACAGCAGATCACCTGAAACATGTTTAAAAAGATTTTTATCAGCGGGGAAATACTGGCGAGTCACCCAATTAGTACAAAATGACACATTGTTATAATATACAGTATTAAGGGTGATTATATTGTTTCTATCAACCAATTACACCAAATCGGTATTTGTCACTCGACCGTATCTGTGACTATGGTCAGATCACCCATTGGCTAACCCGTTGTCCAATGGTGACGGGTATCAAGTAATGTATACAAAAACCCACATACCGGCAGTAATTGAAGATTACAAAGACTTAATCCCTGTAATTATAACTTTGAAACTAAATAGGGTTTTGGAAACGATTTGGTAAAAAGATAATGACTCACATTGCAAGTTTAATTTGAACAGAACCTTGCCTACTGATTTAGCCTCGTAACCTAGTTAAATAACAATGCACACGAAACTAGGTCAGTAACTTAATACAACATTTACGATAAGTTCACGAAATCAAAACCCTCACGAAGAATGACAAAGTGTAGCCAAAATACGGGCAGCACTTAAACATCCATCGGATCGGTTTCAATCGATCGGACATTGTATCGTAGCAGTGATCGAGTTATTACCCTAGTGTCGCAGCAGAGGGTCGGGATTTTGATTGTTTTGTACTAGACAGTGTATAACTAAACGTACGTATTGAGTTTTTCTGTCGTAACAAGACCTCCATGCAAGTGCCAAACCCCTGATTTATATGCTGGAAAATGGTCCCTGTCGCGTGGCGCGCCAGACCCAACTGGTCCTGGCGCGTGGCGCGACGGCTCCCATTTTAGGCTAGGGTAGCCTCGTGTCCCACATAGCCTAAATGAGTCAACTTTTGACGAATTTTGTGATTTACAAGCGTTTTTATGGATAATTATCCATTAGGGTTTACCCCCTTGAGTTTTAGGGGTCCTGATCCTAACTTCGATTATTCTGAGAATTTTATGGGTCATGCCAGACTACTTGGGGGTCTCAATTAGGGTTTCCTATTGGACATTAATAAGAAATAATAATTTTGGCGAGAGTTGTTACATCCTCCCCACCTTATTTAAAATCTCGTCCTCGAGATTTACTGGAACAAGTAGGGATATTTTCGCTTCATCTCTGATTCCAGTTCCCAAGTGTACTCAGGTCCTCTCTTTGAATCCCACTTTACCTTGACCAGTACTAGTCTTTTGTGTTTGAGAAACTTGACCTTTCTGTCCTCTATTTGGAGTGGTTTCTCAACAAATTTTAGCTGTTCATTTACCTCTATATCTTAAAGAGGTACTACCAGGGACTCGTCAGGTAAACATTTCTTGAGGTTGGATACATGAAATACGTCGTGTACTCCAACTAGTTCTTTTGGTAGTTGTAAGCGATAGGCAACTGGTCCTATGCGTTGGATTACTGGGAAGGGTCCTACGTATCTTGGACTTAGCTTTCCTTTCTTACCGAACCGAACTACTCCTTTCCAAGGAGAAACTTTCAAGACTACCCTGTCTCCGACTTGAAATTCTAACGGCTTGCGTCGATTGTCGGCATAACTCTTCTGGCGATCTTGAGCCGTTTTCAGTCTTTCCTTGATTTGAATGATCTTGTCGGTGGTTTCTTGCACGATCTCGGGACCTGATAATTGACTTTCTCCTATTTCTGCCCAGCAAACTGGAGTTCTACACTTTCGTCCATACAGTGCTTCGAACGGGGCAGCTTCAATACTTGCATGATAACTATTATTATAGGAGAATTCAATTAAAGGTAGGTGGTCATCCCAGTTTCCACCAATATATATAACGCATGCTCTAAGCATGTCTTCCAGGGTTTGGATCGTCCTTTCACTTTGTCCGTCTGTTTGGGGATGGTAAGCTGTACTTAAATTCATTCGGGTCCCCATTGCTTCTTGGAAACTTGTCCAGAAGTGCGAAGTGAAACGACTATCTCTATCTGATACTATGGAGAGTGGAACTCCATGTAAGGATACTACCTCATCTACGTATAACTTTGCTAGTCTTTCCATGCTAAAGGTTTCTTTTATGGGTAAGAAATGAGCTGATTTGGTTAATCGATCCACAATTACCCAAATTGCGTCGTTACCTTTCCTGGTTCTAGGCAACTTAGTAACAAAGTCCATTGTTATTAGTTCCCATTTCCATACAGGCATTTCTAACTGTTGGAGTAACCCTGCAGGTTTCTGGTGTTCTGCCTTAACTTACGAACAAGTTAGACACTTAGATACATATTTAGCTATGTCCTTTTTCATTCCTATCCATCAGAAGTTATTTCCTAAATCATGGTATATTTTATTGTTTCCAGGGTGCATGATATATCTAGATTTATGGGCTTCTTCTAAAATTTTGTCTCTTAAGTCTCCTTGCTTAGGTACCCAAATTCTTTTCTGGTGAAATCTCCAAATTCCATCAGTCCCCTGCTCTAATTCTTTTATTCTTCCTTTCATTCCTCAGCATTATCCTTGATTGCTGTTTCTTGAACATTCTTCAGTTGTTCCCTTAAATCTAGATGTAGATTTAATCTAAGAGTACGAACTCCCTTTTGCTTTTCATGATACTTACGACTTAGGGCATCTGTGACTACATTTGCTTTTCCTTCGTGATATTGAATATCACAGTCGTAGTCACTTAGAATTTCCATCCATCTCCTTTGCCTCATGTTCAATTCTTTTTGCCCAAATATGTACTTTAAGCTTTTATGATTTGTATAAATGGCAAACTTACTTCCATACATATAGTGTCTCCAAATCTTAAGGGCAAATATTATTGATCCTAATTCTAAGTCATGTGTCGTATAATTTTCCTCGTGTCTTTTCAATTGCCTTGAGGTATACGAAATTACCTTTTTGCGTTGCATTAGCACACATCCTAATCCTAGCTTAGAAGCGTCATAGTAAACTTCAAAATCTTCTATCCCTTCTGGCAAAGCTAGAATAGGTGCATTTGTTAACTTTTGCTTTAAATTCTTAAAGGCCTCTTCTTGCCTAGGTCCCCATTCAAACTTAACTGTTTTACAGGTTAGCTTAGTTAAGGGAACAACTATCTTAGAGAAATCCTTAATGAAGCGCCTGTAGTATCCAACTAACCCTAGAAAACTTCTAACTTCCATAGCTGATTGCGGGACCTTCCATTTGGTGATCGCTTCGATCTTGGATGGATCTACGTGAATACCTTCGTGATTCACCATGTGACCTAAGAATTGCACCTCCTGTAGCCAAAATTCGCATTTCGAGAATTTGGCGTAAAGCTTTTCCTTTCTTAACAAAGTTAAGAGTGCTCGTAAATGCTCACAATGCTCGTCCGGACTTTTGGAATAAATAAGTATATCATCAATGAAGACAATTACAAATTTATCCAAATACGGTTTACAGATTCTATTCATCATGTCCATGAATGCTGCAGGAGCATTTGTTAGTCCAAAAGGCATAACTGTAAACTCGTAGTGACCATACCTAGTGCTAAAAGCGGTTTTAGGTATGTCTTCTTCTTGTACCTTCAGCTGATGGTATCCGGATCGCAAATCTATCTTAGAAAAGTATCTAGCTCCTTGAAGTTGATCGAAAAGATCATCAATCCTAGGTAATGGGTATCGATTCTTAATTGTAACCTTATTCAATTCCCTATAATCAATACACATTCGCATTGAACCATCCTTCTTTTTTCACAAACAACAGTGGTGGAACTAGGTTGTATGAATCCTCTGCTTAATAATTCATCTAACTGCTTTTTCAATTCTAGCATTTCGGTGGGTGCTAACCGATAAGGTGCCTTAGCTATCGGTGTAGTTCCAGGAATTAGATGAATTCTAAATTCTACCTCCCTATCTGGTGGCAATCCTGGTAGCTCTTCCGGAAATACATCCGGGTATTCTGATACTACCTCCTTAAGTTCCTTACCCTTAGTGCTAATAATTACCGAAATCATATACACGATTCCTTGCTTTCGTTCATAACTAGCGACTTTCATTACGGAAATGAACTTCATTGGCTTACGTGGCTTATCTCCTGTAACCATGATTATTTCTCCTGATGGTGTAAGGATTTCTATGGAATTCTCATCACAGAGGATTCGAGCATTCCTCCTCTCGGTGCCCCAAAGCTTTGCAGAAGTTGCAGATTTCATTACATCTTCCAAAATGTTTCTTTTTACAGTTTCTGCAGAATGGCGGGGTGGAAGATTGCCCAGTTCCTCTTTTCTTGAAGTTGCCACTAGTATTACCCCCACGAAATCCCTGGGTAATTTTCTGAGCCAATTCCTTCTTTCTGTTTTCTTCTCGCGTACGCACCAGCCCGTCAGTCAAGGTGTTGGCTAATTCCACCGCATCATCAATTGTGCGGGGTCTCGCAGCCTTGACGATGTCACGAATCTCGCTAATTAAACCCCAAATATAGCGAGAAATAAGTACCGGTTCTAGCGAAGCCAGAGTTGGCACAATTCTGGCATATTCGAAGAATTTCGAAGTATACCCTCGACAGTCAACATCCACCATTCGGTGGCTCATGAATTTATTGGCCATTTGTTCTTTTTCATATTCGGGGAAGAATTTTCTTTCCACCAAATGCTTAAATTATTCCCAATTTATGGCATAAGCCATGTCACTTCCTTTGGCTTGCAGTACTGTGTTCCACTATTCTAATGCCTCTTCCTTGAAAAGGTGAGAAGCATACATGACCTTGTCCTCCTCAGCACATTTACTTATTTTAATTACTGCCTCGGTCTTTTCCAACCAACGCAGTGCAGCAGTCGCCCCTTCATTGCCTGCAAATTCGACAGGTTTACAGGCAAGAAACTCTTTATAAGTGCAACTAGGTGTTGCAACTTTCATTTTCTTAAGTATTGGGGCTTGAATTACGTTGTCATCATTATTGCCGCCTCCATTAACACTGTTACTGAAATTATCGTCGCGTGTGCATTTACTAGGGTTGGCTTGCGAAGGCTCAACAGGACTTTTCACAGCAGCGGCGATTGCTGGAATAGCATTTGCTATTCCCTGGGCAACGATATTTTCTATATCTTGCCTATTAAGAAAGTGATCCTCATTGTTTTGCTCGGATTGGTTAACTTCGTTAACTGGTTCATTAACAGTGTGTTCCATCTGGTAATTAACAATATATATAAGTTATTGGCACAAAATAATTAACAACCAAACGCAATAAAGTAATCGCACATAATCACGTCAACACGTATAGCCAAAATTGTCGACTTTGCGACTTTCATATTTCATATATTTTAGTATGCATCCATACACATCAGATATATTACAAAAGTTTTATTTTAAGTTATTTTACATGATTATATTTTTATTATTTATTACTGTTATTTTATTATTATTAAACACATAACCGCACAACCACAGTCAGTTGGCATCTCAGAAATGACGTTCCCTCTCGTCGTATTTCCAGGTGATTCTCTCTCCCACATCCCTAATTCTATTTCCTGCCTACACCAGCTCCGCGCCATAATGACGGAGTTCGGCCAAGTTTTCTGTGCTCAAAGGTGGGTTTGGTGCAGGCTCAGGGTCAAACTAGGGGAAATAGACGTTAGGGTTATTCAAGAGATTCTGAAATTGCCAGTCGTTTGTCCACCATTCTTCCAGCTGTCCGGGTAGAGGTCGGGGGTTGACAATAGGATCAGGGATAGCAGGTTCCAAATTGGCTGGAAGTTGTGATTCAATGGGGTAATTGAAGAGGTTTTCATCGGCAGGTCCGATGAGGTCACAATTTGCCAGTTTACGATCCAGCTCCTCCCACGGTGGCATTTCTTGAGCTTGCCCAGAACTTTCCCCGATCTCTTTTCCTTTCCCTTTATCCTTCAGATCCTCGGTCTTTTTGACTTTCTGTGCCGCTGGTTTCTTCCTACGCCCACGTTTCCAGTCCAAGATTCTTCTCCTCTTTTTCGGCTTTGGTTTCTCCTGAACCTGGGCATGGAAAGTTAGTGGTTCCTCCATATCTTCCTGGTAGCCAGATGGGTTTCCTGTGGTATCCATATCAGTGCTATGGATAATGAAGTTTCGGAGTGCCTCCGACAGTTCATTCATGCTGATAACACACATGAAGAAACACACACAAACTTAAGTTAAAATTTTATTTATTGTAAATTAGATTTTCACATAATCACAAAATGGCAATCAGTAATTAAGTATTTCTAAATACTTAATTAGCTTAAATCAGTGGCTCTGATACCACCTTTTTCTGTCACGGCCCCCGGCCGGGTGTGACCCGGTTCAGGCGTCGTGACGACAGAAACCCGTGGTATTTGTATTTAATTTGGCAGCGGGAATATTAACAGGATCATTTAAACTTGAAAATGCCCAATTTATTTTATTTCACAAATTTGGGACAAACCCCATAATTTACAATAAAGGAAATTTCACGAGGAATTTCCCTGTTTTACAAAACATATTTATTTATTTTATTGAGCCACTTCTTCAAGCTTGTAGTGCTACACGACAGTTTTCCCTGGATCACAGCAGATCACCTGAAACATGTTTAAAAAGATTTTTATCAGCGGGGAAATACTGGCGAGTCACTCAATTAGTACAAAATGACACATTGTTATAATATACAGTATTAAGGGTGATTATATTGTTTCTATCAACCAATTACCCCAAATCGGTATTTGTCACTCGACCGTATCTGTGACTATGGTCAGATCACCCATTGGCTAACCTGTTGTCCAATGGTGACGGGTATCAAGTAATGTATACAAAACCCCACATACCGGCAGTAATTGAAGATTACAAAGACTTAATCACTGTAATTATAACTTTGAATCTAAATAGGGTTTTGGAAACGATTTGGTAAAAAGAGAATGACTCACATTGCAAGTTTAATTTGAACAGAACCTTGCCTACTGATTTAGCCTCGTAACCTAGTTAAATAACAATGCACACGAAACTAGGTCAGTAACTTAATACAACATTTACAATAAGTTCACGAAATCAAAACCCTCACGACGAATGACAAAGTGTAGCCCAAATACGGGCAGCACTTAAACATCCATCGGATCGGTTTCAATCGATCGGACATTGTATCGTAGCAGTGATTGAGTTATTACCCTTTTGTCGCAGCCGAGGGTCAGGATTTTGATTGTTTTGTACTAGACAGTGTATAACTAAACGTACGTAATGAGTTTTTCTGTCGTAACAAGACCTCCATGCAAGTGCCAAACCCCTGATTTATATGCTGGAAAATGGTCCCTGTCGCGTGGCGCGCCAGACCCAACTGGTCCTGGCGCGTGGCGTGACGGCTCCCATTTTAGTCTAGGGTAGCCTCGTGTCCCACATAGCCTAAATGAGTCAACTTTCGACGAATTTTGTGATTTACAAGTGTTTTTATGGATAATTATCCATTAGGGTTTACCCACCTTGAGTTTTAGGGGTCCTGATCCTAACTTCGATTATTCTGAAAATTTTATGGGTCATGCCAGACTACTTGGGGGTCTCAATTAGGGTTTCCTATTGGACATTAATAAGAAATAATAATTTTGGCGAGAGTTGTTACACTGATGAATCTGACATAGGAGATCATTCGGTCCAGGGAGAAGCAAACGATTTGGATTTAAACTCTCATCCCATTAACAGTGAAGGTGTCGAATTAGTGTCCTCATATGTTATGCACAACACTTCGGTCGAGAACAATGTTCATATACAAGATGAAGAAGTGGAAGCGACAATTGCCTTGGGAGAGAAGTTGGGTGCCAATTTACATAATTCTCACGGGATGATTCAAGACTCGATTATTCATGAAGGATTACAAGGAGGTAAGAAATGAATTGTCTTTCTATTAACATTCTAGGTGTTGGGGTTTGTGGTAAAGCGGGTTGGATTAAGAAGCTTAAAAACGACTGTGGGATTTCATTCATTGGTATGCAAGAGTCTATGGTTAGCAATGTTCAATCGGCATTGGTGTCACGGCCCCCGGCCCGGTTTTACCCGGTCTAGGAGCCGCGGGACCGTGAGAGAAAAAGGTGGTATCAGAGCCACTGATTTAAGCCAATTAATTATTTAGAAATACTTAATTTTTTCTGATTGCCACTCTGTGATTCTGTGAAAATTTAAATTACAAAATTTTAATCTAGAATTTTGTGTGTTTTCTCTATACCTGTTAAACAGCATGAATGAGTTGTCCGAAGCTCTTCAGAATCTCAATCTCTATTCTGTTAATGTGGAAGTTTCCAGAGACTTTACCGATTATTGTGCCGACACTGATGAACCTAGGGAATTTCAAGCCAAACCTCCGGAGAAACCCAAGCCAAAGAAAGAGAATAAGATTCGTGGGCTTGAGGCGTGTGCGCAGGAAGAAACCAGCAACACGGAAAGTTATAAAGACGGAGGATCCCAAAGTTAAAGGCAAGGGAATAGAGATCGGAGAAAGTTCCAGGCAAGACCAGGAAATGCCATCATGGGAAGAGCTGGATCGTAAACTGGCACTTAGTGATCTCATCGGACCTGCCGATGCAAACCGCTTTAATTACCCAGCGTAAGCACAACTTCCAGTTGATCTAGAGCCTGATATCCCAGATCCTATTATCCACTCCCAACCTCTACCAGCAGAGCTAGAAGAGTGGTGGACCACCGACTGGCAGTTTCAGAATCTCCTAAATAACCCTAATACCTTTTTCCCCCAGTTTGACCCGGAGCCTCCACTACACCCACCTATGAGCTCCGAAAACTTGGCAGAACTCCGCCACTATGGCGAGGAGCTAGTGGACGCAGGAAATAGAATACGGGAAGTAGGGGAGAGGATATCCTGGAAATACGATGAGAGGGAACGTCGTTTCTGAAGTGCCAGCTGACGAGATCGTATGTGGTTGTGGGAATGTGTGTTTAATAATAATAATAATATAATCATGTAAAATAACTAAAAATAAAACTTTTGTAAGATAGTGGGTGTGTACGGAAGCATACTATAATATATAAAAACGGAAGTCGAAAAATCGACAATTTTGGCTATACGTGTTGACGTGATTATGTGCGGTTGTTTATTTTGTTTGGTTAATAATTATTTTGGTATTAATAACTTATATATATTAATTACCAGATGGAACACGCTGGTAATGAACCAGTTAACGAGGTTAACCAATCTGAGCAAAACAAGGAAGACCACTTCCTCAATAGGCAAGATATCGAGAACATCGTTGCTCAAGGAATAGCCAATGCTATTCCAGCAATTCTTGCTGCTGCACGAAATCCAGTTGAACCTCAACAAATTATTCCTAGCAAACGTACTCATGAAGAAAACTTCAGTAATAGTGTAAATGGAGGCGGTAACATTAATAATAATGATAATGATGTACTGCAAGTGATACGTGGTCGAAAACCGGTGCTTGTAATTGCTTAATTTGATGTTTTTACACAAGTTTTAGTTTCGAATGGTCTACTTTTGATTAGATATGTGTTTTGCAGGTCTAACAGAGTTTAAGGAGCTTTTCGGGAACTTTACGGGTCACCGGAGCAAAAACGGAACCACCGGGATGCGAAACGGGTCAATCGGACTCAAGAAATGGACGAAACAGAAAGTTGAACTTCTGGGCACCGTCGCCGACGCCCAATGGGGCCGTCGCCGACGGGTTATGCATTCTTCCGTCGCCCGCAACACCGTAAGCAGCGAGTTTAGCCGTCGGCACCAGGTGAAGATCTAAGGACCGTCGCCGACGGGACATCAGGCCGTCGGCGACGGCCTCCCAATGTTGTTGCGCGGTTGTTTGGTGTTTTGGGTCAAATAAACGAATGAAAAGACTTTTTGGTCATCAATTCGGGGAGTTACACTTGTTTTTGAGTTTTGAACTTGATCTTGGAGCCTATTCTCACCATCTATCACCTACCAATCTTCAATCCATCATCACCATTACCTAATCAACACCCGAATCATCATCATCATCTAATCCATCATCCACAAACCCTAATCCTTTCACCATCATCATCTTTCACCAAACCTCATCATTCACCATTCTCAAGGCTTCAAGATGACTCCATCCGTATTCCAAGCATCCGGTGATCAAGTTGCATCAACCATGAGCGGCTAATCATCTCGGTTTCACCCCGGTGTAGGTAGTTGTTACTTTTAGGGTTTCAATTTGTTCTTGTTTCATCTTAGTGACAATTTGTATTTGGTTTTTGAAACTTTTGACAATAGTATTACATTTGTTACGAATTCGTGAATTGTCGAACGATGTTAAAAGTTATGACTTTGCGAAACGGTGATATGTAATTGTACGTTGTCGTTGTTAGGATTTACTTGTGTTGATTACAAAGTGTCTTTTTGTCCGTTCTTCGGGGCGTTGATAGTTAGTAGCACCTAAGTCACGGTACACTAAATCCGTTAATCGAATGCATTTGAGTTGAAACTAAAACTTGTAGAAATCCTAGGTTAACAATTACCGAAACCGGGTGTGATTCCTTTTTATTATAATTGTTCTAGTATCCAAAATTCTTGCAATCGTTAATTAGTAGTTGTTACTCATTTTCATCACATCATCTAGTTTAAAATCATATCTTCCAAATAAACAAAAACACAAAATTATTCTAGTAAGCTTCATAATCGTGACACAATTGTTTAATTCATTCGAATCCATACACAAACCACATACTCTTCGTGGTTCGACCCCTTACTACCACTAACACATTGTTAAGGGTAATTTGGGCTTATAAATATTATCTTTGACCGGAGCGCGACACTCCGATCAGCAAGCCCCAATTCTCAAAAGAATGAAAGCTGCAACGCCTGGTTGCACTTACAAGGAGTTTCTTGCCTGTAAACCTATTGAATTTGCAGGCAATGAAGGGGAGACTGCGTCACTGCGTTGGTTGGAGAAAACCGAGGTAGTAATCAAAATAAGTAAATGTGCTGCGGAGGATAAGGTCATGTACGCTTCTCACCTTTTCAATGAAGAAGCATTAGAATGGTGGAACATAGTGCTGCAAGCCAATGGAAGCAACATGGCTTATGCCATGAGTTGGGAAGAATTTAAGCGTCTGGTGGAAAGAAAATTCTGTCCCAAATATGAAAAAGAACAAATGGCGAATAAATTCCTGAGCCACCGAATGGTGGATGTGGATTGTTGAGGGTATACTTCGAAGTTTTTCGAATATGCTCGAATTGTGCCTACTCTGGCTTCGCCAGAACCGGTACTTATTTCTCGCTACATGTGGGGTTTAATTAGCGAGATCCATGATATTGTCAAAGCTGCGAGACCCCGCACGATCGATGATGTGGTAGAATTAGCTAACACTTTGACTGACGGACTGGTGCGTAAGCGAGAAGAAAATAGGAAGAAGGAATTGGCTCAGATAATTACCCAAGGATTTCGCGTGGGTAATAATAGCAATTTCAAGAGAAAGGGAACTGGATCATCCTCCACTCCGCCGTTCTACAGAAACTGTAAGAAGAAACATTTTGGAAAATGTAATGAAACCTGCAACTTCTGCAAAGCTATAGGACATCGTGAAGAAGATTGCAGAAGGAAAACAAAGATCTGCTTCAACTGTGGAGAAGCTGGGCATTTTAGACCAGAATGCCCTAAATTGGTCAAACCAGCAGATAACAAGGCCAAACTTGCTGAAGGAACTAACAAGAAAAACGCAAGAGCCTTCCAATTGACTACGCAGGAAGCCGAACTGATTCCTAACGTAATAGCTGGTACGTTCTTAGTTCACAATGTCTGTGCGAAAGTATTATTCGACTCTGGTGCAAACCAAAGTTTTATAAATACTTCATTCTGCCAAGCTCTTAAGTTACCCTTAATGAAACTTAGGCAAGTTTTTACAGTAGAAACGGCAGGCGGGAATTCTGTTAACATAGATATGGTTTTGCAAAAAGAAAATATAGAACTTTCAGGTCATAAATTTTCTGCAAACCTATTACCCATGAATTTAGCTGGATTCGATGTCATGTTAGGAATGGATTGGTTAGTAGCCAACCATGCTCGAATCCTCTGTGATAAGAACTCCATAGAAATACGTGCACCCACGGGAGAAGTAATTATGATTACAGGGGATAAGCCGCGCAAACCAATGAAGTTCATTTCAGTAATGAAAGTAGCTGGTTATGAACGAAAGCAAGGAATAGTGTATATGATTTCGGTAATCATTAGCACTAAGGGTAAGGAACTTAAGGAAATTCCTGTAGTATCAGAATACTCGGATGTATTCCCAGAAGAACTACCAGGATTACCACCCGATAGGGAGGTAGAATTTAGAATTCATTTGATTCCTGGAACTACACCCGTAGCAAAAGCACCTTATCGGTTAGCACCCACCGAAATGATAGAACTGAAAAAGCAACTAGATGAATTGCTCAGTAAAGGATTCATACAACCTAGTTCATCCCCTTGGGGAGCACCAGTGTTGTTCGTAAAGAAGAAGGATGGGTCGATGCGAATCTGTATCGATTATAGGGAACTAAATAAGGTTACAATTAAGAATCGATACCCATTTCCTAGGATTGATGATCTTTTCGATCAACTACAAGGAGCTAGATATTTTTCTAAGATATATTTACGCTCTGGATATCATCAGTTGAAGGTACAAGAAGAAGACATACCTAAAACTGCTTTCAGAACTAGGTATGGTCATTACGAGTTTACAGTCATGCCCTTTGGGTTAACAAATGCTCCGGCAGCATTTATGGACATGATGAATAGAATTTGTAAACCGTACTTGGATAAATTTGTAATTGTCTTCATCGACGATATACTTATTTATTCCAAAAGTCAGGACGAGCATTGTAAGCATTTACATGCACTCTTAACTTTGTTAAGAAAGGGGAAGCTTTACCCCAAATTCTTGAAGTGTGAATTTTGGCTACAGGAGGTGCAATTTTTAGGTCACATGGTGAATCATGAAGGTATTCACGTAGATCCCTACAAGATAGAATCGATCACCAAATGGAAGGTCCCGCAATCAGCTACAGAAGTTAGAAGTTTTCTAGGATTAGCTGGATACTATAGGCGCTTTATTAAGGATTTTTCTAAGATAGTTGTGCCATTAACTAAGCTAACCTGTAAAACAATTATGTTTGAATGGGGACCTAAGCAAGAAGAGGCTTTTAGGATTTTAAAACAAAGGTTAACAAACACCCCAATTCTAACCTTACCAGAAGGAATAGAAGATTTTGAAGTTTATTGTGATGCTTCTAAGCTAGGATTAGGATGTGTGCTAATGCAACGCAAAAAGGTAATTGCGTATGCCTCAAGACAATTGAAAAAGCACGAAGAAAACTATACGACACATGACTTAGAGTTAGGATCGATAATTTTTGCCCTTAAGATTTGGAGACACTATCTGTATGGAAGTAAGTTTACAGTCTATACAGATCATAAGAGTTTAAAATACATATTTGGGCAAAAAGAATTGAACATGAGGCAAAGGAGATGGATGGAAATCCTAAGTGACTACGACTGTGATATTCAATATCACGAAGGAAAAGCAAACGTAGTTGCAGATGCCTTAAGTCGTAAGTATCATGAAAAGCAAAAGTGAGTTCGTGCTCTAAGATTAAGTTTACAATTAGACTTAATGGAACAATTGAAAAATGTTCAAGCCACAGCAATCAAGGATGATGCTGAAGGAATGAAAGGGAGAATAAAGGAATTAGAGCAAGGACCTGACGGAATTTGGAGATTCCACAAAAGAAGGATTTGGGTACCTAAGCAATGAGAGTTAAGAAATGAGATCTTAGAGGAAGCCCATAAATCTAGGTATACCATGCACCCTGGAAATAATAAGATGTACCAAGATTTAAGGAATAACTTCTGGTGGATAGGAATGAAAAAGGACATAGCTAGATATGTATCTAAGTGTCTAACTTGTTCACAAGTTAAGGCAGAACACCAGAAACCTTCAGGGCTACTTCAACAATTAGAAATGCCAGTATGGAAATGGGAACTAATAACCATGGACTTCGTTACTAAGTTGCCCAAAACCAGAAAAAGTAACGACGCAATTTGGGTAATTGTGGATCGATAACCAAATCAGCTCACTTTCTACCCATGAAAGAAACCTTTAGCATGGAAAGGTTGGCAAAATTGTACGTAGATGAGGTAGTATCCTTACATGGAGTCCCACTCTCCATTGTATCGGATAGGGATAGTCGTTTCACTTCACATTTCTAGACAAGTATCCAAGAAGCCATGGGGACGCGATTAAATTTAAGTACAACTTATCATCCCCAAACAGACGGACAAAGTGAAAGGACGATCCAAACCCTGGAAGATATGCTCAGGGCATGTGTGATAGATTTTGGTGGAAACTGGGATGACCACCTACCTTTAATTGAATTCTCCTATAACAATAGTTATCATGCAAGCATTGAAGCTGCCCCATGCGAAGCACTGTATGGACGAAAGTGCAGAACTCTAGTTTGTTGGGCAGAAATAGGAGAAAGCCAATTATCAGGTCCCGAGATTGTGCAAGAAACCACCGACAAGATCACTCAAATCAAGGAAAGACTGAAAACGGCTCATGATCGTCAGAGAAGTTATGCAGATAATAGACGCAAGCCACTGGAATTTCAAGTCGGAGATAAGGTACTCTTAAAAGTTTCTCCTTGGAAAGGAGTAGTTCGGTTCGGGAAGAAGGGAAAGCTAAGTCCAAGGTACGTAGGTTCATTCCCAATAATCCAGCGAATAGGACCAGTCGCCTATCGCTTACAACTACCGGAAGAGTTAGCGGGAGTACATGACGTATTTCATGTATCCAATCTCAAGAAATGTCTATCTGACGAATCCCTGGTAGTACCTCTTCAAGATGTAGAGGTAAATGAAAAGTTAAAATTTATTGAGAAGCCATTGCAGATAGAAGACAGAAAGGTTAAGTTTCTCAAACACAAAAGACTAGTGCTGGTCAAAGTCAAATGGGATTCAAAGAGAGGACCTGAGTACACTTGGGAACTGGAATCGGAGATGAGACGAAAGTATCCCTACCTGTTCCAGCAAATCTCGAGGACGAGATTTTAAAAAGGTGGGGAGGATGTAACAACTCTCATTAAAAGTATTAATTCTTATCTTAATTTGTCCAATAGGAAACCCTAATTGAGACCCCCAAGAAATATTGCATAACCCCTAAAATTTTCAGAACAATCGGAATCAGGATCAGGGCCCCTAAAACTCGGGGGGGGGGGGTATTCCCCATTGACGATTATCCTCGCAGTCTGTTGTCTAAATTGAATTTTTTCGAACCGTCGACTCATACAGGCTACAAATAGACGTGGCTACCCTATGCTAAAACTGCCCCCCTCACGCCACGCGACAGGCCCTCGCGCCACGCGAGGGCGCCGTTTTTCCAGTATATATAGAGGGGTGTGGCACTTGAAGTTTGGCGTTGGTTCGACGTTAAAATTCATTTCGTACACTGAGATATCGTCTAAACAGTTCAAAACACACACACAGCACGAAACGTTGCCGCGACAACAAGGTAATAACTCGATCACTGCTACGATTTAATGTCCGATCGATGGAGACCAGTCCGATGGATGTTTAAGTGCTGCCCACATTAGGGCTATACTTTGTCATTCGTCGTAAATTCGATGGATGTTTAAGTATTGCACTTTGTCATTCGTCGTGAGGGTTTTAATCTCGTGAGTTATCGTAAATGTTGAATTAAGTTACTGACCTAGTTTTCGTGTGCATTGTTATTTAAATTAGGTTACAAAGCTAATCAGTAGACTAAACTCTGCCCGTGTAAATCTGCGATGTGAGTCATTCTCTTTTTATCAAATTGCTTTACAAAACCCTAATTTATTTCAAAGTTATAATTACAGGGATTAAGTCTTTGTAATCTTCAATTACTGCCGGTATGTGTGGTTTTGTATACATTACTTGTTTCCCGTCACCATTGGACAACGAGTTAGCCAATGGGTGATCTGACCATAGTCACAGATATAGTCGAGTGACAAATACCGATTTGGGGTAATTGGTTGATAAAAACAATGTAATCACCCTTAATACTGTATATTATAACAATGTGTCATTTTGTGCAACTTGAATAACTCGGCAGTATTTCCCTGCTGATAAAAGCTTTTTAAAACATGTTTCAGGTGATCTGCTGTGATCAAGGAAAAAGTGCCGCGTAGCACTACAAGCTTGAAGAAGTGGCTCAATAAAATAAAGAAACATGTTTTTGTAAAACAGGGGATTTCCGTGAGAAATCACCTTTATTGTAAATTATGGGTGTTATCCCCCAAATGATGAAATAAAATAAATTGGGCATTTTCAAGTTTTAAACGATCCTGTTAAAAATTCCGCTGCCAAAATAATAATAACCACGGATTTCTGTCTCGCGGCTCCTAGACCGGGTAAAACCGGGCCTGGGGCCGTGACAAGTGGTTTCTAATTATTGGGGAGGATCGGGTTTTGATTATGAGTATGTTGATGCGAATGGTAACTCGGGTGGCTTAGTGAGTATGTGGGATCCTAAAGTGTTTGTGAAAGATTCGGTGACCAAAGATATTAATTTTCTTCATGTGGCGGGTGTGGTTTTAGCCGAATCCATTAGAGTGAATATTATCAATGTTTATGCTCCTCAAACTAATGTTGATAAAAGACAACTTTGGGCGAGAATTAATAATCTTATTCATTCGAATCAAGGTTGGTGGATAGTGTTTGGTGATTTTAATGCGGTTAGAGATCGGGATGAAAGAAAAAATTCGATTTTTGATCCGGTTTGTGCCCGTGACTTTAATGATTTTATCGATGAAGCAGGGTTACGGGAATATAATTTGAAAGGGATGAGGTATACATATATATCCAATAGAAGAGGTTTATGTAAGTTGAGTAGAATCGACAGGGTATTTGTTTGTGACAATGTGTTTAACAAGTGGCCTAATGCGTGCGTTCGAGCTCTTAATAGAGAATTCTCGGATCATTCTCCTTTGGTTTTCTCGGTTAAGGATTCAAACTTTGGTCCAAAACCCTTTCGGATGTTTGACTCATGGTTGGATCGGCCTGGTTGTATAGATATTGTCCAATCGGTTTTTGGAGGTTGGGTAAATAAAGGTGCAGCGGTTGTCAATTTGTTAAACAAATTGAAAAGACTTTGATATCGTTTAAAAGAGTGGTTCAACAATTATAGTGTTAAAGAAGTGGAAGACGAGTCTCGATTACGGAAAGAAAAAGGAGGAGATTGAGGTTCAAATGGAACTTAAAGACTTGGATGAAACGGATCTTTGGGTTTGGGCAGAATGCAAGAAAGCGATTGAAGATATTGAGCATCATAAGGCGCGTGATCTTAGACAAAAATCTCGTGTTAAATGGGCCTCACTTGGTGACGAAAACTCTAGTTTCTTCCAAAATGTTGTTAACGGAAGAAAGGCGCGAAACTCTATCCCGGGCATTTTGACTAACGGGGAATGGGTTACAAAACCGTCGTTGGTTAAGAGAGAGATATTAAGATTTTTTAGAAGTCATTTCAAGGAGCAGGAACCTTATTGGCCAACTCTGGTTTGTTCGGGTATAAAGAAAATTGGTGAACAGGATCGAGTCGCTTTGGTTGATATGTTTTCCAAACAAGAAATCAAAGAGGCGGTATTTGATTGTGGCTCAAACAAGGCGCCTGGTCCCGATGGCTTCAATTTTCGTTTCGTCAAGCATTTTTGGAACTTGTTTGAGGAGGATTTCTATAAAATCATGGTGGAGTTTCACGCGTCAGGTATTATTAATCCAGGTTGCGGGTCGTCTTTTATTACTCTAATACCAAAGGTCAAAACGTCTTTGGGTCTTAGAGATTATAGGCCTATTACTCTTATTGGGATGATTAGTAAAGTTATTTAAAAAATTCTTGCAAATCGTCTAAAAAAGATAATGGGTCTGGTTATTTCCGAGTCTCAATCGGCGTTCTTATCTGATCGTTTCATCCTCGATGGTCCTCTTATGGTTAACGAAGTCATGGAGTGGTTGAAGAAAAGAAATAGAAAGGCCTTTATGTTAAAAATAGACTTCGAGAAGGCCTATGATAACGTCAACGGGAACTTCTTGATTTCTATTTTGTCACAAATGGGTTTTCATCCGATTTGGTATGATTGGATTAAAGGTATTCTTCTAGAGCCGCGGTCTTGGTTAATGGCTCGCCGACCTTCGATTTTAGTTGTGAAAAGGGTCTCCGTCAAGGCGATCCATTGTCGCCTTTTCTATTCTTGATTGTGATGGAATCTCTTTCTTGGTTATTGGAGAAAGCTAAAGAGATTGGTGTTTTTAAAGATATTAGTTTATCAGAGGACGAAGATATTACTCATCTTTTCTATACGGATGACGCCCTTATTCTAGGAGAGTGGTCGCGTGAAAATATTCAGAGTATTGCCAGGATTCTTTGTATTTTTTTATCTATGTTCGGGTCTTCGTATAAATCTTCATAAGTCGAATATTTTTGGAGTTGGTATGGAAGAGTCAGAGGTGGATAATATGATGGAATTCTTGGGTTGTAAAATAGGAGGGATTCCTTTTGTCTACCTAGGAATCCAAGTTGGGGCTAAGATGACTCGTATTAGCAATTGGGACCCAGTTATTGAAGTTATAAGAGCTCGTCTTGTGTCGTGGAAAGCGAAGACTTTATCGATGGGAGGCCGATTAGTTCTCATTAAGTCGGTTCTTGAAAGTTTACCCGTTTATTACCTTTCGCTTTACAAAGCTCCTAAGGCCGTGATTGATACTATTGAGACTATTATGAGGCGTTTCTTGTGGGTGGGTTCTAGTGAAGAAAAAAAGATTTCGTGGGTTGCTTGGGATATTGTTACTACTCCGAAAAAGAAAGGTGGACTGGGTGTGGCTAAGTTACAAGAGGTGAATGACGCGCTCCTTTTGAAATGGACTTGGAGATTCAAAAAAAAGGTAGTAGCTTGTGGAAGAAAATTATTTTGGGATGTCACGGGTCGAGTAGGCCTTGGCTATGTTACCATGTAGCACTTCGGCTAGTGGTTGTTGGAAACTAATAGTGAAAGTGGGAGAGAAAACAATTTCAAATGGGTCGGCTCTTAATTCTTTTTTTTGTTGGTTCACTAGGTGATGGTTCTTCTTTAAACTTTTGGGGAGACATTTGGTTAAGAGAAGAACCACTTCGAGTTATATATCCTAACCTGTTTAGGCTTGAAAAAAAGAAATGGGTTAAGGTCTCAGCTCGAATTAGGTGCGTGAACACTGTTAAAACTGTGGAGTGGGATTCGAGATCAGCACCTTCTTCGCATGGGGAGGTGACAGAATTATTTCAGCTTCTAAGTGAGATTCACGATTTGACATGGAGGGGTGGTCTAGATGAATGGAAATGGAAGCGTGAAAATGATGGCTTATTCACAGTGTCCTCGGCAAAGAAGTTGTTTTCCAACAACTCTATGGGTGATAATAGTCTGATGATAAATTGGAAGGGTTGGGTTCCGCTAAAATGCAAAATAATGGTATGGAGGGTTGCTCGTAATCGTCTTCCTACTACTTCAGAGCTTCTTAAACGTGGCGTGAACCTTCCACAAACCTCTTGTATTCTTTGTCAATCAGAATTGGAAACGGCTTTACATCTTTTCGCCGGCTGCGTTTTTTCTTATGAAGTGTGGAGTAGAGTTGAAGCGTGGTGTCGGTTGAGTCCTAGTTTTGCTTTTGATGTGACGGACCTTTTGAGAGTCCCGGAGATTCAAACAAAGTCTAAAGAAGCGAGATACACCTGAAGAGGTATTGTTTACACTACTATGTGAGTGTTGTGGAATGAGCGTAATGCTCGTATTTTTAACAACAAGCGGCGGAGACCGATTGAGGTTTTGGAGATTGTAAAGTCGACGTCATACTTTCGGATTCGTAATAGATCTAGGTGGAAAGATATAGATTGGAAAAATTGGTGTATATATCCTTTTGATTGATGTTTTCTCGTTTGTTTGCTCGAAGGTCCTTGCCTTTGAGGACCTCTCGAGGTGTTTGAATGAAATTTTCCTTTCAAAAAAAAAAACATCTATTCATTCATTTATACCTCAATTTCATTTATTTATACAACCATTTCATGTATTTATACATCTATTTCATGTATTTATACCTCCATTACATGTATTTCTAAGCAAAAAAATTAGCCCTTGTTTGAATTGGTTATTAACCGAAAATTAACCGAACCGAACCGAAAACCGACAAATTAACCGAATTAACCGAACCGATTAACTAATGACTTCGGTTACGGATAATGCTAATAATCGAACCGAACCGTGCACACCCCTAATTCACATGTTAGTTAGGGATCCCCGATTGATGCCTCGGTGGAGTTAAGTATCAATACCCGTCCCAAACCCGCCACATTACATATCCCAACATCTTGTAATATATCTCCTGAGCTCGCTAGTTAGGGATCCCCAATTGATGCCTCGGTGGAGTTAAGCATCAAAACAAAAACCTTGAGTAACATATGTTACATACTTACATTTATCAAAATGAAAGAAAATAAAAAATTAATAATTATATTTTTCGATTCCCATTAGTTTAAAATATACACTGATTCGTTTTTTTAAGGAAAACTTCAATAACAAAACGCCAAACCTCAAAACAAGGCAGCACCGAACAACGAGATTACATAATCACAAATTTACACCAGTTTCCCCACAACACCCTAATCTTTTTATACCTACTATACACTGATTCTTTACAACGATGTAAAATGTGTTTAGACTAATAATTATAATATGTATTGGGTATGAAAAGAAAACTATAGAAGGTATTAAAAAACCAGTTTCCGGTATAGATCATAATCGGTTACGGTCATAAATCGGTTCCGATCCTAGTTCTAGGTATTGAGATAAAAAGGTATACCCTATATGTACCCTACATGTAAGGTTAGTTTTGAATATAGAATACCCACGTGTATAAAACAATTCCAAGTTTTTTTACCTGTGTCCAATTTATTTTGTGCACTCTAGCCCCATACACCCATAAATATGTCCAAAAATTATTTTCAATAACTTGACATTTTCCATAACTAAAACGCGTTGTTCGAGCCTTGATTATGACACCTTTCAATGTCCCCACCTTACCCCAAGTGGGTCTATATTACATTCATATGTATATACGATTAAGCTTCATAACAATTTGTAACCAATTTCCTTCGATCATCTTTTAAAAAAAAACATGAACCCTTTATAACATATCGAGTAAAGTTAAGAAAAACTCACTTTTAGCTTTACCAATAGGCAATATGTCTACCCCTACTCATGACAACATTTACCGGACTCCGATGACGACATACCTAAATTTATTTTTGCTGTAATTGATACTATGGTTTTTAAGGGTGAGGTTCAGCTACAAAGTCGAATTTTCCTACAAAGTGTACAAAATCATAAAACACCACTTTTTCAGCCATAAAACACCCTCGAAACCCACAAATAACTGAGTGAAGATCACTAAAACACAATATCCAAACCCTAACAGTCCATAAAAACTTCAAATACGCTATCGTAGAACTATGAATATAAAACAAACATGATAATCAACATAAAACACATTAATGTTAGTCATTCAATAATCCAAGCCTTATCAATCAAAACACAACACAAAACCCACATATATGGCGTTTTAATAATCTTCACTTTGTTATTTGTGCGTTTTGAGTGTGTTTTATGGTTGACATTGTGGTATTTTATGACTCTTTACACTTTGTAGGAAAAATAGACTTTGTAGCCAACTTCCACCCTGGTTTTTAAATTCAGAGATGGTGTCTGATTTAATAATATTGTGGTTATATAAACCAAGTATCAGTGTCTGAGTTGTAATTTACTCCGCTTTTCTAAATTGGCGAAGATGAATATAAGGAAGGTGGCAAGGATATGGTAATAGGAGCTAGGAGTGGTGCAGAAGAAAGAAAGTCGCCACACAGAGGGGACGGAAAGTGAACAAGAAATATATTACTTTAATATTAGGTTTTAAAGTTTTTGATATTCAGTGGGATTTCTGTGTAATTATTAGATATAATTAGAAAAATCACACTAACCCAGAAGTTTGTTATGTATGTTATGTAATGATAAGTATTTCTTTTTTTCTTAATTTGTTTATCTTCTCTTCACCTAATAAAGTTATAGACACTTGAAAGTGGTAAACTTCAAAATCAACCAATGAAAGTGTGTCATGTCATTCAACCATAATTGTTTAAACTATGCTCAAAAGTGTTGCCAATGGTTAGACACTTCATGAATTGGTAAACTATTTAAAAAAAAGAAAAAAAATGTGTGATTGGTTGAGATGGCATAGACCCCACCACACACACACACCCTCTTTCCTTCCCTCCCTCTCCCCGCTTCGGCAATCCATTACCGCATCTCCATCTTCACCGAGCGGCAAAACCCACCGGCTGCGGTGTTACCGCGCGGTAAACCGGCTTTGCCGAGTGGGTTTGCCCCACTCCGGACACCCTAAACTTATAACCAGCAAATGTAATTGGAAAAAGCTCCGATAATTCTAGCACAGACATCAATGACATGCCGCTCTCTCCTTCGTCTTTCACATTCCCACCAGTGGATATAGATCTTTCATTTGTCTCTCCTTGCCACGTCTTCCCCTCCGGTTGGCAATGCTCTTGGAATTTTACACCCTTAAAAAACAAGTTATAACTTATATATTAGGTTAATTTCATTAATAATTTGAAAACTTTTTTTTGATACTTTTGGCTTTCTTGCGCCAATGGAACTACTTAGCCGAATTCAAAGGGTAGTTGTCACACCCCGACTTTCCACGTGTCACCGGTGGGCCCGGTGGGGGAGTATCGTGACGTGGTTGGCAACATAATAGTCAAACAACACAATATATATGAATGCACAGCGGAAGCAAAAGATATTTATTATTACATTCCGAATATGAAGTAATATTCAGTATTACAACGGAAGTATAGGATCCACAGGCGGATCTTAAAACATATCATTTGTTCAACAGACTTTAGACGCCTAGAACTTGCAAGATTCCTTATTAGCGCCCTGAGCTTCCAGCCAATTTCGTTTAGTACCTGTCACTTAACCTTTTTGGAAAATACGTCAGTTTTCACTGGTAAATACACTCAACCGACTCATTTGAAAAGAGTTTAAGAAAATTGATTTAGATGCACCAGGCACAAAACCTTTTGACACTTTGATTACAATGCACAGAGGCAAAATTAATCTTTTATAACTTGGGAAAATTATTTGTATATAATCTTGTATACAGTTTTACTTATTTGTCGTCCGTTAGGGCCGGTTTGTAGGGCCGGACTAGATTAACAGACACGCCACAGGTATAGTGCCCACGGGCTATCATCCCCTAAGTGGATTACCAGTTCCGGTATAACCCACAGGGATGATACCTCGGAGTGGATTACCAGTTTTTACATAATGCAGCTGCCAGGTGTATGCCTACACCCCGTGCTTAGGTCGTGGCCATTTCGTAAAATGATGCCAAGGATATTCGGGACATGGTCATTTAACCCCCAAGGGCCATACATCAAATAATGATAAAATAATACATATTAAACAGGTTATGTAAGTACATCAATCACAATCCGATTTAAATGACTACATACACCCGACCAAGCGGTACTTTTATAGTACCGTATCCCAAGCCCGTATAGGGAAAATAAGTTAAGAGTATTTACCTGAGCTAGCTCCTGTCTTAAATAGCAAGAATCTAATAACTCAGCCGTATTCACTTAAGTAAGCGTAGGTACCATTTACCGGAAAGCTCTAGTCTGGAATGATGGTATAAATAATTAATTAGAATGCTAACGGGTCTTTAATTAAGTCTAAGCTTAGACCGGTTAGTCTTACAGGAAGATACGGTTCAGACGCATGATTAAGCGAAGACCGGATAGAATGTGATTTAGACCCGACAAGTTTGAAGACTTGTTTAATATGGGTTTATTATTCACATTCTGGATTTTGAGATAAAACTGATAAGGTTTGACCCGTTTCGGCTAATTTATGTAAACGTGTTACATAAACCGAACCGAACGCGAAATAAGCGTAGCGGGTATCCGTAAGAGCCATATACAGGTTTCCTAAGTTAATATGCCTTAAATATGTTGTGATATCAGTAGGATACCTTCCATTATGCCCAAAACGAGTTTAATCTCAATCTAAGCCCCGTAGGGGTATTTTGGTCATTTACCTAAGGCATATATACTACCTGTCATACAACTACTCGAACGATGTGACCATAAGGTCACTTAATGTATTTGGTCGGATCCTAAAGATCGACCAAATGGGTCGGGTTCGAAGGTATAAGCGATTCATTAGATTGCTTACCCTTACGACCCTAGACAAGCACTAAACTAAGAGTGACGAGCTAAGCATGTTGAAACATGCTTAACTAAGTTATAAAACAAGTTTGGTATCAAAACAAACGGTTTTGATACCCATAAGTAGTTTGGTTACAAAATACGCAAGAATACGTATTCTGGCCGAAACTACGGCTCGTCACTGAGCCTAGATAACGTGGTAATCAGTAGGTATAGTCACTAGGGACTATAACCTTCGTGATCACGCTCACGTTATGAAGTTCAAAGGAACTTCGCATCGACCATAAACTGGTCAATGCAGAAAGTCAAACAAAGTTTGACTTTCGGACTCGTAAAGCGATAAAAGAACGAAGGAACACTTACGAAGGGTCCCCGAATGCTAACCCAGATCGAAATAGCTCAGGTATGAAACGAAGGTTCCAACTTAGAGCTTTCTTGATCAGATTTGTGGGTTTTGAACAAATGGGGGGTGGGTATTTATAGGAAAAGTAGAGCCGTTAGGATCGTTTCTTGAATATCGTGCCACGATCCGAGCCGTACACTTGTCACAAAGTTGTGGTGGCTCAATTTGCCACCTACCATAAGGTTTTGACATGTGGAAGTGGGATTAGGAGTGCAAAACAGCTGCAACCAGCTGTTTAATACATTTAATCTGGTCTGATAGTGGGAAGCGGCCCGCTTCAGGATCAGGCAAACACAATGCGGGCCGCATGGCCCTTCTGATCTGCACATAAGTTTGAAAAATGACAGTTTCAGTCCCTGCACGTGTTTAAGGCCATTTCCGACACTTCTAAGGCCCGTAAAGCCAACTTTAAGGCCCTAAAATGTTGCCTAAACATTGTGGACTTGAAACATGTTCAAAAATATGTCGGATGATGGTTCGTTTGGCCGTACGAACGCGATGTTCGCTTAATTACGACGGAATGCGCATAAGCGCGAAAAACGATCCAAATGACGCGACGAATGGATTTTTCTTATGGCGAACACTAAAATATAATATAGTCATGCTTATATAAATTTTTGGATGTCCAGATGTATTCCGAACATAGGTTATGCGCGAAAATGCAAACTTATGCACTTTTTGACGCTTTTAGTCCCTGGTCCTTCTACACTTGATCTTAACATGCTTTCTTGCACTTCGAGCCCTCTAACTTGACTTTTATGGGCCTTAAGACATAACCATACTTTGTTAAGTCCTTGGGTAACTTTATGGTTACCCGAAAAGTCATAAATTTCAACGTTGACGCTTTTAACCCCTCGCACACGAATATGATCATAACTTTCTCATACGATAACGAAACCTTATGAAATTTATATCGCGCATTCTAGTGAGCATAATAAATCTTTACAAAGCTTTGGGTTCGCTAAAAAGGTCACTCATAGGTATAATTTAAACATGTTGACACATTTAGCCCCTGTAGTTTGTAATTTCTCACTTTTAGCTTCGTATGATCCATGATTTATTCGTTTGAAGGTACGAGTATCATGTAGGGTTAATGTACAACATATTTATTCACTGTTGACATTTAGAACTCGTATTTTCATATACTTTTCAAGTTTGTCAACTTTAGTCCCTCTAGGGTATTCTTTCACACATTCAAGCTTATGACACGTGTCAACACCTTATAGGACGTAAATTTTCGGGGTGTTACATCCTCACCCCCTTAAAATAAATCTCGACCCGAGATTTACTGAAATAAGTAAAGGTACTTTTCTTTCATCGTGGATTCAACTTCCTACGTGAATTCGGGACCTCTTCGGGCATCCCATTTGACCTTTACAAAAGGTATATTCTTCCTTCGAAGCGTTCTTACCTGTCGATCCTTAATCAATATAGGATGTTTATCACATCGTAAATCCGCATACCAATTTGTGATAGTGCTCCTTGACTTATTGGCGGAACACATCCTCCAGTCACTATTGTGCAATGTATTGCGAGCTCCGTCAAACTCCTTAAGTAGGTTTTAGCTTACAAGCTACTTGATCTTGATACATTCGATTTCCTTCGAATGATTTACCTTTATTCAGAGCTTAACTAGCCTGATAATTTCACAAATTTGATACACCCTTCCTGGGTGATATCTTTTGTTAAACCATATTCTTTAACAAGAACTTAGGAAGTTTGCTATTTTCATAACTCCTCGATTTCTTGCCATATACTGGCAACCTACAATCGATTATGGATTTGTATAATCTTATTTGTTGTCCCCCAGGCAACTTTCAGATCTTGATAATTGGACTTACCAATTCTCTATTTAACAATAGATGTTTAACATTCCATCTACATTAAGTCTCCAAAGGAGTAACCTTATCACTTACATAATAATTGTTATAGAAAACTTATTCTATGATGAGATGGTTATTCCAACTACTGCTTAATTACTCTCCAAGAATAGCTAATTCTTACAGCTAGTCGAACCAATCGACGATCCTGGGTAGGTAATAGCAATTCTTAATTGTTGCGTAAATAGGGTTTCGGTTATCAATGCATAAGCAAGATGAACCGTCTTTCTTAATTAACTATACCGGATTTCCAGGATATTGAGTTAAGCTATATGAACCCTTTATTAAGAAATCCTAATTAACCAGGGTTTCGATTCTTCCAATGATAGTACTAACCATTTTTGGAGATTTCATAATAACACAACCTTAAACAGAATTTAAACCTTAGCTCTACCTGCCTCTCAGGGGTAAACAGGTTATTATTAGGAGAAGATAATCAAGATGCAAGGAGGTTACAGAGAGTTTTCCATATCTCGGGCTCCAGTTCATCCATAATTGCTTGTGTCAAATAAATGACATATTCATGTTACTAGTCCACAATTTCCTAAATCGGGAATATTTACTTGGACAATTCCATTCTGGACATCTCCTTTGAATACCATTAGTTGACTTTAGTACTGTATGACCATCGAGATATCTTTGTGGTCCCATGCATTAAACCTCCATACTGATCAGGCATGGAAGCAATCTATGGAATTTATTAAGATACACCAATCCTCATATAGCGCTTTTGTCATACTATTTGGTATTCGAAATCGATAGAGATTAAAGAGATATCAACTATATGTGCTTATATTTAATTAGAATGGAGATTTTCACAAACTAGGCACCTAGCTCAGTTGGCTAGGCGCGCGAAAGGGTGCGGCCGGCCTAGACCCGGGTTCGATTCCGGGGACGGTCAGTTCCACCATTTTTATGTTTAATATTAATTAATCGTACGGACACGTGTAATTATGAGGGTTGTCACATAAGGAGTTTTGATAATTAATTGCTTCTTATCACTCACAATATGGACTTGATTTTTAAGGCAACCAATCGATTTTTATCACTATATTGAGTCCTTAAGTATGCAACCAAAAGTTTGCTATAAGGATATTAGAAAATGATTTCTAATAGATATTAATATCAATATAGGATTTGTTGGAGCATTTTCGACGTATCATCGTCACTTTCTACCGGGCATTAAATGACCGGAGTCTTAATCAGGTGGAGACAACAGTTCTCAACCTTTATCATTCATAATATATTTATACGTGCCAGTACTAAATAAGTTTCTACATAAACTGTTTGATAAGGAAAGTTACATATTATACTATTATTATTCTGCATCATCTCTTGGCCTACTCGGGCTTCCTCGCGTACTTAGGGCAGTTGGTTTTTATGTGCCCCTTCTCGTTGCAGTTGTAGCATGTAGCATCTTTAATCTTCCCGCAATCAACAGTCTTGTGCTCCCTAGACTTGCATATCCCACATGCAGGTGGTCCTGATTTAGAATTGGACTCCATTCTGCATTTTCCAAAGTGGCGTTTTTGGCAAGTCGAGCACCTTGGCTTTTCCTCTGTCCGCTGACCATTCTTTCCAGACCCAGACCTCTCAGAGTCAGTGTTTCCCTTGTGTTTCTTCTCTGACCCTCGTGAGTTATCATCCTCACGCTTCTTCTTACTTTCTTCAGATTTCTTTAGCGACCTTAGTCTGACCGCATCTAAAGTAAGGGACAGAGAGAGATCAGCTACTGACCTAAATGTAGTAGGTCTTGAAGCCTTAACACTGGCTTTGATTTCTGGGGCTAAACCCCCAATGAAGCGTGCAATTCGCTTGGGTTCCGGTGTTATCAGATATGGAACCAGTCTGGACAATGTATTGAAAGTGGTGAGATAAGCTTGACAATCTAGATCCTTCATCACCAATGATAAGAAATCTGATTCAATCCTTTCCACTTCATGTTGCGGGCAATAATTCTCCCTAATCAGAGCATCAAACTGTTCCCAAGACATGTTGTAGAGTGGGATCTTCCCAGTAGCTTGAATGAGAGACTTCCACCACGCTAGTGCCTCTCCCTTGAATGATTGAGATACATACTTTACCACATCCCTTTCAGCACAACCGCTGATGTCGACCACTGTGTCCATTTCATCCAACCAGGTCATACTATCAATTGCCCCTTTCTCCCCAGTGAAATCCCGGGGTTTACATGAAACAAAGTATTTATAGGTGCAGGACTTGGTACGCGGTTCATTATCGAACACTTCCTTTTTGGATGGAACACTGTGTTCATTAGATGAATGTCGATCATCATTCTTCTTTAGTTCCTCCTTAGAGGGCGGCTTGTTATTAGGCTCTGAATGAGTTTTAGGGATGGATTTAGGGTGGGGTACGGATGAGGCTTTACTATTTGTCTCACTATATTCCTGGAATTGCTCCTTCACAGCTTTAGTTACAGCTGAATCAATCAGTGTACGTAGCTCTCCTCTGGTTATATTAATCCTCTCATCATCGCGATTTTCCAAAGGATGACTGTTTTCTTCCTCCGACCTAGCCATGTAGCTTTAATTGCTGAGCAAAAGAAAATAGGGCAAGGTTTATACGGAAGCTTATACAGTTTTATCGTTCTAACGATTTATTAACCATGTTTTTAATACACATATTGGTTAATTTGGTAAATATATAATTATTCAGGATTTTTATCATAAGCCTAAATTATAAGTTAATAATAGCACAAAAGGCCTAGTCACGTAGACAAGTTTAATTTATAGGCCATGATTTTATAGAATCGAGGCTTCAAGGTTTGAATCAAAGTTCATTACCTTTTCTTGACAGGGAGTTGTAGGCTACCACTGTCTTTAGTCCCAGAGGACGTTAGTTATAGCCCGTGGGCACTTCATCCATAAGGGATGATTATATAAATAAGGGAATTTAGTATGTCCCAACATGACTTATGTGATTTTATCATATCACATTTTGTCGAGCATGTTAATATGCTTTCATGTGTTTAATAAGGATTTGAATCTCTTGAATAGGTTCTACTATCTTGGCCTCGTATGCCGTGATATTTAGGCTAGGTTTTACCTTTGAGATTCTTTTTAATATTTAACGCAGAACAATCCTAAATTGAACTGTTGACAAGGATCTGAATTTAATTGTGGAACTACCATCTTGGCCCAGTCTTAATATGACATACGGCTAGGTCTTGTCCTTTTTAAATTTTGCCATTTTATTATAATGGTAGATCTTATAATATATGAATGATATTTTAAGTATATAATCGTTCCTTTAAAAATTTAACGAGTATATGGTTGCCCTAAACGGGACTTCTAATGAAAATGACTTGAAGAATACTTTCCATATTCTATGCATAGGCAAGTCAGAAAAATAACAAAGGAATCAATTAAGGACAAAATAAAACGAATTTTAGAATTTGTCCTATGTTCTTGTCTAGACTCAAGAATGTGCAATTGTGTAACTGAGATTAAACACAAAAGGCTAGTGTTTAATTCACTCAGTGTTGGCTCTGATACCAACCTGTCACACCCCGACTTTCCACGTGTCACCGGTGGGCCCGGTGGGGGAGTATCGTGACGTGGTTGGCAACATAATAGTCAAACAACACAATATATATGAATGCACAGCGGAAGCAAAAGATATTTATTATTACATTCCGAATATGAAGTAATATTCAGTATTACAACGGAAGTATAGGATCCACAGGCGGATCTTAAAACATATCATTTGTTCAACAGACTTTAGACGCCTAGAACTTGCAAGATTCCTTATTAGCGCCCTGAGCTTCCAGCCAATTTCGTTTAGTACCTGTCACTTAACCTTTTTGGAAAATACGTCAGTTTTCACTGGTAAATACACTCAACCGACTCATTTGAAAAGAGTTTAAGAAAATTGATTTAGATGCACCAGGCACAAAACCTTTTGACACTTTGATTACAATGCACAGAGGCAAAATTAATCTTTTATAACTTGGGAAAATTATTTGTATATAATCTTGTATACAGTTTTACTTATTTGTCGTCCGTTAGGGCCGGTTTGTAGGGCCGGACTAGATTAACAGACACGCCACAGGTATAGTGCCCACGGGCTATCATCCCCTAAGTGGATTACCAGTTCCGGTATAACCCACAGGGATGATACCTCGGAGTGGATTACCAGTTTTTACATAATGCAGCTGCCAGGTGTATGCCTACACCCCGTGCTTAGGTCGTGGCCATTTCGTAAAATGATGCCAAGGATATTCGGGACATGGTCATTTAACCCCCAAGGGCCATACATCAAATAATGATAAAATAATACATATTAAACAGGTTATGTAAGTACATCAATCACAATCCGATTTAAATGACTACATACACCCGACCAAGCGGTACTTTTATAGTACCGTATCCCAAGCCCGTATAGGGAAAATAAGTTAAGAGTATTTACCTGAGCTAGCTCCTGTCTTAAATAGCAAGAATCTAATAACTCAGCCGTATTCACTTAAGTAAGCGTAGGTACCATTTACCGGAAAGCTCTAGTCTGGAATGATGGTATAAATAATTAATTAGAATGCTAACGGGTATTTAATTAAGTCTAAGCTTAGACCGGTTAGTCTTACAGGAAGATACGGTTCAGACGCATGATTAAGCGAAGACCGGATAGAATGTGATTTAGACCCGACAAGTTTGAAGACTTGTTTAATATGGGTTTATTATTCACATTCTGGATTTTGAGATAAAACTGATAAGGTTTGACCCGTTTCGGCTAATTTATGTAAACGTGTTACATAAACCGAACCGAACGCGAAATAAGCGTAGCGGGTATCCGTAAGAGCCATATACAGGTTTCCTAAGTTAATATGCCTTAAATATGTTGTGATATCAGTAGGATACCTTCCATTATGCCCAAAACGAGTTTAATCTCAATCTAAGCCCCGTAGGGGTATTTTGGTCATTTACCTAAGGCATATATACTACCTGTCATACAACTACTCGAACGATGTGACCATAAGGTCACTTAATGTATTTGGTCGGATCCTAAAGATCGACCAAATGGGTCGGGTTCGAAGGTATAAGCGATTCATTAGATTGCTTACCCTTACGACCCTAGACAAGCACTAAACTAAGAGTGACGAGCTAAGCATGTTGAAACATGCTTAACTAAGTTATAAAACAAGTTTGGTATCAAAACAAACGGTTTTGATACCCATAAGTAGTTTGGTTACAAAATACGCAAGAATACGTATTCTGGCCGAAACTACGGCTCGTCACTGAGCCTAGATAACGTGGTAATCAGTAGGTATAGTCACTAGGGACTATAACCTTCGTGATCACGCTCACGTTATGAAGTTCAAAGGAACTTCGCATCGACCATAAACTGGTCAATGCAGAAAGTCAAACAAAGTTTGACTTTCGGACTCGTAAAGCGATAAAAGAACGAAGGAACACTTACGAAGGGTCCCCGAATGCTAACCCAGATCGAAATAGCTCAGGTATGAAACGAAGGTTCCAACTTAGAGCTTTCTTGATCAGATTTGTGGGTTTTGAACAAATGGGGGGTGGGTATTTATAGGAAAAGTAGAGCCGTTAGGATCGTTTCTTGAATATCGTGCCACGATCCGAGCCGTACACTTGTCACAAAGTTGTGGTGGCTCAATTTGCCACCTACCATAAGGTTTTGACATGTGGAAGTGGGATTAGGAGTGCAAAACAGCTGCAACCAGCTGTTTAATACATTTAATCTGGTCTGATAGTGGGAAGCGGCCCGCTTCAGGATCAGGCAAACACAATGCGGGCCGCATGGCCCTTCTGATCTGCACATAAGTTTGAAAAATGACAGTTTCAGTCCCTGCACGTGTTTAAGGCCATTTCCGACACTTCTAAGGCCCGTAAAGCCAACTTTAAGGCCCTAAAATGTTGCCTAAACATTGTGGACTTGAAACATGTTCAAAAATATGTCGGATGATGGTTCGTTTGGCCGTACGAACGCGATGTTCGCTTAATTACGACGGAATGCGCATAAGCGCGAAAAACGATCCAAATGACGCGACGAATGGATTTTTCTTATGGCGAACACTAAAATATAATATAGTCATGCTTATATAAATTTTTGGATGTCCAGATGTATTCCGAACATAGGTTATGCGCGAAAATGCAAACTTATGCACTTTTTGACGCTTTTAGTCCCTGGTCCTTCTACACTTGATCTTAACATGCTTTCTTGCACTTCGAGCCCTCTAACTTGACTTTTATGGGCCTTAAGACATAACCATACTTTGTTAAGTCCTTGGGTAACTTTATGGTTACCCGAAAAGTCATAAATTTCAACGTTGACGCTTTTAACCCCTCGCACACGAATATGATCATAACTTTCTCATACGATAACGAAACCTTATGAAATTTATATCGCGCATTCTAGTGAGCATAATAAATCTTTACAAAGCTTTGGGTTCGCTAAAAAGGTCACTCATAGGTATAATTTAAACATGTTGACACATTTAGCCCCTGTAGTTTGTAATTTCTCACTTTTAGCTTCGTATGATCCATGATTTATTCGTTTGAAGGTACGAGTATCATGTAGGGTTAATGTACAACATATTTATTCACTGTTGACATTTAGAACTCGTATTTTCATATACTTTTCAAGTTTGTCAACTTTAGTCCCTCTAGGGTATTCTTTCACACATTCAAGCTTATGACACGTGTCAACACCTTATAGGACGTAAATTTTCGGGGTGTTACAGTAGTGCATAGTAATGTTATGACCTCCAGATCTATGAATGTAACTTTTCAAAGATTTTGCTATTTAAAATGGGATGGCAATACTTGTTGCCCGTTTACCTTCTATTTCGATGTAATTTAATAACATTGATAATATAATAAATTTGAAAAAGAAATTGTCATATATAACTCTATAAAAATATTGCATAAAAGGAACTGCAGCGTCTATAAAATATATTAAAAGAAAACATTTTAGTGCCACTTGACATTGTCTTACATCAATAATTGCCACGTGGCAATCTAATACCTCACATGGTTGCTCTTTGAGCGCCAAAAACAGAGTTTTTTTTTCCAGAGTAGTGTTGATGGAAAACTTATTTACTAAAATGGGTGATTTGAAAAATATTTATCAAAATAGGTGTTTTTGAAAGCTTTTTTTCTCAAAATGATGTGTTCATTCTTGTTTTAATAAACGAAATTTAGCCACTAATTTATTTTTTATAAGAAAATAGATAGATCTGTTGTATATAAAAGATCATTTAGTAAAATGTTCATTATCTGGTGGTGGGTGGCAGTTGATAGTAGAGGTGTTGGTGGCTAATGGTGGTGATCGTTGATGGTGGTGGTGAAAGTTGAGATTATTAAAATCCAATAATTAAGTTTGTGCCACATAAGCAACCACATTAGCTAATAACTAGGATTATACGTAAGCTATAACATCAGCAAAGAACTAACCCAATTAAAAAATGATTGATAGGGGGCAAATTCTTAAAAGTTGAGATTGTCAGATAAAATTTTTGAAGTCGTAATTAATACCGGCCAATATGTGAAAGTTGAGATTATTAAAATCTAATAATCCGAAATATTATGGTAATTCCAAACAAACTGAAGGGACCTAACTAGCGAGATGCTAGAGAGGACAACATCAAATTACAAAGAAATATCAAACTTACACCAACAATTCCACCAAAGTGTGCACTCAAAAAAACATGATTGCACTCTCTTTATCTATATTGCTCACATATACCTTTATTCTTTTTCAAAAACATATGATGACACTCTCTTTATCTCTATCATTCACATGTACATTTATCCTTTTAAGGGAACAAACCAACACCCAATCTTATTTTTTCTTAGTCGCCTCTTTTGACCAATAAAAAGAGTACTCTCACCAGTGAAATTTCCTTGATACACTGTAAACACATATAATCTTTTTTTCTCCTTCATATAGTGTAAACACTATAATTTTTTTCTTTTTTTAAGAACGGCAAACCATCTACTTCTATATACTTTAATGATAAGTAATTCCAAACACCCTAAAAATCAGCTTATTTAATCCAACTAGGATTACGACCCGCCGCAATGCGGCGGGGATTCTTTAGTTATAACTAAGTCAATCTAGGACCCGAACGTTATGTCAAACCTGTCAAACGGGGAAAAAATAGACAATGTAAAAACGTTCACCCACACACGCACGTTGCGTCGTGTTAACTTGCAAAATTTAGAACGAAACGTAAAAACGTTAAACCAAAGACTAACGTTGTGATTTGTTAAGTCACAAAATTTAGAACCAAGCATAAAGCAAAAAATTTGCAGAAAATGAAAACTAGAAAGGAACAAAGTTGAAAGTAAAACAAGTTATGATGATAGATTGCAAAATATAAAAAGTTTTGGGTTAAAAGTAAAAAAAAAAAACAAATAGTTTTGAGTTAAAAGTAATTTATGAAATACTTTTGGGTGAAAAGTAAAAAAAATCAAATTTTTTTGGAAAACCCTCAAAGCCAACATTACGACAACCTTATGCATAACCATTTTTTCTTTAAAAACCCCGCAAAGCACACCTCGCGTTGCGGCGGGGTGTAAAACGGTGTCAAATAGTACTAATGTCACACAACCGTCATCGACCACCAACACTGACTCGACCTAAGATATGGGTGTTGCACCGAACCTATCAAAAATGGAAAAATAGAGGTAAAAACGTTGAACCACACATGCACGTTGCGTCGTATTAACTCGAAAAATTTAGAACTATACGTAAAACGAAAATTTGCGAAAGATGAAAAGTATAAGTGACAAAAGTTGTGAAGTTAAATTGCAAATAATGAAAAGTTTTGGGTTAAAGTTAAAAAAACAAATTATGTAGGGTTAAAATTGTAAAAAATAAAAACCTTTGGGTTAAAAATAAAAAATCAACTTTTTTTTTTAAAAACACCCAAAACACAATGTATAAGTGATAATGCACAAAAATTTCTTGAGAAGATAGGAAGGAATTCATGTCTTTTAGTCAGAAAAAAGATTTTCAAAACCACAGTACAACCCATGATTGCATTATTTACAACTCATATTGCATCATATAGTCTTTTTTTTTTTTTGAAGCACACCCAAAGCTAAGGGTACAATCACCCATAGCCTAGATGTGTTACTTATTTATAGTGTATAAAATAGGTAAAAACAACTATTTTAACCCAATAGGTGAAAACAACTATTGCACCAATTGAATTTGTATATGTTGACAATGGGGCTTCATGTGGCTCTCTCTCTCATCTCGATCCTCATCAAAATCATAAAAAATTATAGTACACATATTGTATCACTGTTTATTTCATTCGAAAATTAATATATAGGGTAATTTTCAGCAAAGACAAACAAATATTTGTGATGGTGACTTCAATATTTGTGAATTCAAAAGGCCTGGTCTATTCGCACACGGCCTTTGTCTTTTTGCACACTCAAAGCGCCCCGCTTTGGCCATAGCGGGGCGCTTTGACCAAAGTCAACAGACAAGGACTGACAGGCATGGTCTATTCGCACACGGCCTTTGTCTTTTTGCACACTCAAAGCGCCCCGCTTTGGCCATAGCGGGGCGCTTTGGCCAAGGTCAACAGACAAGGACTGACTGTCAGTCCTTGTCTGTTGACTTTGGTCAAAGCGCCCCGCTATGGCCAAAGCGGGGCGCTTTGAGTGTGCAAAAAGACAAAAAGCGTTGGCTGGAAGTTGTGTTGTTTATTTTTTGAAATAGGTGGGATGTGGGTTAGTTTGGTAGTGTTTTTTGAAGGAAAAAATTGTATTTGAATTTTATAATACGTTTTTTTACGTCATTATTTTTATAGAGCGTATATAATATAAGTGCGTCTTTATAAACTGTTAACCTAGTTTATTTTGTTAAATTAAACGAACACGTTAAATAAATTGTACAGAAAGCCATAAGAATTAAACGTAAACAATCTAAAACCAACGTGATGTAAATAGAAGATTAACTGCAATATATATATATATATATATATATATATATATATATATCAGTTTGTACATACAAAACAAAAAGGTACAACTGACTACATAATACATAACAAAACACTATACAAACAAACTAAGGTACTAATCCTCGTGCGGTGGGGACGGTGGGAGGGGAAGTGGAGGCAACCCAGCGAGCGCTCGTAGAGAAACGAGCGTCTCGATGATCCAGTCCTGGCGTGCGGCCTGGCGTCTGAGGCGCCGGTCGAAGTCCCGAGCCACCTCACGCGCTACCGGAGGCAGGTCAGCGTAAACGTGCTGCGGGTACTGTGGCGGCTCAGGAGCTGGCTGAACTGGTGGTACCGGGATCTCCTCGATATGCTCCTCCTGAGCCGGATCCTCTAATACAGGCTGAGCCTGAGGCTGAGCCTGAGCCTGAGCCTCAGCCTCAGCCTGAGGCTGGCCCGGGAACTGATCGAGTCCCAGAGCCTGTAGCTGAGCCTGCCGAGCGGCCGCCTGAACATCAGGAGGGGCCAACACTCCAGGCCTCACCTCAATAACAACCGGGATGACCTCCGGCACCGGCTCCGGCTGCCAAATCAGCCCGTCACGTCCCATAAACCTCAGACCAACATCAAAGGTACGGGTAATCTGCATGGCAGATACTGAGCGGCCCAACCTGGTAGACGGGACCGGATCGGACAGCTCCGGATCATGCTCGGGCACGAGCCCGAGCGAGCGTGCGATGGCGGTGATGAATGAGCCAGTGTGCACCCACCCGCGGAGCTGCCGGTGGTATGCTGTGGCAAAGTAATCTGCCAGGCAGGCTGCTAGATCGCAGGGCTGGCGGCGCAGTAGGCAGTATAGAAAGAAAAGGTCACCGAGGTTGACCTTCTCCCTGCTGGCACCCCGCGGCACGATAGTTGCCGCGATAACATGCTGCAGGTATCGGAACAAGGGGTCTCTAATGGTGGTGGCCTTTTGCCAGGATTTCCCAAAGGGAACCGTCGAAATGGACCTCCAGAAACTGATAAGCGTCTGCCTGTCCATCATCCTAACCGCCTGCGTATATAAATCAGTATCAAGCTCGGCCTCTGTGTACAAACCTGTATAAACAAATAATATTAAATAAACAAATAATATTAAATAAACAAATAACATTAAATAAACAAATAATAATAATAAACAAATAACATTAAATAAACAAATAACATTAAATAAACAAATGATATTAAATATAAAATAATAAATAATATTATTTAAACAAACCTGTATGGACAACAAACTACCGCACACTCATCTGAAACTCCTGACCGGCGAGACGGAATGTAACCTCGTGGACTGGAAAATCCGGGTCCTCCACGTAATCCGCCGGATGCGGCGCGTATGTAAACGTGGAAAGAAACTCCCACGTAAGCTCAGGGTACGAGTCCTCCATCGCTAACTCAAATAGGCGCGACCAAGGAGTATCTAGTCCCACTATCTCACGCGCCCGCGCGGCCTCTCCCACGGTCTCCAGCAGGCCCCAGTCTATCCCTACATGCTCCCCAATGGGGATGGCGCGCAACCTCGCGCATCTCCCCCTCGCCCGTGACCCCGGCGGAAACTGCAGGTACGGACATGTCGGCTCTTCCTGCTCTCCCTCATCTCCCACCTCTCCCTCAGCCTCCATATGCTCAATCTCGTCATCGGAGGAATCCATCCCTGCACGTTGAAATAAACAAATAATATTAAATATAAATAATGAACAAATAATATTAAATATAAAATAATAAACAAATAATATTATTTATAAAATATAAATAATAAACAAATAATATTAAATATAAAATAAAAAACAAATAATATTATTTATAAAATATAAATAATAAACAAATAATATTAAATATAAAATAAAAAACATATAATATTAAATTAAAAAAAAAATTAAAATGAACCAAAGCGCCGCGCTTTGGCCTCGGCGCGGCGCTTTAGTTCTTCGTTTTGAAGAACAGCCCCAGCTGATCGATCATACCGCCCAAATCAAACAAAATTCAAACAAACTGAAACACGTAACTTGAACCAAAACAATAAATGAAGTTAGATCGTACCTTTTAGCGGTTGAAAGCTTGAAAACGTTGATGATCCGGCTCAAGTGTGTGTAAATCGCACCTTTTGTGTGTGTTTTGTGTTGAAGTGGGGGAGAAGCTGCCCCGCTTCAGGTATAACGAGGGACCAAAGCGCCCCGCTTTGGCCATAGCGGGGCGCTTCAAGGGCAAAGCGCTTAGTTTTGGTCATAGCGGGGCGTTTAAGGCCTTTTTTTATTTTTTTTAAATTGTTTTTAATTCACAAACGCGTCGATAATAGTCTAAATTTTACGTTTTTTCCATTATACATCATTTTTTATTATATATGAACTATACTGCAAGTTCCGGATCAAATAGGTTACGTGTGATGTCTTATTCCGTTATATCGTATCATTTTGGTTTGAAAGCACAAGTACTCCTGTGAGAGGTGTTATGTGTATCAGCCGCCTACCGTACATGAACATGACGTATTTTTTCATTAATTGTAGTATTATGATGTATATTGTAATTAATTGTAGTATTATGATGTATATTGTCATTTTGGGTCGTGTCGGTGACATTCGGTTTTTAACGTGATGTAACGCATATATTGAACAAACACAAACGTGATTATTATTAAACACATTTAACATACATCGTGAACATATGGGGTTACATTAAGGTAAGGGGCACGATACGTAAGCATTTCGTACGTGTTGATCTGATCCCTGTATAATGTATGCCAGGCTGCTGCGCGCTCTGTTCTGTGTGCTGTCCAGAGTGGGTTTGGGGGAGGCATTGGATAACAACCTCCAAGCTCTACATGTATGAAATGCCCATGGTCAACGAACACAACCGCAACCACCTGGTGAGGTTCCTCAGCTTCGTTTGGCCCGCCCAGCAGAGGGAAAATTGTACAGCTCCCACGCATGTCGAAGGTGTGAACAATCACACCGTATCGTTGGGCAATAAGAAACCCCGTCTCAGGCATCGTCATGTAATTTTCGATATCTGCTCGTCCCACCCCCTTGAAATCGATCCGTCTAAGCAGCGCATCATAATGTCCTATGTTTTCCGGATCGTAAAACTGTCTCCAAAGCGATTCTTTCGTACGTAACTCCTTTATAAGTTGTTTCCGGATCATCAAATATGAATTTTGTTTCACTCCTAACCCAACAGCCACCGATCGAAACCCACAATGACCATCTGGTTTCACGTCCTTTATTCTAACGATGTATGGATGGATCACTTCGGGAATCTGAGATGCGTAGTTGCGGATCGCTATATCCGTCTTAGGACCGAGCTTGATCATCGGGAAATCAGGGTGTAGGTTGATCGTCTGAGGCTGTGACGGTGATATGTACGAGCTGTGACGGGGAAGATCGTCTGAGGCCTCGACCCAAGTTTCTCCCGACGGAATGTACGCGCTTTTTCTAGCGGCTTCAACCTTTCTTTCTTCCTGTGTTTTCAATGTTGGGCGACCACGACTTTTCTTCAGAACAGCAGGAGGTTTTTTGTTATTGTTCCCTGGATTGAGGATTTGCTGAAACTTTTCAAAGAAGCTCCTTTTCACCTGAGGGGGTGTTGGATCGATCTTTTGTTTCAATTTTTCAAATTCCGCGTCTACATCGATATCCTCTATGTTTTTCTTTGCAGGCTTGAAGTTAAGCTTCTTCCAGAACACGTCTATGTGTGTGATCCGGAGTTGCTGACCTGTGGATGAAAACAAATTAGGTGGCAAAATCATAACGAGAAAGGTCAAAGATATTAATTACCTTTATTTTCCAACTTTTCCAAACGACAGGCACATGGCAAACCACAGCTGGTAAAAAGTTGGCAACCACAGCTTGCACCGTAGGCTCTCAACCCGTCTTCCTTACGTTTTAGTTCCCTACTCAAAAGCTCAATCGCATATATTGAAACCTTTCTGAGAATATATGCAAGCATGGGCTGCTTCTTGTGGTGCGTCATCACTTTTCGGAGGCTTGTTTCAAAGCTACTACTAATCTCGGTGTATTGTCTATCAACAACATGATCAACATACAGTACAAGTTTATCCAGTGTGTTGCGATGACTTGGAAAGTGACTTTTTAGTGTTGCATGCATGCCCTCAACCCTGTTGGTCGTAGTTTGGTGAAAGTTGATAGTTTTGTTAATCCAGCATGATACAAACTTTTCACGGTACGGATCCAACCAGGATTTCTTCATATAATCAAAAACCTCTAAAATAAAAAAAAAAACGTAAATAGTCAGTTTTTGTTATTATATAAAATTTGAACATAATTATGTAAGAAATACCTACGTTCACGGTCATCTTCTTTCAGTTGTGCTTCAAGGTTTTCCAAGTTATACCTGTATATTTCCTCGGTCGTAGACTCGCACAATAACCAAAAACTACGTACGAATTCTTTCCAATCCTTGTCAGAGAATTTCTTCTTGCTGTTCTTATTAATATTTTGTTGAATATGGAACCGACAAAGATACTTATGCTGTGACAACTCGAAATTTAGAACCTTTCGTGTATCTTTGTACAACCTACTTGCAATGTTATGTGACTAGTCAACGTGTTAGTTTAATAATAAGTGATTATCCTATGTGACTAAGTGTTATATTTATGTGTCGTGCTTGTACGTATGTGTATATTTATGTGACCCGAGACATAAGAACCCGACTCGAGACCATGTGGTCTCGAGTGAACAATGCAACATATGGGCCGGTTGGCCACACACACACCCTTAGCCCATTCGAAGACCCATTAGGGTGCACTACTTGGGACGGGTATATAACCTTAGTGACTACCCATGTTTACCATTTTGGACAACACACTCACTCTCACACACACACCTTCTCCTACACTACATCACTCTAGAAAACCTTAAGCCATAGATCTCCTCTCTTTCTCTTCGGATTCAACCGGCGGTAACAAGAGCCCTCGGATTGGGAGCTTATTCATCGACTTTCTCATATCTTTGCACCTTAACAAGCTAACCGGTTAGTGACTTTCATTACGTGTGATGTTTTGGTTAATGATAATGTGTGATGTTGGTTGATGATAATGAATAATGAAGTTAACTTGATAATATGTTGCCTTATGCATGATGAACATACCCCACTTGAATAATCGATGCTAGGATTGTTGTTGTTCATCTATGATGTTGATATTTGAATTCTAGATAAAGTCATGGTTAGTAAGAATAGATTGGTTTGTTAAGAATCATGCTAGTTGAATATGGTGCTTGTATGTTCTCGGTTGAATATGTGAATGATAAGGATTATTGGTGCATTAAACAAGGTAGATTATGTTAACATGAATCGGTTTCATGAGCTTGTTTGTTCAAAGGATGAAAAACCCTAAAGATGAACTAGATGAATATATGAAGAACAACTTGAATGTGATATGAACATGTTTTGGATATTTGAAATTGCTATGTTTGATCCATTTTAGTAAATTGTTAGACAAGAAAACATGTTTAGTGGATAGTACAAACTGTTGCATGCAATCGGATTTCTATTGGTTAGTACATTATGCAGATCAGCAGGTGCTGGAAGTCGAAACACCTGGTTGCGACTCCGGTTGCGAGTCGCAAACGCCTGATTGCGACTCGAGACCAAAACAGCACAACTCGAAATCTCAGTTACGAGTCCGGTTGCGACTCGAGACCAAAACAACATGAACCGAGACCATGATTACGAGTCCGGTTGCGACTCGAGACCAAAACAACATGAACCGAGACCATGATTACGAGTCCGGTTGCGACTCGAGACCGTGACCATGATAACTCGAGACCGCAGTTTGCGACTCGGGTTGCGAGTCGAGAACGCCTGGTTGCGACTCGAAACTATACGCATGTACACGCTGTTTGGACTTGCACCTCATTTCGGACTTAAGTAAGTGGGCCGGACCCTTGGGCCTAATGCATGGACCTTATACGTGCTGTTGTTTATGAATGATTATTTGGGCTGCCATGGATGAACTTGCATGCAATGTGCTAGCATACGTGTAGAACATACGTGCCATACGTGGTTTGAACCTGACTTGTATGATACAACTATGATAGGATGCGAGTGACCACAATATTGCTTGTTTGACTTTTCTGTGTATCTACCGAGCAAACCAAGGTGAGTTCACACCCTCTACAAAGCATGGGATTCCCAGGGGTCGGGAATTGGGGTTAAGGAACATGGGTTCCTCGTCCTCCTTGGGTAGGACAGCAATGGTTCAGGAATGTAATTCCTCGTCCTCACGGACAGATAACTCGTACTAGACCAAAACTCTATCATGAAGTCCCTCATTTTTATATCGACTTAATCGCCGGGCCAATGGCGAGCGGGTCATTAGTTAGATAGCGCTATTTAGGTCTGACAAACCTCACACCGTGCCGCAGAGGACGGGCGTGAACTAATGGATCTGGGGCACGTCAATGATGATAGACATTGACAGTTTCAGGGCACATAAACATGACTACAGTCAGCAGTCGATATGGTAACGAGTCTAGTGTATACATGGGGTAGCCCCCACGGCCGAAATGCCAGATAACTAACACGGGGTAGCCCCCACGGCTGGATTGCCAGAGTAACCGGGAATAAACAAGTCACGTTTTTAACTATGGGGTAACCCCCACGGCAGGAGGCCAGCTAAAGGAAACTGTTTTCGAAACAACTTAAAACGAACACCCAACCGTGAACTCACTCAACTTGTTGTTGACTCGTTACTACATGCTTTGCAGGTCCTTAGGTTCTTAGCTGGAGCTTGCATGGAGGAGGATCGTTGTGGGACATGGACGGCTGTGTGCCGTGTTAAACTTGGAAACAATTGAACTATGTTTTGATTTAAGACTTATGCTTCCGCTTGCAACTTAACTATGTTTTGTTTGAACACCAATTGTATTGGTTGGATTTTATAACTACTTATATGCTTGTTCAATATGGTTGGTGGCTGGATCCTGGTCAGTCACGCCTCCAAGCGGTGGTACTCCGCAGGTGGATTTTGGGGGTGTGACAGATTGGTATCAGAGCCATTGGTTATAGAGAACTTGGTTTTAATAAAGGAAAAGGGTTTTATTAAAATCAGACTATAACCTGTACAGTGCTCAACGGTCCACAACGACGCTTCACTCCACATGCAAGGCTCGACACTCTAGGTGATATGGTCTGTGTATATTGCCTACTTGTTAGTTACATAGTACATTGCTTATGGTATACTGGGTTGGTATAACTACTGTTGCTTGAACACGTGCGTGCTTACTCTATTTTATCGTCGTACTTTCGCGAACCCCTCTCACTCACGTTCTTCTTGATATGAAGATCATGTCTGGACGCGTTAACCTGACACAAGCCCAGTTGACGGCTCTGATCAACGAACGAGTTGCCGCAGCACTTGCAGCTGCACACGCAGGAGGTATATCCTGCAGTCCGAACTCATTCTAGGATCTTTAGGATCCTGCTCTCGTGAACCAACCTTTGTGTTAAACTCTGTCTTTTCTTTCACCCACGATAGGTCAGCACGTTCAACCACCCGTGTGCACTTTTAAGACTTTCATGGACTGCCGACCAACTACTTTTAGCGGCACTGAAGGAGCAGTAGGTCTCCTACACTGGTTTGAGAAGCTAGAATCTGTGTTCGAAATGTGCGAATGCCCTGAGGCGCGCAGAGTGAAGTATGCTACTGGTACTCTCGAGGGTTTAGCTCTCACATGGTGGAACGCTCAGGTTCAGATGCTAGGGTTGGTTGCTGCCAACGCCACCCCATGGGAGAATTTTAAGGAAATGATCAAGGAAGAATACTGCAGTCGTGATGAGATTCACAAACTGGAAGTGGAGTTCTTCAACCTCAAGATGACGGGGTCCGAAATTGAAGCTTATGTGAAAAGGTCGAACGAACTGGCAATTCTGTGTCCTACTATGGTGGATCCTCCCATCAAACGCATCGAACTATTTCTTCAGGGCTTAGTGCCAGAAATCCAAAGTCATGTGACTTCAGCGAACCTCGCCACCTACCAGCAAGCCGTTCAGTTGGCTCACCGTCTCACGGATCAGGCGGTGGAGCAGAACAAGTTACCAAAACGCATAGGCGCTGCAACTACTTCTGGTACCTCTAGTGACAACAAACGGAAATGGGATGGAACTTCAAGTAAGGGTTCGACTTTTGTTCAGTCCCAGTCCCAGCAGAGAAAGACTGAGGACTACAAGAGCCCTAATCAGCAATCTTCTGGTGGTCAAGGTCATGGTGGGTACAAAGGAAATCACCCCAAATGCAATCGCTGCAGCCTGCACCACAGCGGGCCATGCACCAGGGGCAACTGTCATCGGTGCAACAAGCCCGGTCACGCTGCAAAGGATTGCAGGAGCTTATACCCCGCCAATCAGAATCGTCAGCAAGCTCAACAGAATCAACGCCAGCAGCAACAGCAAGGTGATAACAAAGGGTGCTTTCAGTGTGGAGCTGAGGGCCACTTCACGAGAGATTGTCCCCAACTGAACAGGAACCAGAACAATAACAACAACAATAACAACAATCAGGGGAATGGTAACAATGGGAACAACAACAACAATGGCGCCAGGGGGCGGGTGTTTGTGATCGGCCAAGGTGAAGCAAGGAATGACCCCAAAGTTGTGGCGGGTAAGTTCCTTCTCGACGACTTTTATGTTTCAGTTTTATTTGATTCGGGTGCCGATACTAGCTACATGTCACTAGAAGTTAGTCGAATGCTTAAGCGTATTCCAACCCCTTTGAACAACAAGCACACCGTAGAGCTAGCAAATGGTAAGAGTTTAGAAGCCACACATGTAGTCAAGGGTTGTAAACTTATTCTCGCTGACCAGACCTTCTCTATCGACCTCATTCCTATTGTCTTGGGTAGTTTCGACGTTGTCATTGGGATGGATTGGTTATCCCAACACCGAGCAGAGATTCTTTGCAACGAGAAGGTTGTCCGCATTCCAGGTCCCGATGGTGAACCTCTCATGATTCATGGCGACAAGAGGAGTGCTGTTGAGAACGTCATTTATCTCCTTAAGGCCCAAAAGTGCTTGCGAAAGGGCCACACTGCCATTTTGGCTCTCGTTACTAACACCTCAGAAAAAGAAAAGAAGATAGAAGACTTTCCGGTTGTACGCGATTATCCAGAGGTATTTCCTGAGGAATTACCTGGTCTTCCGCCTCATCGCCAAGTCGAGTTTCAGATTGAACTAGCTCCTGGAGCTGCGCCTATAGCTCGTGCACCTTATCGATTGGCTCCATCAGAGTTGAAAGAACTCTCTACGCAACTACAAGAGCTCCTGGATAAGGGTTTTATCCGTCCTAGCTCATCGCCCTGGGGAGCTCCAGTATTATTTGTAAAGAAGAAGGATGGTACTTTCAGAATGTGCATCGACTACCGAGAACTCAACAAAGTGACGGTGAAGAATCGCTATCCTCTACCGCGTATCGACGACTTGTTCGACCAGCTGCAAGGGTCGAGCTACTATTCGAAGATCGATTTGAGATCGGGTTATCACCAGCTGAGAGTCCGGGAAGAGGACGTCTCCAAAACAGCTTTCAGAACGCGATACGGGCATTATGAGTTTTTGGTCATGCCTTTTGGGATGACAAACGCACCTGCGGTTTTCATGGATTTGATGAATCGAGTGTGCAAGCCTTACCTGGACAAGTTTGTTATAGTCTTCATCGACGACATCCTGATCTATTCCAAGAGTCGGGAGGAACATGAGCAGCATCTGAGGCTTATTCTGGAACTCCTTCGAACAGAACAGCTTTATGCAAAGTTCTCGAAATGCGACTTCTGGCTTCGAGAAGTCCATTTCCTAGGCCACGTGGTAAACAAGGATGGGATTCACGTTGATCCATCCAAGGTAGACTCGATTAAGAACTGGCCTGCACCTCGCACACCAAAGGAAATTCGCCAATTCTTGGGTTTGGCGGGATACTACCGGAGATTCATAAAGGATTTTTCTAAGATTGCACAGCCTCTCACCTCACTAACACAGAAGGGCGTTGTTTATCGCTGGGGAAACGCACAGGAGTTGGCATTTCAGCACCTAAAGGATAGACTTTGTAGCGCACCTATCCTTTCCTTGCCAGAAGGCACAGACGATTTTGTGGTCTACTGCGACGCATCAATTCAAGGTCTTGGTTGCGTGTTGATGCAACGAGACAAAGTTATAGCCTACGCCTCACGCCAACTCAAGGTTCATGAAAAGAACTACACTACGCACGATTTAGAGCTGGGAGCTGTTGTTTTTGCACTTAAGTTATGGCGGCATTACCTGTATGGTACCAAGTGCGCAATCTACACCGACCACAGGAGCCTCGAACATATCTTCAAGCAGAAGGAACTGAATATGCGACAACGACGATGGGTCGAACTACTGAATGACTACGAGTGCTCAATTAGGTATCACCCGGGCAAGGCCAATGTTGTGGCTGACGCCCTCAGTCGGAAGGACACTGCGCCTAAGCGCGTGCGAGCTTTACAACTCACGATCCACTCTAGTCTCCCTTCCCAAATACGAGCTGCTCAGATAGAGGCACTGAAACCAGAAAACATCAGGGCTGAAGCCCTACGCGGATCAAGGCAACGATTAGAACAAAAGGAAGACGGTGCTTACTACGTAACGGGACGCATTTGGGTCCCACTCTATGGCAACCTACGAGAGCTTGTGATGGACGAAGCACACAAGTCTCGCTACTCGGTGCATCTTGGTTCGGATAAAATGTACCACGATATCAAGGCTACGTACTGGTGGCCTAGCATGAAGGCCCACATAGCAACTTACGTCAGCAAGTGTTTGACTTGTGCAAGAGTCAAGTCTGAATACCAGAAACCCTCAGGCCTACTCCAACAACCAGAGATACCACAATGGAAATGGGAGCAGATTTCCATGGATTTTATTACTGGCCTACCTAGATCCCAGCGTGGGAACGATACTATTTGGGTGATCGTGGATCGACTCACAAAGTCTGCACACTTCCTGGCCATCAAGGAAACGGATAAATTCTCCACTCTTGCAGAAATATACCTTAAGGAAGTCGTTTCGAGGCACGGGGTGCCCACCTCCATTATCTCGGATCGAGATGCACGTTTTACTTCAGAGATGTGGCAAGCAATGCACAAATCCTTCGGCTCACGATTAGACATGAGCACAGCGTACCACCCTCAGACGGACGGGCAGTCCGAGCGCACTATTCAAACCTTAGAAGACATGCTTCGTGCATGTGTAATCGACTTTGGTAACCGCTGGGAAAAGCATCTGCCACTTGTGGAATTCTCATACAATAACAGCTACCACACCAGCATTAAAGCTGCTCCATTTGAGGCATTGTACGGACGTAAATGCCGGTCACCTCTTTGCTGGGCAGAGGTGGGAGATAGTCAGATCACTGGTCCAGAATATGTGGTAGACACGACCGAACAAATTGCTCAAATACGAAAACGCATGACGGCAGCTCGCGAACGTCAGAAAGTTTACGCTGACATGGGCAGGAAACCGCTTGAGCTCCAGGTTGGGGAGCGGGTACTACTCAAAGTTTCACCCTGGAAGAGTGTGGTTCGTTTTGGTAAACGCGGCAAACTCAACCCACGATACGTTGGACCTTTCGAAGTCATTGAGAAAATAGGCAGGGTGGCCTACAGACTGAACTTACCAGCAGAACTCGGTGCAGTTCACAACGTTTTTCACGTGTCGAATCTGAAGAAGTGTCCGTCAGATGAGACTCACGTAGTTCCTCTGAAGGAACTCACGATCGACGAGCAGTTACGATTCGTCGAGGAACCAGTCGAAATCACGGACCGGGATGTTAAGGTCCTCAAGAGCACCAGAATACCTCTCGTTCGAGTTCGTTGGAACTCACGTCGCGGCCCAGAGTTCACCTGGGAGCGCGAAGATCAGATGAAACAAAAGTATCCCCAACTGTTCGCAAACAGTACACCCACTACTGAGGCTGAAGCTACGGAATTTCGGGATGAAATTCCAGATCAACGGGGGGTGGATGTGACACCCCAGGAAAACCGGGAAAACCATACAACTTAACTAGCTTCCTCAGTGAGTGCTTACCAAATTTCGGGACGAAATTTCTTTCAACTTGGGGATGATGTGACAACTCGAAATTTAGAACCTTTCGTGTATCTTTGTACAACCTACTTGCAATGTTATGTGACTAGTCAACGTGTTAGTTTAATAATAAGTGATTATTCTATGTGACTAAGTGTTATATTTATGTGTCGTGCTTGTACGTATGTGTATATTTATGTGACCCGAGACATAAGAACCCGACTCGAGACCATGTGGTCTCGAGTGAACAATGCAACATATGGGCCGGTTGGCCACACACACACCCTTAGCCCATTCGAAGACCCATTAGGGTGCACTACTTGGGACGGGTATATAACCTTAGTGACTACCCATGTTTACCATTTTGGACAACACACTCACTCTTACACACACACCTTCTCCTACACTACATCACTCTAGAAAACCTTAAGCCATAGATCTCCTCTCTTTCTCTTCGGATTCAACCGGCGGTAACAAGAGCCCTCGGATTGGGAGCTTATTCATCGACTTTCTCATATCTTTGCACCTTAACAAGCTAACCGGTTAGTGACTTTCATTACGTGTGATGTTTTGGTTAATGATAATGTGTGATGTTGGTTGATGATAATGAATAATGAAGTTAACTTGATAATATGTTGCCTTATGCATGATGAACATACCCCACTTGAATAATCGATGCTAGGATTGTTGTTGTTCATCTATGATGTTGATATTTGAATTCTAGATAAAGTCATGGTTAGTAAGAATAGATTGGTTTGTTAAGAATCATGCTAGTTGAATATGGTGCTTGTATGTTCTCGGTTGAATATGTGAATGATAAGGATTATTGGTGCAATAAACTAGGTAGATTATGTTAACATGAATCGGTTTCATGAGCTTGTTTGTTCAAAGGATGAAAAACCCTAAAGATGAACTAGATGAATATATAAAGAACAACTTGAATGTGATATGAACATGTTTTGGATATTTGAAATTGCTATGTTTGATCCATTTTAGTAAATTGTTAGACAAGAAAACATGTTTAGTGGATAGTACAAACTGTTGCATGCAATCGGATTTCTATTGGTTAGTACATTATGCAGATCAGCAGGTGCTGGAAGTCGAAACACCTGGTTGCGACTCCGGTTGCGAGTCGCAAACGCCTGATTGCGACTCGAGACCAAAACAGCACAACTCGAAATCTCAGTTACGAGTCCGGTTGCGACTCGAGACCAAAACAACATGAACCGAGACCATGATTACGAGTCCGGTTGCGACTCGAGACCAAAACAACATGAACCGAGACCATGATTACGAGTCCGGTTGCGACTCGAGACCGTGACCATGATAACTCGAGACCGCAGTTTGCGACTCGGGTTGCGAGTCGAGAACGCCTGGTTGCGACTCGAAACTATACGCATGTACACGCTGTTTGGACTTGCACCTCATTTCGGACTTAAGTAAGTGGGCCGGACCCTTGGGCCTAATGCATGGACCTTATACGTGCTGTTGTTTATGAATGATTATTTGGGCTGCCATGGATGAACTTGCATGCAATGTGCTAGCATACGTGTAGAACATACGTGCCATACGTGGTTTGAACCTGACTTGTATGATACAACTATGATAGGACGCGAGTGACCACAATATTGCATGTTTGACTTTTCTGTGTATCTACCGAGCAAACCAAGGTGAGTTCACACCCTCTACAAAGCATGGGATTCCCAGGGGTCGGGAATTGGGGTTAAGGAACATGGGTTCCTCGTCCTCCTTGGGTAGGACAGCAATGGTTCAGGAATGTAATTCCTCGTCCTCACGGACAGATAACTCGTACTAGACCAAAACTCTATCATGAAGTCCCTCATTTTTATATCGACTTAATCGCCGGGCCAATGGCGAGCGGGTCATTAGTTAGATAGCGCTATTTAGGTCTGACAAACCTCACACCGTGCCGCAGAGGACGGGCGTGAACTAATGGATCTGGGGCACGTCAATGATGATAGACATTGACAGTTTCAGGGCACATAAACATGACTACAGTCAGCAGTCGATATGGTAACGAGTCTAGTGTATACATGGGGTAGCCCCCACGGCCGAAATGCCAGATAACTAACACGGGGTAGCCCCCACGGCTGGATTGCCAGAGTAACCGGGAATAAACAAGTCACGTTTTTAACTATGGGGTAACCCCCACGGCAGGAGGCCAGCTAAAGGAAACTGTTTTCGAAACAACTTAAAACGAACACCCAACCGTGAACTCACTCAACTTGTTGTTGACTCGTTACTACATGCTTTGCAGGTCCTTAGGTTCTTAGCTGGAGCTTGCATGGAGGAGGATCGTTGTGGGACATGGACGGCTGTGTGCCGTGTTAAACTTGGAAACAATTGAACTATGTTTTGATTTAAGACTTATGCTTCCGCTTGCAACTTAACTATGTTTTGTTTGAACACCAATTGTATTGGTTGGATTTTATAACTACTTATATGCTTGTTCAATATGGTTGGTGGCTGGATCCTGGTCAGTCACGCCTCCAAGCGGTGGTACTCCGCAGGTGGATTTTGGGGGTGTGACATATGCGCTTTTGGAAAAACTTGTTCACACGCGTTCATTAGCGCAAAATCCATGTCTGTTAAAATCACGCGCGGTTCCATACATCCTACCAGCATAGACTTGATCCTCTGCAACACCCATAGGTAGTTCTCTGACTTCTCAGCGGAAATTACCACACAAGCAGCCGTAAACGATTTGTTTGTCGACGTCATGCCTACGACCTGAACAAATGGCAGGTTGTACATGTTCGTTTTGTAGGTGGCGTCAATCATTAGCACATGCGGGAAGGCACACCACATATTGAATGATCTTTCGTGAACAAAGAAGACATCTTCAACTTCGTTTGATATCTCATTCGTGCGCATGTAATAAGTGTAATTTTTTTCGAGAAGAATGCTTTCAAGTTTTTGCATCGGAGACTTACGGACATTTTTTTCGGCGTTGATCTTCTGAACAACGTTGTGTATATCTTTCGGAATAAGCTTTCTAGCCGGATTGTTTTTTGTCAGCGTTCGCCAGATACTTTGGTTGGGAATGTCTTGCTCTGCCAGCTCCTTAACCAGTTTTGTATCCTCCGAAGAAAGCCTTCTCGCATACGCGTGACCCTCTAAGTTTTCAATAGGAGTGTGGTTATGCTTCGCCTTCGTCACCTCGATCCTCCAAACACTTCCGAATGATTCCGAAAACCCGATCATCTCGAACGGGCAGCCTATTTTCTTGCTACCCGTTTTCCTCTGTGTAGCTATACTCTTATGCTCCCCACCAAAAGTACATTGAAACCAAATCTTGTAATTCTCTCCTCTTTTATTCGACCTCTTAGTCACAATGAGGTAACCGTTGTCTTTTGCCGTGTCTTGTACCCAACGCACCAACTCTTTACGTGACGAAAAGGTCTGCGTCGTATCAAACGAAAACGTAACCGGGTAACAGCCTTCCTCGTCAACAGACACATCCCCCGGCTCACCATCGTCACCGAGGTCCGAATATACTTGATGTTCAAAGTTGTGCTCGCCACCGTAACCGAAATTCGAATAACCTTGTAAGCTCTGTTGACAACCGTAACTGTCGTTTTGACCACACTCCTGCTGTACAAAGCTGTACTCGCCACCGTAACCGAAATTCGAATAACCTTGTTGTGCGTAAGGGTCCTCCACAGGGGTATTCAAATCCAGCGTCACCGTGTTATCACGATAACGAATGCCAGATACAACCTCTGCCTCCCTCAAGTTGGACGAGACCGGTTTCTCATACGAGTCAGAAATAGCGGTCCCCTCGTAAGAATCAGGAACAACTGTCTCATCAGAATATTGACCGAAAATATAGTTGTTTAACCACGACATCGTTTTTGTAAACAACAAACAACAAAAGACTCGAATACCCACGTATGTTTGTAAACAACGTGAAGAAGAAGAAGACCGAGCTGCTGAAAAAGAACCTCAATCAGTAGTTTGCTTTTAAAAGTGAAAAGTTGGATCGAAGCGCCGCGCTATGGCCAAAGCGCGGCGCTTAGGGTTAACGACAAAACATGTCAATCAGCTTTATGTCTGTCAAACAGTAGGGAATGTCTCAAACGTCAATCGAAGCACTTTTGTCGATCATAGCGCCGCGCTATGGCCAAAGCGCGGCGCTTTGAGGTGTGAAAATAATTTTGTCCGTGTGTTAATAGCATGACCCATTCAAAATAGTGGACAATTATTTGAGCGGGTCACTCATATGTGGACTTGTGGTAAAGTGGAATGGGCATTAAATGATTATAAATTCAAGTAATGTTTGAAAATGCCATCTTACACCTAATAAGTTAAGAGCAATTATTTGGTGGGAATTTTGTTGGAGACTTTCATCATTCTTCTTTCCACCAAATATGGAGGAAATCATATTTTCTTAAAAATATATAAAATAAGGCCTGGTCTATTCGCACACGGCATTAGTCTTTTTGCACACTCAAAGCGGTGTCAGTCCTTGTCTGTTGACTTTGGCCAAAGCGCCCCGCTATGGCCAAAGCGGGGCGCTTTGAGTGTGCAAAAAGACAAAAAGTGTTGGCTGTAATTTGTGTTGTTTTTTTTTTGAAATAGGTGGGATGTGGGTTAGTTTGGTAGTGTTTTTTGGAGGAAAAAATTGTATTTGAGTTTTATAATACGTTGTTTTATAATTACGTTTTTTTACGTCATTATTTTTATAGAACGTATATAATATAAGTGCGTCTTTATAAACTGTTAACCTAGTTTATTTTGTTAAATTAAACGAACATGTTAAATAAATTGTACAGAAAGCCATAAGAATTAAAAGTAAACAATCCAAAACCAACGTGATGTAAATATATATCAGTTTGTACATACAAAACAAAAAGGTACAACTGACTACATAATACATAACAAAACACTATACAAACAAACTAAGGTACTAATCCTCGTGCGGTGGGGACGGTGGGAGGGGAAGTGGAGGCAACCCAGCGAACTCTCGTAGAGAAACGAGCGTCTCGATGATCCAGTCCTGGCGTGCGGCCTGGCGTCTCAGGCGCCGGTCGAAGTCCCGAGCCACCTCACGCGCTACCGGAGGCAGGTCAGCGTAAACGTGCTGCGGGTACTGTGGCGGCTCCGGAGCTGGCTGAACTGGTGGTACCAGGATCTCCTCGATATGCTCCTCCTGAGCCGGATCCTCTAATACAGGCTCAGGCTGAGCCTGAGCCTGAGCCTCAGCCTGAGCCTGAGGCTGGCCCGGGAACTCATCGAGTCCCAGAGCCTGTAGCTGAGCCTGCCGAGCGGCCGCCTGCTCAGCAGGAGGGGCCAACACTCCAGGCCTCAACTCAATAACAACCGGGATGACCTCCGGCACCGGCTCCGGCTGCCAAATCTGCCCGTCCATGCCCCTAAACCTCAGACCAACATCAAAGCGATGGGTGATCTGCATGCTAGAAACTGACGCGCGGCCCAACCTGGTAGACGGGACCGGATCGGACAGCAGCGGATCTCCCTCGAGCACGATCCCGAGCGAGCGTGCGATGGCGGTGATGAATGAGCCAGTGTGCACCCACCCGCGGAGCTGCCGGTGGTATGCGGTGGCAAAGTAATCTGCCAGGCAGGCTGCTAGATTGCAGGGCTGGCCCCGCAGTAGGCAGTATAGAAAGAAAAGGTCACTGAGGTTGACCTTCTCCCTGCTGGCACCCCGCGGCACGATAGTTGCCGCGATAACATGCTGCAAGTATCGGAACAAGGGGTCTCTAATGGAGGTGGCCTTTTGCCAGGATCTCCCAAAGGGTCTAATGGAAATGGACCTCCAGAAACTGATAAGCGTCTGCCTGTCCATCATCGTAACCGCCTGCGTATATAAATCAGTATCAAGCTCGGCCTCTGTGTGCAAACCTGTATAAACAAATAATATTAAATAAACAAATGATATTAAATAAACAAATAACATTAAATAAACAAATAACATTAAATAAATAAATAATAATAATAAACAAATAATATTAAATAAACAAATAACATTAAATAAACAAATGATATTAAATATAAAATAATAAATAATATTATTTAAACAAACCTGTATGCACAACAAACTGCCGCACACTCATCTGAAACTCCTGACCGGCGAGACGGAATGTAACCTCGTGGACTGGAAAATCCGGGTCCTCGACGTAATCCGCCGGATGCGGCGCGTATGTAAACGTGGAAAGAAACTCCCACGTAACCTCAGGATACGAGTCCTCCATCGCTAACTCAAATAGGCGCGACCAAGGAGTATCTAGTCCAACTATCTCACGCGCCCGCGCGGCCTCTCCCACGGTCTCTAGCAGGCCCCAGTCTATCCCTACATGCTCCCCAATGGGGATGGCGCGCAACCTCGCGCATCTCCCCCTCGCCCGTGACGCCGCCGGAAACTGCAGGTACGGACATGCCGGCTCTCCCTGCTCTCCCACATCTCCCTCAGCCTCCATATGCTCAATCTCGTCATCAGAAGAATCCATCCCTGCACGTTGATAAATAATATTAAATATAATTTAAATAATAAACAATAATATTAAATATATTTTAAATAATAAACAAATAATATTATTTATATAAATTTAAATAATAAACAAATAATATTAAATATAAAATAATAAACAAATATTAAATATAATTTAAATAATAAACAAACAATATTAAACAAATAATATTAAACAAATAATATTAAAAAAAAAATAAACATGAACTAAAGCGTCGCGCTTTGGCCTCGGCGCGGCGCTTTGGTTCTTCGTGATGAAGAACAGCCCCCCCCCCCAATCGATCCAAACGCCCAAATCAATCAAATATCAAACATTTACAGTTAAAGAAAACGACTAAGGGTGTTCGATTTACCTTTTTAGCGGTCGAAAGATTGAAAACGAAGATATCCGGATCGAAGTGTGTGTAATCGCACCTTGTGTGTGTGTTTTGTGTGTTGTGTTGAAGTGGGGGAGAAGCTGCCCCGCTTCAGGTATAGCGAGGGACCAAAGCGCCCCGCTTTGGCCATAGCGGGGCGCTTCAAGGGTAAAGCGGGGCGCTTTGGTCATAGCATGGCGTTTAAGGCCTTTTTTTTATTTTTTTTAAATTGTTTTTAATTCACAAACGCGTCGATAATAGTCTAAATTTTACGTTTTTTCCATTATACTTCATTTTTTATTATATATGGACTATACTGCAAGTTCCGGATCAAATCGGTTACGTGTGATGTCTTATTCCGGATCGAAAAACTGCCTCCAAAGCGATTCGTTCCTACGTAACTCCTTTATAAGTTGTTTCCGGATCATCAAATATGAATTCTGTTTCACTCCTAACCCAACAGCCACCGATCGAAACCCACAATGACCATCTGGTTTCACGTCCTTTATTCTAACGATGTATGGATGGATCACTTCGGGAATCTGAGATGCGTAGTGGCGGATCGCTATATCCGTCTTAGGACCGAGCTTGATCATCGGGAAATCAGGGTGCAGGTTGATCGGTTTGGTATTCTTTTGTCTTCTAGAATCTTCGAGTGATATGTACGAGCTGTGACGGGGAAGATCATCTGAGGCCTCGACCCAAGTTTCTTCCGACGGAATGTACGAGCTTTTTCTAGCGGCTTCAACCTTTCTTTCTTCCTGCGTTTTCAATGTTGGGCGACCACGAGTTTTCTTCAGAATAGCAGGAGGTTTTTTGTTATTGTTCCCTGGATTGAGGATTTGCTGAAACTTTTCAAAGAAGCTCCTTTTCACCTGAGGGGGTGTTGGATCGATCTTTTGTTTCAATTTTTCAAATTCTGCGTCTACATCGATATCCTCTATGTTTTTCTTTGCAGGCTTGAAGTTAAGCTTCTTCCAGAACACGTCTATGTGTGTGATCCGGAGTTGCTGACCTGTGGATGAAAACAAATTAGGTGGCAGAATCATAACGAGAAAGGTCAAAGATATTAATTACCTTTATTTTCCAACTTTTCCAAACGACAGGCACATGGCAAACCACAGCTGGTAAAAAGTTGGCAACCACAGCTTGCACCGTAGGCTATCAACCCGTCTTCCTTACGTTTTAGTTCCCTACTCAAAAGCTCAATCGCATATATTGAAACCTTTCTGAGAATATATGCAAGCATGGGCTGCTTCTTGTGGTGCGTCATCACTTTTCGGAGGCTTGTTTCAAAGCTTGTACTAATCTCGGTGTATTGTCTATCAACAACATGATCAACATACAGTACAAGTTTATCCAGTGTGTTGCGATGACTTGGAAAGTGACTTTTTAGTGTTGCATGCATGCCCTCAACCCTGTTGGTCGTAGTTTGGTGAAAGTTGATAGTTTTGTTAATCCAGCATGATACAAACTTTTCACGGTACGGATCCAACCAGGATTTCTTCATATAATCAAAAACCTCTAAAATTAAAAAAAACGTAAATAGTCAGTTTTTGTTATTATATAAAATTTGAACATAATTATGTAAGAAATACCTACGTTCACGGTCATCTTCTTTCAGCTGTGCTTCAAAGTTTTCCAAGTTATACCTGTATATTTCCTCGGTCGTAGACTCGCACAATAACCAAAAACTACGTACGAATTCTTTCCAATCCTTGTCAGAGAATTTCTTCTTGCTGTTCTTATTAATATTTTGTTGAATATGGAACCGACAAAGATACTTATGCGCTTTTGGAAAAACTTGTTCACACGCGTTCATCAGCGCAAAATCCCTGTCTGTTAAAATCACGCGCGGTTCCATACATCCTACCAGCATAGACTTGATCCTCTGCAACACCCATAGGTAGTTCTCTGACTTCTCAGCGGAAATTACCGCACAAGCAGCCGTAAACGATTTGTTTGTCGACGTCATGCCTACGACCTGAACAAATGGCAGGTTGTACATGTTCGTTTTGTAGGTGGCGTCAATAATTAGCACATGCGGGAAGGCACACCACATATTGAATGATCTTTCGTGAACAAAGAAGACATCTTCAACTTCGTTTGATATCTCATTCGTGCGCATGTAATAAGTGTAATTTTTTTCGAGAAGAATGCTTTCAAGTTTTTGCATCGGAGACTTACCGACATTTTTTTCGGCGTTGATCTTCTGAACAGCGTTGTGTATATCTTTCGGAATAAGCTTTCTAGCCGGATTGTTTTTTGTCAGCGTTCGCCAGATACTTTGGTTAGGAATGTCTTGCTCTGCCAGCTCCTTAACCAGTTTTGTATCCTCCGAAGAAAGCCTTCTCGCATACGCGTGACCCTCTAAGTTTTCAATAGGAGTGTGGTTATGCTTCGCCTTCGTCACCTCTATCCTCCAAACACTTCCGGATGATTCCGAAAACCCGATCATCTCGAACGGGCAGCCTATTTTCTTGCTACCCGTTTTCCTCTGTGTAGCTATACTCTTATGCTCCCCACCAAAAGTACATTGAAACCAAATCTTGTAATTCTCTCCTCTTTTATTCGACCTCTTAGTCACAATGAGGTAACCGTTGTCTTTTGCCGTGTCTTGTACCCAACGCACCAACTCTTTACGTGACGAAAAGGTCTGCGTCGTATCAAACGAAAACGTAACCGGGTAACAGCCTTCCTCGTCAACAGACACATCCCCCGGCTCACCATCGTCACCGAGGTCCGAATATACTTGATGTTCAAAGTTGTGCTCGCCACCGTAACCGAAATTCGAATAACCTTGTAAGCTCTGTTGACAACCGTAACTGTCGTTTGGACCACACTCCTGCTGTACAAAGCTGTACTCGCCACCGTAACCGAAATTAGAATAACCTTGTTGTGCGTAAGGGTCCTCCACAGGGGTATTCAAATCCAGCGTCACCGTGTTATCACGATAATGAATGCCAGATACAACCTCTGCCTCCCTCAAGTTGGACGAGACCGGTTTCTCATACGAGTCAGAAATAGCGGTCCCCTCGTAAGAATCAGGAACAACTGTCTCGTCAGAATATTGACCGAAAATATAGTTGTTTAACCACGACATCGTTGTTTCAAGAGATGTAACTAATACAGCAAAACCTTTGATCTGAAATGAATGAAAATGTATGAGCCAGTGTCTGTGAATGAAGATGTATATCGAAAGTTTTCTATCAGAGGTTGCTTTTAAAAGGGGAAAAGGGTGAAAGTTGGGGTCGAAGCGCCGCGCTATGGCCACAGCGCGGCGCTTAGGGTTAACGACAAAACATCATGATTAGCTTTATGTGTCAAACAGTATCGAATGTCTCAAACGTCAATCGAAGCACGTTTTGTCGATCGAAGCGCCGCGCTTTGGCCATAGCGCGGCGCTTTGGGGTGTGAAAATAATTTTGGGCGTGTGCAGCTAGCATGACCCTAAAATAATTCTTCAACTTCAAACGATTCATATGAAAATATAAAAATTATTTTTAAGAATATCAAAGGATTTAGTGGATAATTATGTTTTTTTCTTGACAAAGACCCGATGCGGGTGGTAATTTAGGATTGGGGAATTGTCCTGTAATAATCCCAATTAGAGATCATTGGCCATTGACAGTCCCACATTTGAAATTCCAAACACCTTGAAAATCAGCTTATTCTTGTACCACAACATACTAAACTCTTAAAGACTTTGAGTAAGCAATCTCAAACACCATCTAAAGAGTTTATTATAGTCTTTAAGTTACATAAAAGAGTTCAAAATACATCCAAACTACTGATACTTTTGGTTTCCTTGCAGTTTTTCTAGATTATTTGGCTTTGTTATCAGCCGATAGGAAAGGTAAGTAACATGTATCTTTCGCCAGAAAGGACATGCTTCTTAGGGTGGAGAGGACACACTTAGCTCAACCCACACGTGTCTCCCCTTACTCGTTTGGGTTGTGGTGGTGCAGCCACAAGTACCCACCCATCCCGCAATTACCCGCCTCTATCCGAGTACATAATGTGTCCCTCAACCCGTAATCATTTCACCATATAATATGAACAGAAGTTTAATTATGTTGCATAATCTGGTCATCTTTTAGTTACATTATTTTTTGGGTGGCGTTTGGATGTATTTTGATATAATCAAATGATTAGTTATTAAAGAAAGCTATACACACCGAAATTGTAACCTTACTTTACACCGTGTTTGGTACTACTTTTAATTTACCATTTAACTTTTTAAATTTTAAAATTAGCTTTTTTTATTAATGCTTTTATATGAAGAAAGTAAACGGAAATTTCGTAGTTCTATTCTCTATATAATGTGATGATACTATTGGGAAGCACATCTCTTTCTGGTTAACCCATTTCATTCACTACCAACGACTGAAAACAAATCACATAAATCTGCTTTTCATTTGATTCACACTTATCATACAGATTCTGAACATATAAATGGCATCCTCATCAACTTCATCTCACTTCGCACTGGCCTCTTCTTCTCGATCATTTGAATATGAAGTATTTCTTAGTTTCAGAGGAGTAGATACCCGCAAGACCTTTGTGGATCATCTTTACTCTAGTCTAGAACGAAGTCTAATCATCACTTACAAGGACGATGAAGCCCTTCCTCGGGGTGAATCCATCCGTCCATCCCTCTTCAAGGCAATAGAAGAATCAAGGATTGCCATCATAATATTTTCCAAACACTATGCTGATTCTTCATGGTGTTTGGACGAGCTTGCACATATTATGAAATGCAAAGAAGATAACGAGCTAATCGTGATTCCCATTTTCTATGACGTGAATCCCTCAGATGTGAGAAAACAACAGGGGGATTTCGGAATAGCATTTGCCCAACAAGAAGCACAGAACAGTAACAAAGCTCTGTTATGGAGAAACGCACTTATTGATGCAAGTAACCTTGCTGGATGGGAACCCAAACATGTTGCCAACGGGTAATTTTCTTTTTCTTCTTCTTTGAATTCTGTATATATATATGTTTAACATGTTTTTACAACTTAAATATACTTGCTTTATATAAGTTTTCGGCGATATTTAATGCGTTTATTTTCTATTATATGTATTTATGAGCTGGGCCTAATCTTTCTTGAGATTGAATTGTTTAAAATTTTGAATTAAGAAAGTTCGAAATAGAGCTTGGGGTAAATTACACTTTTCGTCCTTTATGTTTGTACCTAGTTGCAATGGATGTCCTTTACCTTTAATATTTACAGCCACAGTCCTTTTTTTTGAAAACTCGTTACACATTTCGTCCTTTACCACTAACCAGGTTAAATTTTTTTGTTAAGTCTATTCATTTAAGGGTAATTTTGTAATTTTACCTATTTATTTAATAAAATATATATTTAGAAAAATAAAAACTTAAGGAAATATTTTTTTGTATTTATAAATCAAGTGTAAATCAACAACCTGCAAAACCCTCTCAATTTCGATCTCTATTTTTCCCCAAATTATCTCTTTCTCCTCACCAGATCTGATCCCAACTGTTCAATTCCTCCAATCCTACAGCTCTATTTCAATCCACCCTTCAATTTCACATGTACTTGTCCTCGATTGAACTGATTTCATCCAGCTCTCGGTAGTAGGAGTCCGTGAATGGCTTGTTCGTTTGGATTTATCGAAAGAATCACGAGTCTCTGATGTTGCGGGATTGGTGTCAGTGCTGAATATGTTATAGTATTCATCGTCGGAATTGCTGATTGTGCCGAATATTAAAGTATCTATGAAGAGGACTGTCGATCATAGAAGAAGATGGGTTTTGGCCATGGATCATTTCGCAGGTATAATTGTTTTGATAATCCCAAATCGGTTTCCGAGACCAGATCTGAAGGTGGAGGCGGCGTACTAGGGCTTCGTCACCGGTAGTGGTAAAGACGGTGGTGGTTGCAGAGAGGTGGGGGTGGGGGTGGTGGGGGTGGTGGTGGTGGCTTCGTCACTAGGGCTTCTTCACCGACAGATCAGGATGGAGGTGGGGTGGGGGTGGGGTGTGGCGATCTGTATGGAGGCGGTGGTGTGCTGTGCCAAATTTGGATGAAGACGGTGGGGTGCACCTTAGATGGGGCGGTGGTTTGTGGCTGATATGAGTTGTTCTGCTGACAATATACAGAGATGATGTTGGTGGTGGTGCATCAGTGGCGGTAGTGTAGGGACTGTAGCGGCAACAGTTGGTTGTGGTGACAAGTGGTTGTCTTGGTGGATGGTGATGGTGGGGCTTGCAGGACAGATTTGGTGGTGGTGTTTGATGGGATACGGTGGTGGCGATGGGGCTTGGCTAGCAGAATTTTGGAACCCTAATTTGGGAAGTTAGGTGAAAGAGGGGCTTATAAGGTGGGAAAGAATCAGGGGTAAAATTACCATTCTACCCTCATGTGCAAGGCACATGATTAAACTTAACTGAAAATTTTAACCTGGTTAGTGTTAAAGGACGAAATGTGTAACGAGTTTTCAAAAAAAAGGACTGTGGCTGTAAATATTAAAGGTAAAGGACATCCATTGCAACTAGGTACAAACATAAAGGACGAAAAGTGTAATTTACCCTAGAGCTTGGTTCCTTTAAAACTTTTTTATCGAAAGAAATAATGTTGTAGAAATCGGATTAGGCGGCCGATTAATCGGCGCCTAGGCGCTGATCGGAGGTCCACCGCCCGGATTATCCCAAATCGGTCAACTTAGGCGGTAAAAGTCAAAATCGGTCAAAAATCGTCTGGAATAGGACTAGTCGGTCAAAATTGGATCATAATGGGTCAAAGTCGGACCAAATCTATCGAGTGGAATGAGTTCTTACCTCGATTCGAACCAAAATCAGACCTGTAACCGTCTCCCTTGTTCAAAATCGAACCCCATTGAAGAAACAATTGTTTAGATGAAGGGAATTTGGGGATTAGGGTTTGTGTTTTGTGATTTTGTACCTGATGTCTCATGAAGAAGAAGAAGAGATGGGGAGCTGGGAAAAACGGGCGTATGATAAAGTGAGGATGATTAGGGTTTTTTTAAGTTTGGATATTTTAACATATAACCCCCTCCATCTTTATTAGTTTATATTTAGTCCTCATACTTGTAAAATTAATGGTATATGTATATAAATTCATAAAATTATTCCCGATTAATCCCTATTAATCCCGATTAATCACTATTAATCCCTAGGCGGTACCTCACCGCCCGACTAGCGCCTAGCGCTTTCTACAACATTTTAATTAGTAATATTGATTTAAAAGATAAAGATTAAGGTAAGTAACAATAAATCTTTTCTTGTTCATTTTATAGTTCGCTTAAAATTACTATTCTGTTTAAAAAGTTCGTGGCTCGAGGCTCGCTCGAAGTTCGCTCGCAAAAAAGTTCGAAAAAAGCTCGGCTCGAAGTCGGCTCAGTTTTAACGAGCTGGCTCGGCTCGATTCGATTTTTAAACGAGCCGAGCCTGAGCCCACCCTGGTTCGGCTCGGCTCGGCTCGTTTATAGGAACCGGACTTGTGATTGGTTTTATAGGCTAGGTTATTTCTCTCTAGACTTGTTTTCTAATTGAACCTAAGGGTTTCTTTGGTATGACTTAATGGAATAGACGGAGGAATAGAATCGAAGAGGTAATGGAATGGAGCATTATCATTCCATGTCGTGTTTGGTTACCATGTGAGAATGAAATGAGTCATTACTTTGTGTTGTTTGGTAGACAAGAAATGAGAAGGAATAAAATTTGTAGAGGTGGGTGGTGATAGGTGGCAGTGGAAGCGGTCTGAGATGGCGGTGGTGGGTGGCAGCGGCGGGTGGTGGCGAGTGACGGCGGGGCGGAGGTGGGTGACAACGGTGGCTGGCGACGTCGGAGGTGGGTGGCGGCAATGGTATTCAAGGCGGCAACAGCGGTGGGTGGCGACAGAATTGGTGGCGGGTGATGGCGCCGGTGGTGGGTGGTGGCGGGTGATCGCTGAGGCGGGGGTGGGTGTCGGCGACGGTGGTGGTGGGTGGCGGAGGTGGCGACGATGGTGGCGGTGGTGGTGGCAATGGTGGCGGCGTCAGTAGTCACAACGGTGGCGGTGGCAGTGGTGGTGGTGGGTGGTGGCGGTGGGTGGCAGCGGCGGCAACGTTGGTGGGTGGTGGTGGTTGTGGTGGGTTGTGGTTTTGTTAATGAAAGGTAAAAGAGGGAATGGAATGGAAAAAAAACAAGGGGGCAGATTGAATGATTTTGAGGGAATGGAATGCTTTGTGTAATGGGTGATTCCATTCTCTTGACCAACCAAACACCCTTTTCTTCATTTCGTTACAATAGCCCATTCAATTACACCTCTTAGTCCTGCATAACATACACTACCTAAACAAATGTTTGAACTTCGCTTGTGAAGCTTTCTAGACTTGAGCTCTTTTTAGAGCCTGACTTAATGTGTATTAGTAAAATTTCACTAAAACAAAAAAAAAGGTAGTATATGGTATGAGGTAATAAAGTTTGTAATGCCATAAGCCATTTAAGGCAGTGGCGAAGCTTGAGATTTCTGACCGGGGGTCGAAAACTTAGATACCAAAAATTTCTATAAAACAGGGGGTCAAAAACGTATATATCCAAAAATTTCTATACAAAAACTATATACTCTCCACTACTGAGCGAAAAGTTCGGGGGGTCGGCCGCCCCCACAAAGCTACGCCCTTGATTTAAGGGTATTGAAAATGACTAAATGAGAGTGTTTGGTTGCTTCACAGAATGCTAACCAAACTCAAACTCTATTTTAAATAACAAAATAAGTAACCAAATAAACATATCTAATAAACCTACACTTACCCATTATTTAAATATGCAGAATCAATAAATAGTTCACCAAGAATTATCTATAACCCGTCTTTAATCATTATCTCCTTAATTCAAGATTAACGGCTTCATTCTCCCTCATAGTCTTGAATTAGACCAGTTTCTTCACATCTGCACTATTATTGACAACTTCAATCCCTTGATCAATCTCAATATCCCTCTTCCCGGGTCACCCGAACTACACCATTCTTGACCATTGATCAAAGAAAAAACAAGCTTCCTGTTTCTACCGCTTTATTATTTTCTTGCTAGACACGACTAGATTCAAAGCCTCCCGCTTTGATGAATCTTCTTTCGTCCGTCTACCATCAAGTCCGATCGGATACTTCTGCCAAGAGGAACAACATACACCGATAATATCATCCACCAACAAAGACAACAACCACCTGTTGATCCGTCCCACGGTCGTCAAACGAATCCTAAGCCTCTCGCTCTTCCGTTTTTTCCACGACACGCCCTGATGCAGTTTCACGTGATATCAAATGACTCATGAAACTATTGATAATCAAAGACGATAATATGAACCAAAGGTTCCAAGAACAATGTCATTTTCAATAAACTTCAATCAAAAACTCCCATAACAAAAAACCCTAAATCCCCTATTTATAGTTCAACCACAAGACTTATCAAATAGGAAACAAAATAAAAAAGAGTAGGAAATTAAAATTTTAATAAATAAAAGATATCGTTAACATTTAATTCAATTTAGGCATCCCTTCATCATACTCCCTGTCTTTAAAAAAACTCGTCCACGAGTTTTGCCTTCGGACCAAAGCCACCTGGATCAAAAGAAACATCAACCCGATTCCGATTTATTATCATAACGACCCGCCTTAACAACTCAATTTCACCGGTTGTCTCGCCCGACTCTAGGCCTGTACCACCTGGGTCAAAAGGAGCATTTACCGTTTCTTGTTCACTAGCGATTTAGAAACGGATCCACCCATTTGTGGCCAATCAACTATATAACTTAATCGATGTCTTGGCACCCATTCTAAATCGATGTGACTATTGTGGAGCGATGCATCTGTACGTCGCTTCTCAGTTTGATTGATGGGTATTAGAGCATTCACATCTCTTCCACCATTTTTTCCCTATAATTATACTAAAAACAACTACATTTTCTCTCTTATTTTAATTAAATAATACTTTTGTTATATTTTTATCTTACTTATTCACGTTCCTCCACTTAAAACTATTTTCAACATATATTAAAAAGTTATAAAGGGTGAATAATGTACCCTCAGATATACATGGACGGTAATTTTTTATCACTCATCCACTCACAATTACTTTTTATAATACAAAGAACACCCTCACAAAAACTAACAACTAAGGCTACAGGGTGTGGTATACCTCAGCGCCACCTCACCGCCACGTCACACAGAGGGCTTTAAAGTCCCTTCCTTTAACTTGCATGCAATGGTTTAAAGCCCTCATCATCATTACCTAAGTATTATTTTTTATTTAAATTTAAACATTATTTAATTTTGATATATTAACTTAGAACTAATAATTTAAATAAAAATTAAAATAAAATGCCATAATTTAAATAATAAAATACAATGTCATAATTTAAATAAAAATATACAATGTTAAATCACTCGCCGTCTTCGTCGTCTCCTCCTTATTCATGATAAAACCATAGGTGCTCGGTCAGATCAGCTCGAAGGTTATGGTGTGTGTCCTTGTCACGTAATCTCGCTCGGATAACTTCGTTTTCAACATATGTGAGTAGTGGGTTCGTCGGTTGGTTACTTTCGTCATAACTTTCTCCACAAAACGCTCTGCCCGAGTCCTCCAATATCATGTTATGCAAGATGATGCACGTATACATCACGCTTCTCATTTTCCTTTTTTCAAGTATCCTCAACGGTTGGGCAATGAAAGACCATCTCTTTTTAACACACCGAAAGCCCGCTCGATATCTTTTCTTGCTGACTCTTGTTTCTTCTTGTAACACATTCTTTTCTCGTCATCTGGACACGGAAGAGTTTTCACAAACGTCGCCCACTCCGGATAAATACCGTCTGTGAGATAGTACCCATACTTATACTCCACGTCGTTTGCATAGAATGAAGTATCTGGTGCAACACCCTCTATGACATCGTCTAAAAGATTCGAAGATTGTAAAACTGCGATGTCATTGTTCGCACCGACCATGCCAAAATACGCATGCCAAATCCATAAATCTTGAGACGTGACCGCTTGTAATATTAGGGTAGGACTATTGTGGTCACCATGATGGTGTTGTCCTTTCCAAGCGGTTGGACATGTCGCCCACTCCCAGTGCGTGCAATCAAGACTACCCAACATCCCAGGAACCCATGTATCCGCTGATGGGCCTCGTATAAAAGTGGACCATCGGCAGCGGTTGGCATCCTCAAATATCGCCTCCCGTACAGAAAGATAACACCTAATAAAATAGTGTTAATAAAAAAATAATAATAATAACAATAATAATAATAAACTGTAAATAAAAATAATAATAATAATAATAAACTATAAATAATAAAAAAAATAATAACAATAATAATAATAAAAATACCTTCACATAAATTTTCAAGACAATCACGACAACTTCTGGCCGACATCCTTAAATATTCATCACATGCATCACTCGTTGTGTCGTACGCTAGTTGCCTAATTGCGGCAGTACATTTTTGTATTCCAGAGAAACCAATTTTGCGACTAGCACTTTCTCTTTGTGTTAAAAAAGGGAATTCGGTTGCAAGATCATTAGAAATTTTTAGGAAAAGATGATGGCTCATACGAAACCTACGCCTAAACTGTTCATCATCGTACAACGGATTTTCAAAAAAAATAATCTTGCATTAAACGTTCATGAGCACCTAACCGATCTCGTTCAAGAGGTGGTTGTCTGGTACGTGATGTAGACGATTGGACTTCTTCTCGCAAATAATTAATCGTCTCCTGCGTCACTGTGATAATCATATCATCAAGAACACCGTCGGATTAAGAGCTCAACGAATCGGATGACTTTCTTAAAAATGATTGGATAGAATTTATTTGTTTTTTTTTGTGATTGGTGTGTGTTTTAGTTTGTGATTGGTGTGTGTTTTAGTTTGTTATAGGTTTGTATATATATTAGAATTAAAAAAAAACTTTTTTTTTAAATTGAACGTTAGCCAACGGTCATATTTGACCATATTCTTCGAAATTGCCAAAATTGGTCCGTTAGCACAATGGCGGACACCCTCTAGCGCCCCCCATTTAATTTCGAGGGGATGGTGGATAGCGCCTAGGGGTGCAATAATTGTTGAGGTGGCAGGGTGGCGTTAAGCCACACCCTGTGGCCTAATGGAAGGGATGCGAATGCTCTTAGGTTTTAAACTTAACACAATTGATCCCTAGAAAATTACGTAAGTCACAACTACAAACTAAAGTTACTATTTACTAATTACAAAATGACCCTTGACTTCGATGCGAGGGATTAGTATCATTAGAACTTGGCTCCTTTTGCTAGTTTTATAGGTTAAATCGTTTAGGTCGCCTTATTTGCTAGTCGAGCCTAAATGAGGCAACACTCTGCTTGAGCTAGAATTGTGAAGTTACGAATATTTGAACTGGTTATAATTGTTTGGCTCCTCGATAATGAGTGTTTCAATTATTAAAAATATTATGAAATAGAACTGTTTTTACCTATCTTATATTTTATTAATAATCGGTTTAACTAAAAACACTATTAGTCTCATGGATTGAACACTATTAAACAATATATAAATATAAGTTATTTTATAATATTATATATGTAAGTGTGTCTACTCTCATAAGGCTAACTGTGCTTTTAGTTAAGCATGGTTATCTGTATTGTGGTCACTTTATTAGATTGGTAGATATTTTTTATTTTGATTTTTTCTTTTACGTTAAGCTGGTTTAGGAGTATCCTTTCACATTTGTGGGTTAAGTTACCTCTATTTGATTTAACATCCATATATATCTAATTTGCAGGCATGAATCAGAAATCATCAAAGAAATTGTTGATACAATTGTTCACAGATTGTCCCCCTTAAATTCAGATGCTAATGAAGATCTTGTTGGGATGGCGACCCGCATACAATATTTGAAATCACAATTAGAAATTGGGTCAGATGGTGTGCGCATGGTTGGGATATGGGGGGTTGGTGGAGGTGGTAAGACTACTCTTGCATCTGCGCTTTATATGGGAATCTCTTGCTATTTTGAAGGTCATCACATTATTGAGAATGTTCGGGAGGAAACAAGCAAATACGGTTTAAAAAAATTGCAAGAAAATATTTTGTCAGCTTTTTCCAAAACAGATGTGAAAGTACACAGTATCGTGCAAGGAAAAAACATGATAAAAAGTATGTTATGTCGTAGAAAAGTGTTGCTAATTCTTGATGATGTCGATGACCTTAGCCAACTGGAAGCGTTAGCCGGATCTCATAGTTGGTTTGGTAGTGGGAGCCGAATACTAATCACAACTAGAGATGCACATTTGCTAAGAACTCACAAGGTAGACGAGGTCTGTCATGTCAGATTATTATCAGATGACGAGGCAATGCAGCTCTTTAATAAACATGCATATAACAAAAAAGAACGGGTGGAAGATTATGAGACACTTTCATTATGTGTGGTTTCTTATGCTGCTGGGCTCCCATTGGCACTTAAAGTTTTAGGTTCTTTTCTATTCGACAAAGATAAGAAGGGGTGGATGAGTACCTTGGATAGACTAAAAGATATTCCAGAAACTGAGATTGTGGAAAAGCTAAAAATTAGCTATGATGGACTTAAAGTTATGGAAAAAGAATTATTTTTAGATATTGCATGTTTCTTCAGAAAGAGGGAGAAAGATGAGGCAATGGAAATACTTGAAGCTTGTGATTTTCACCCTGAAATAGGGATAGAGGTGTTGAGACAAAAAGCTCTCATAAATATTGTGGATGGTAGGCTTGATATGCATGATCTAGTTCAAGAAATGGGACATTACATTGTTAGAGTGAAACATCCTAACAATCCGAACAAACATAGCAGAATTTGGAAAAGTGAAGATATCTATAACATGTGTTTGGGAGACGCAACAATGGTAAATGTTAAGCTTCTCAAATACATTATATTTTATGTGAACTGAGTTATACACAATCCGTACATTATTTCCTTCTTTGTTGTAGGAAAATGACAACATTGAAGCCATAAAGTATCATGATTATGAACATAGTGATGATCTTGAGCGTCCATTACAATTTTGTAAAATAATTTCAAACTTAAAGAAAGTAAGGTACCTTACGGTTTCGATGACACCTCCTGAGTATGTTGAAGGGCCTACTTTTCTTTCAAATGAGTTGCGGTATATTGATTGTAGTGGGTATCCTCTAAGAAGTCCATTTCCCACCAGTTTCCAACCAATGAAACTTGTTGTTCTAAAATTGGATAACAACTTTCAAAAAGAAGTTTGGAAGGGTTGTAAGGTAATGCATTTGATTGAACATTTAAAAATAGCATACGGTATTGAGTGAGCGTTATACAGATTGAAAAATAAAGGAATAATGGATTTTAATAATCTCAACTATTGCCCGTTGGCCGGCAACGGTCCCAACTCGAAAAATTGCCCCCGGAGGTACCATCTTTTCACATATTGGCCTTCAATGAACCATGACTCACAGAACCCTAACGCTGTTAGTCTTCGGTCAATGGAAAAACGTTTTTGGTCAAAAATAGGTTCCTAAAGGCCCGACCTATGGTTACAAACAGGTTTGGGACGAATACTTTTAGTTTTCCGGCCAAAAAGTTGAGTTTTCCACCCAAAAAGGAGTTTCCGGCGAAAAAAGAGTTTTTTTGGCGACCTTAATAATTGGGGCTTTTACTAGAAAAGGTTCGTAAAGGTCCGTAATAAGGTTACAAAGATGTTTGATACAAAAATGTTGAGTTTTCCAGCGAAAAAAGAGTTTCCGGCCAAAAACGTTTTTTTCGGCGACCGGAAACTAACGGCGTTAGGGTTATGTTAGTTAGGGTCAATTGAAGGCCAATATGTGAAAAGATGGGACCGCTAGTGGGATTTTTTGAAGTTGGGACCGTTGCCAGACAAAAGATTATTAAAATCCATTATTCCAAAAATAAAAGGTAACTGATAGATGGGTTATTTGTAATTATATATGAGAATGAAAATGCCAACAAGAAAAAAAAAGTTAAAAAAATAATAATACAATTGCCCCATTTTTCGCTAATTAAAATTTCCAGCAGAAAATACAACTTATTAAATCATACTAAACATCAACTTTTGTGTACTTTATAGCATCTACCACATTTGAAAGTTCTTAAACTCAAATGGATGAAGAAGCTATTCAGAACACCGGATTTTGATGGACTCCCGTGTCTTCAAAAGCTGACACTCGCCTCTTGTCCTAAGTTAGAAGAGATTCACCAATCACTTGGAAGTCATAAAAGTCTTCAGTACGTACATGTATATGATTGTTCCAAGCTTAGAATGTTTCCAACAATTGTCCACATGGAAAACCTCAAAACTCTAGAAATAAGTAATTGTCATAAGATTGTTGTGGTCCCAAAGATTGTGAAGACAAGGCGTCAATTTCTATGGAGCTTACCAAAGCTGGATCTCTATACATGTCTTTTCAAATATGCAGAAATCCCGTCGAGTATTGTTGAGTTATCCAACTTACAAGAGCTTAGTCTAAGGTTCAATGATTTTTCACGATTAGATTTCAGCCTCTCACAACTTACTCAACTGAAACTCCTCAACCTGTCGCATTGTGAAAAGCTTCTTATATTGCCCGAGCTTCCATCAAGTTTAACCATTCTCAAAGCAGAGGGCTGCAAGTCAATTACAACATTCGGAGATTGTCATAAGAACTGTAGATGGTTATGTCAAGTGTCACTTATGACAGGGAGCATCATAAGTGATGGTCACAAATTACTAGAATCCATGCTTGAGGTATGTATGGCTATTGAAAACCACTATATGGTTCTCCAACTTACAGGTGCAAAGATTGCAAAGGGGTATACCCCTCTACTGAATAAATGTACCCTGCAACTACCAGAGAACTGGTGCAATGACTATTCTGGTTTCTTAATGTGTGCCATTTTCCCCTATTATTATTACCCTGGTATATCTTCCGGTGGTATATCTGTAGGGATAAGTATGAGTGACCAGACGAATGGTATGGATTCTCAAAGTGATGTGTTTTGGGAGGAGAGTGATGGTAACAGTGTTGATAAATGTACATGGATGGTGTATGTTCCATTTGGTTCATTGAGGCAAAGTGTATGGTGGGATCAAACATACAAAGCTCTTTCATTTGACATTGAAGGGGGGTGTGAAGGTTTTGGAGTTAGGCTCGTTGACAAGAAAAGTAGAAGTGGTATAAAGGAAACACCAACAATTTATTCTTCTGGTTATACACCTACCTTAAATATTCAACGTGACTCCACGTCGGCTCTAAGTATGTACTTTTACCTGCCTCGTACTTTGCAAGATGTAATATAAACAAAGTGTATCAATATCCACATTTTACTTTCTCGTGTTTTATACTTTTTACCAACAAATCTGTTATGGTTATAGCATCAGTACATTGATTCTCGCGAAAACGCTTTGATTTACTTTTTCGTCCTATTTATTATTTATAAATGTAAATTAATAGTGCAACATTATTTATAAATGTATATTAATAGTGCAACATAAGTCTACATGTGGCCATTAATTTCATCCCACTTATAATTTATACTAGCGGAATTCCTCGCATGTTGCGTCGGGAATATGGTTGTTATCAATTCGAATCATTACGATATTGGTACAATACTGACACTTATTATAACAAGTTAACAACTGAAAGATAGAACACAAAAAATAAAGTCGTTACATGTACAAAAGAATATTAAATGTAAAAATGTTTTATATTGAAACATAGACTGAAATACACACGTCGCACTCGGTATTCGGTTAGTATTGATTCTATTTATTGTAGGATTGATACGGTATCAGCATTCGGTATATCAACCGAAAGATTAAACCTAAAAAATAAAGTCATAATATGACCAACTGAAGATAAAACCGAAAAAAATCATGGTATTAAATAATTTGTTCTTAAATCGCCTTTATAGTCGGTGGTTTGGTTGAGAAATATCAACAGAAAGATTAAAACCAAAAAATAAAGTCATAATACGACCAACTGAAAGATAAAACCGAAAAAAAAATCATGGTATTAAATATTTCGTTCTAAATAGGCTTTAGTTGGTATTTTGGTTGAGAAATATAAGGTAAAGTTAAAGATGAAAAAAATAAACATTATACCATTATAAAGAAGCAATTTTTCCATGCATCATCACTTGTACATGGTGCTTGGGGAGTGTTTCAAAAAAAAAACTCTCCATCTTCCCTTTTATCTTCGATGTTCTTTTTATCTTTTCTAGGTTTTTCATCATCAGTTACTTTGCTCAGCGATACCACCGCCCCATAAAGAAGTTACAGAAGTGTCCATCGCTGCCGACGAACACGAGGAATCAAAGTGACGATGGCTGTGCTCTTTGTTTTCACGACAATCATCAGTTTTTATGGTGGTTGATTTTGCGTAACAGGATCGTCAATCATTGGTCGTTTGTTTAGTTCCTCTTCACCAGAGACGGGCGATGATTGTATGTGATTGTGAGGTGTTTCGATTTTGCTTGAATCGAATGTCAGTGAATTGGTTAGAAACCTAAATTTTTATGAGTTGTTTTTCCCTCATTGCAGGTGGTTAAATCTGTTAGGGTTTTCTTAAGCAAAGGATGTCATGTATGAGCGATACAGAGGTGAGAAACATGGCAAGTTTTTAACTTTAATCTGGTTTAATGTTTGCAGTTCCTTCAATGTTTTCACATTTAGGGCATAATTTTTAGGCAAAGTGTAAATATATGTGAAGGTGTAGGCTGTTTGGAATTTTAACTACCTTTATATGAAAGTGATGCAACATGGAGAGAGATTTCATGTGTTTAGATTCCAAGGAAAAAGCCATTGAAGTAGGTTTGTATGTTTTAAATATATTTATCATAATACGTGCTTTTATGGAATCAAGTATCAACCATCAATCTTTCTTAAAATTTTGTGATGTACGTTGCATTAAATAATATTTTTATCCTAGATTTCAAACTTACTTTTTTTTAAAATTCATGAAAAAAATGTTATTGAAATTATGATGAGTTTTGTTGGTGTTTTGCATAATCATAAAGAGTTAAAAGAAATCCAAATTCTGCACACCATGTGTTCGACTTAATGCTCACTTGAATGTATATGTAAATTTGAGTTTAATTTGGCTTTGTAGATACTATATATGGTTTCCTATAAAATAAAATGATGTTTGTGCATATGTTCTCTGTTCACGGATGTCCTGTTGTCAAACTACTTCAAGATATGAGTAATGATGGTGACGTCGGTGACGGTTGGCAGAATCTTTAGGTTTCTTGGTAGAGTGCTGCTGGCGGGAGTATGGGTGGGGATGGTTTGAGATACAGGATTTCACAATGAGGGACGTCATAACGCCTGCGAGTTGTGCCAACTAAAAGCAATAGTTTTAAAGGTGCTTCACACATTGCAGGCCAACTAGAAACAATAGTTTCAAAGGTGCTTCACAAAAATGATTTGTTTCAAATCATGCATGAGATCCACGGAGGAGTTGTTTAAGAAAACAATAATGTATCAATTGGATTAAATAAGTTAAAAAAAGGTAATAAAATATTGTTTGTATTTGAATATGAGCTGTTTGTTAGTTTTCTAACTTGGAAGATGCTAATTGTTTTCTAAACATAAAAGAACTGCTTCAATTGTTTGAACAAATGGACCAAAACTATGCCAACTCCTTTGAAGGTGGCCGTCATTGGAGCCGGTCTCAGCGGGTTGATCGCGGGTCGGGAGCTAGAACGAGAATCCCATGAAGTTGTAGTTTTTGAAAAATCGCATCGACTGGGTGGAGTGTGGGTCTATGATCCAAGGACTGAGTCAGATTTACTTGGAATTGACCCGGATAGAGAATATGTTCGAAGGGAAAGAATATGGTGATCCAAGGATGTTTCCGGGACACCAAGAGTTTTTAAGTTATTTGAAAGATTTTGCGGAGAAATTTGGAGTAACCAAACTCATAAGGTTCAATTCAGAGGTAACTAGAGTCGAATTACTTGACTCGACGAATGAGTTTGTTGTCGAGTGGTAGACAAGGGGGTGAGTTCAAGCGAAGTGTTTGACACGGTGGTTGTTTGTAATGGTCACAACAGTCAACCAAGAGCTGCCATGGACATCCCAGGTATAACATATTCAACTATTAATCATGCATTAACTTCGTATGGACCTTAACCAATTGAGTTTAACTGTCTGAACTATGTTTAGTTAGTTAATTAATTATAGTTAAGTGATCAAATATATCCTATTCTGTAGACCTTTTAATAAGAATTAGGTTTATTTAAAAAAACAAAAACTATTTATATAAATAGCATTGTTAATAATCCTTGCTAGAATTCTAGCTTATGAGCCAAACCATACATATGTACAATATCCCTTTTAATGTCTCAAAAAATGTCTATTTACTATGCATTGTATTGAAAGTATAGGTAATTATTTCAAGTAGATTTTCAAAAAGAAAAAAAACAATGTACGAAGTAGCGTATTGTATAATAATTGATTGATATATTGGTCAATGAGTCCATTTTTGTCTTTTTTTTTTCAGTCATAAATTATTATGATACTCAATCTTTGAATCTGGAAATCATACCATCTAGCATTAAAAATTTAAAACAAATCATTCACCTTTTAGCTTTTACAAACCATAACACTCTTGAAGTGAAGCACCTTTGAAACTATCATTTCCATGTATTATGTTATGTAGGTATTTAAACACAGTACACCGGGCATTGGTTAAATTTCAAAATTTGAATGGACATTTGTTAATTGCAGGTTATTTATTATTGCAAGTTAATTGCATCAATTGTTTAGACATCAACTTAATTGCTTAATTGCTGATTATGTTTATAATGAAGACCAAAGTGATCAATGATACACTTTGCAAATCAAACCAATTGTGTGAACACTAGAACTCCGTTAACATGTTAGATACTTTTTATGATGCCGGTTCTATCTCTTCCATTTGACATCTTGCTTTGACTTTGATCACAAAATAGTCGATGATTGAAACAGGTAGTGTTTTACCTTTCTTTACATGACTCAATAGTATTTTCCTATATATGTTTTCATGTTGATGCATAAAGATGTGGATGCTCAAATTCCAAGATATCCCATTCTTGAGTCAAAATTGTTCAGCATTCTTCATAGATTAACGTTGCATGTATGCCCCTTTTTCCAAGTGTTTTATTGGTTTATATACCAAGTTATTTTAGCAACTTTTTATCTATAAAAGCCTATATACTTACGAAATGCAAAAAGATAGAAAAGTCTATGGTTTTAGAACAATGTTGGATGTCTAGAGAAAATGTCAAGTTTGGTGATCTAAGCTTGACTTGGTATCATGTTCTTATTTATATACCCATTCCAAAAAAATATTTCTTTTGTTTTTCAGGCCGATGCAGACACAGTCTTGCAGTGCAGTATATGCTCTGATGAGTTATGACACTGCAATCCGTTCCTTCGGTATGGGTGAATTAATTTTTTATTTAGCGACTCAAATTTAGATAGTTGACTATATAAGTTGACTAAATTATATATAGATGTGTACATTTGTTTGCAATTTGATAGAGAAGAATTAGCCTGGTCTACTTAATGAAAGCAAGTGCTACTTTTGTGTGCTTTTCCTCTTTTTAAATTGTCATGGGTTTCCTCTTTTGTGTGCTTAATTAAACTTGATTCGTCTATAAGTAAATTATTTCATTTTGTAGAACGACTTGGCGTAGCGCGCCGCAACGCGCGCGGGTTAAACCCTAGTTTAAAATTAAATGAAAACAGAAAAAATAGAAAAAAAAAAAAGATAAAATGGAAAAGGAAAGAGAGAAGTGAAGTGTTTTGAGGGAAGTAGAAAAATGAGACAAAAGTCGTGCAAGCTCAGATTCAAACTTCTTATATGTATCAAATTCAGATAGACAATACCACTCCACCAGCTTGACAACATGTTATAAATTTGTGCATAGGTAATATATATCTAGTAGTTACACTGTGAGAAATAAAAAATAAGAGTTGGTGAATGTCATGTGGCATCCACTTATTGGTCTACCGATCTATCTATCAATCAAATGACAAAACTACTCATGATACGTAGTTAATTATATATAACAGGTCTTAAGCCCCCGCGTTGCGGGGCGGGGTCGTAAAATCATGCTACCATCGTTGCGGGGCAAGAGAGTAAAACCGTGCTAAGTAGCAACTAAATGACGACCAAAACCGAAAAACGATGTAAACAAAAGCATGAATTTTTAACACCAAGTGACTCAATTAACGTGAAACATAGACAAAGTCAAATGTATATCAACACGTATTAGAAAGTCGAGAGGTTAAAAAAAACCTGATGGACCAAATGTGATCTGCAAGTTAAAACCTTGTGTTTCCTTTCATTCAAAAAACTATACTATTAGCAAATTTATTTTATTTTGTAAAAAAATAAGCATTTGGTTGGCAAAACATGTTTGAATAAATCGTTGGAGTGTGTTAAAGGAATTGGAATCTTGACAAACAAATTGGTATGTGTACGTTTGGCAAAAACATAATGAAATGCAACTTTGATTTATTGGCATAACATGTTTGGTTTGTAAGTTAGTTAATTACAATGTAAATTTAGGGTGTTATTAACCACTATCGTTAACCAACACCTAAATTTAAGATGTCCTTTGCTACAACAACCTCTCAAGTCTCGACCACCTTTCTTGCAACAACCAACCTCCGGTGACACCGTGATGAAGAAACTAAAGCGATGGAGTAATTAGGGCAGCATCATGGGCTTCGGTTTTTTGTCTTCCAGGGTTCGATGGTTTCCGTGGTTGACGGTTTTAGTCAAGGGTTAACCCATCATGATCTAAGATATTTTATTTTTTACTTGTGCCAAAATAAACAATTTCGATTTTTCAACGGGGTCTTAGATATTTGGAAAATAGTAAAATGTAAAAATTACCGATGTGAACAATTTTCCAAAGACCCAGAAGAGCAATAACCGACAACACAACAATAATCGACGACACTGTAGCTAATATTTTACAACGCTCTACCCACTGGTGAAACACCAATGAGTGGACGTAAGATAGATTTGTTAACATCCACCTGAACCATTATACAACATTACATCGGTGTGTTTGTGTAGTGATATCTCTACATCCTTTGCTTATTTATAGAACTTATCATGAGTCTATTGAGTTGTTGCGAAACTTAGTCACAATCGAATGCATAATCAAATTGGAAGCCTGAAGCAAAGAAAAGAGGCATGTCAACTAAATAAACATTATCTCCACAAATTGTTTCAATTTTCAAGATCTAAAATAGGGTAGAGATTTAAAAATCTTCACGAATAAAAAGATCACAAAATATTCTTTCCAGATAAGCGTAATCTGGCTTATTATCGAATTTTAATGATCGACAATAGTGAAAGTAAGATGTGAATTCCATTGGGTAGCCTCGGCTATAACTATTCGGTTACAAGTTGAAAAAGGTTTAGGCCATTATGGGTAATCTTTACATTGGTCAAAACGTGACAATTGGCCCAAAAGATTTGTGTGTGAAATTCTATTAAAAAATTAGATTTAAATAATCTCAACTTTTATATATTGGCTGACAACAGTCCAAACTTTTAACTTATTTTCTTGTAGTAACTAAAAGTTAATCCAATCAGTTCTGCTGACGTGGACTGCTTATGTGACAAAAAGTCAAGGTTTTGCTACAATGGACTGCTTATGCGGCAAGTCAAAGTTTTGATGATGTGGACTGCTTATGCAACATGGGGTACATTGATGCTTTTATGAAACGTCGTGGTGTTAAATTGACGAATTTTCTAAATAGGGTTGCAAATGCAGTTTACTCTTATAACAATTATAGTCAGGTCCAAAACATTCTTCAAAGAATTCCATTCCAAAATAGTTAAAAGAAGAAACATTGCAAAAACTAGTCAAAGTCAATGCATGTGAATAATAGCCATTTCCACTTTGCAAAACAGCCCTTGTAAAATTCTAACATACCAATGTCACCCTATACTTTCCCCATATTACAAGAACAAATCAAAAAACCAGTAATCACCAAAAAAAATTAAAAAAATTAAAAAAATTAAAATACAGACAACCCTACACTTTACTATAAGCATGATTAACACCTTTAAAAAAGACCAAAGAAATTTAAAAAAAAAATACTATGTTCTTGTTGCAGCCAAAGCAACACGAGGACTCAAAACCGACGATTTCTTCTGCAACATTTGTTTAAAATGTCTAATCTTTGCATCAACTCGTGCAGTAAACCCGATCTTCGTTTCTTGTCTAGCTTTTGATCTTTCGCGGGTCCACATATGTCGATCCTCAACGTCCTTTTTATAATATTTAATTTCTTGAATAATATGATGATCCATCGGACTAAAAGATCTTTGAAAAGAAATATGCGCCAAATACGGGAGATTACACGCAACCGTCACTAAAATCGTGGTCAACCAGAATAACGGGGCGGGTGCAAGTGCTTCCACAAAGATTCTAAAAGCGTTTCCAGAATATTCCGGAGGCATCATACCGTATAGTATTAGAAACACGTACCATGCAATGATACTGAAACCGATTAGAAAGTGTTGTATCCAAGTGAAGTGACTCATCGTGAGGGCGATTTGGCAGTTTACTGCGTAGATGACACATGTGAACATCGCGGTTCCCAAGACGGTCATGTCGGCTGTCTGGCCGCCTGCCCGAAAAGCTTGGTCGTAGAATATTATTATGTTGAGGAAAAAGACGATTAGCGAACAATACAGCCCGTTTCCCATCCAGCCGAATATTCGGTACCAGTCGAAAAATAGATTTTTTGGTCCTTGTTGATACAGTGCTGGAAACTGCAGTGGTTATAAAGAGGCGTAAGTATGTACATATATGATAAAATTTTACACTATTACAACAACTTTATACGATAATAACAAGTTAATTCGAGCATTATATAACAACAAGAACGATATGACGATGACGATGACGATAATAATAACAAGTCGTGTAAATTGATTTGAGTATTGTAACTTATAAAAATGATTGGCCTATTTAGAATGTTTCATTTGCGGCGACGTCGAAAATACAATAACTCGAATTTATACCATCAAATGAAAACGTATCATATTTAAAAAGACTTGTTTCCGAACAAAGTTTACGTCAAAACGTAAACCAACCGAAAACGTATATAAAAAGCATGAAAACGTATTATATTTCAACCAGCTCATTTTCCAAAAAAAAAAAAACGTATGTATTATAAGCATGAATACGTATAATATTTGACCTGACTCGTTTCCGAAAAAAAAATTACCAACTTTAACATAAAGTTAAACCAGCTTGAATTTATATCGACTCGTACATAAAATTTTGAAGTTAAAGAATGAAAGTACGGGGGCAAACATGAATCTTTAGAAACTCAAAGGGGTCAAAATGACATATTACGAAGTTTTAAAATGTTGTGGGAGTGTACATGTCACTATTGAAAGTTGAGGGGGAAAAATAAAAACTGTGGATACTAATTAACGAGACATTTTAATTGTACTTTAGGAATGAAAAGCTAACCTGTAAGCAGATCTCGGAAGAAACATCTTGTTCAAAAACGCCAAGTGCAATCACGGGCAATGATGTAAGAACAACGTTGAATAAAAGCATATACCAATCATCGTACACTGATTGGCCCGAGAAGCCAGTGAATGCCTCGAAGTAGAACAACGTAAGCCCAAACGCAATGTTTTTATAGAAGAAATAGCATATCTGTTGCAAAGAATCGTTGTCAGTAATAAACAAAAATATATATACGTTAACAAATAACAGTCAAATTTTGTTCGGCATTTAACTCATTCTCTTGTGACCGTTTATATAGCATTAAAGAAACAAAGATGTGACTGTGGGTCCCACTCAAGAAACCGAAACTGTAGATATATACCATTTGAGCAATTCTTTTATAACACCAGTGACCATGTACAACTAGAAGCCTCTCAAGAAACCGAAACTGCGCAATAGCAAAATCACTAGCCATCACAGCCTGCACATATAATCATGAACTTTGTAAGCCAATTGCAAAAAAAAAAAAAAAAAAAAAAACAAGCGTGTATGCAGTATGCATCATATACAGACCTGCATTCCTTCAACACCACTTATTCCGACACCAATATCCGCTTCTTGAATCATTCCGACATCATTCGCACCGTCTCCAATAGCTAAAGTCGTTTTCCCCGTGCCTTCTTTCACCAATCTTGTAACCTAATGTCAAGACAACAATAAGACATGAAGAAAAAAATAATAATTTAAAATGACGCATCTATGTATCACGATCTTACCATGGCTTTTTGTTTAGGAGAAACACGACAACATATAACAGAAGCACAATCAACCGCTAAATTCAAGAAATCGTGCTTTAAATCTTCCTCTAAAGCGTAAGTTAAAGTCTTCCCATCGATGATCAACGCAAATGCAGCATGTGGGTCCTTTTCAAGCTTAATCATTTGAGTTGCATTAGTGATTTGCAATTCAATGTTCTCCTTCACAGCCTGATCATAATAAAATAACAATAAGAAATTAAGAATTAACTGTATTCTACAAATGAAATCAAAGTTGCATATATCCTTGTTAAAGTTCAAAATTTAGTATATATCCATATAAATATATTATGTTAATTTCATCATATTATATTTACCCTTTTGAAACACTAAATATATCAAATTTACTCTTTTTACAGTCTAGTCAGTAAATGATAACAACTATTAACTGCGCTTAATATAAAATGACATAAAAGATAATACGTAGAATTGTAAAGTTTGTTCTTATTTCAATCAGTTCAGCAATTTAATTTAATAACGATAATACGTACCTTTTTGGAATCTTGTTTTAGAATGTCGACATTTGTTGATATACATATTTGCTTCATGCCCTGACGAAGTAAACTGCATGCAAACCTACAGCAACCAAGATAAGGTATTATGGTTAATGTTAAAAAAAATACTTTTACACAAGGGGCAATTTCATAGTGTTTATTGTCTATATATATTAATATATATACTTCTATATATTAAAAAAACATAAATAACTAGTTTACATATGTAAAAAAAACTAGTTTACATATGTATAATTATAAAATTACATATAAAAAATGATAAAATTACTCTTAACATGTATGTAATCGTAAAAATACACATAATAAATGATAAAATTATCCTAAACCTAAAAATATATAAATAAAAAGATTGTTTATTAGGAGTTCTGCAAGTTCTGTAAATATTTATGGTTCTGAAATGATCCTGGCCCTACTTCTATAGGGTTGAGTTCATTTCAGAACTCTAAATAACTACAGAACTTTCAAAACTCCTAATAAACAATCATTTTATATATAAGTTTTTGTATTTAGGATCTTTTTATCATCTATTATATGTATTTCTTTGATTACATACATGTTAAAAGTAGTTTACATATGTTTAATTGCCAAAATTATATATATATATGTGTCACAACTGATTACATATATGTAAAAAAACTAGTTTACATATGTATAATTATAAAATTACATATAAAAAATGATAAAATTACTCTTAACATGTATGTAATCGTAACAATACACATAATAAATGATAAAATTATCCTAAACCTAAAAATATATAAATAAAAAGATTGTTTATTAGGAGTTCTGCGAGTTCTGTAAATATTTATGGTTCTGAAATGATCCTGGCCCTACTTCTATTTACCCGTTCCATAGTAGCATAAATAAAATCAGTTACTTACAGTGGTGTGTTTAACGAAGATAACATTATCCATTGAGATGATTCACATTCACAGTAATAACATCGTTTTCCAACTCATTCATTCAGTAAAACAGATTGTTTTAAGCAGCTTATATGATTTTATTCACTATGGAACGGGTCAATATGATATATTTAGAGTTTTGAAAAGGTAGATACAATATTATGAAATTAATCCTACACAAAAATACTCGAAATCAACTTTTATTCAGGATAATCAAGTTAAAAGGGCGAGAGACATTATTATGAAATTAATCCTACATAAAAATACTCGAAATCAACTTTTATTCACGATAATCAAGTTAAAAGGGCGAGAGACATTATTATGAAATTAATCCTACACAAAAATACTCGAAAACAACTTTTATTCGCGATAATCAAGTTAAAAAGGGCGAGAGACATTACCCTATGTTGATTGCAGTTTCCATTTTATCCCCTGTTAATACCCATATCTTAAGACCAGCTTGTGCTAATTTATCGATACATTGAGGCACCTATACATGTAAAAGGAATTTAGAACTAACAAAATAATAAAAAAAAAACTAATGACATAATGGTAAGAATAATTTGATACCCCTGGTTGCAGCTTATCTTCGACAGCAGTTGCACCAACAAGAATCAAATCTTTTTCCATCATGTCCGAAACGCGTTCAAGCATCGCCTCCCTGTCACCACCAATGGCAGTTTTTGCTTTTGTAAATTCATCATTCCATGATATGTACTCGGATTCTTCAAGTTTTTTATACGCAAGTGCAAGCGTACGTAAACCGGCTTCCCCATAATCATTTAAATGCTTTGTAGTAACCTCCTCAAACCTTCTTCCATTTTTTGCTAAACGTTCAAAGATTATGCTGCAAAAATAAATAAATAAATAAAATGTATTTAGTGTGTATGTGGATGTGTGTATTGAAATTGAAATCAAGAAACCGACCTGTCGGCGCCTTTGCACAATAAATGAATTTGTCCGGTCTCGTCCTGAACAATAACTGACATCCGTTTTCTTTTACTTGTAAAATCCAAAAGATTTAGAAGTTTAAACTCCCTGGAAATAACATGCAAATCAAATGTTACAAAAAGTTAAAAGTGGAAAGGAGGGGGGTCGGGAGGGGGGGTGTAACGGGTCAACAAGGGTCATGTTGACCCACTTACAGTTTTTATCCTCTTTTAGGTTCGTTTTTCGATAATTTACTCATCATTCAATGTGATTACTACTATAATAGTTATCTAACAACATTAATATAATCAAAAGCATGTCCGAACCTTTCAACAAATTCTTGAGAAGAAGGATTCCTCTCACGAACAAATATGCTCGATTGCGTTCTTCTACAAAATTCAAACCCGAATTCTCTTGCAGCCACAAGAAACGCACCTTCGTCAGGCGATTCAGCCTCATAACTATAACTATCAGTTTCTTCGTTAAACTCGGGAATCGCAGTGTGACAAAGAGCAAGAACCCTAAAAAACAACAATATAACATCGTGATTCGCCTCTTGGGCCCAATTCCCATTCATTAATCGACTATCATCAAAACTAAAACCCTTGATCGGTGATCCCAAACTATCTTTAGAAGCCGTTAATGCTTGTAACTCGATTTCCGGCCCGTGTTGTCCACTAGACCTCGCGGAATGTCCACCATGCCCTTCAAGATCCAAAGCCATTTGATTGGCGGCTGCCACCTCGACTTCACTAGATCGTATGCCATACGGGACCCCTGCAATTGAGCACTTTAGAAAATCCATTTGATTACACGTTAACGTCCCGGTTTTATCTGATAAAATAGTGTCCACCATCCCCAGTTCTTCATTTAAATTCGAGGTACGGGCTTGAGCTGGAGTACCCGTTTCTTCATCATACATGTTTATATCTTGATTTATAAAAACTGCTTGTAATACCTTCACGAGCTCAATAGAAACATAAAGTGAGATCGGTATCAGATACCCGTAAAGAATTAAAGCGGTAATCAAATGATAAAATCCCGATCGTGAAGCATTTGCAGGATCGTATAAATGCTCATCATCTGGCGCCCGCAGGTACCACCAACTTGGCATTTGCGTTTTTGTCTTGATAGCAAAACCGATCGAGCTTATCAACGAAATCAACACCAAAAGGGTAAAAAGGACATAAATAATTTTGTCCATTTGTTTCTCAATTGTACTCCTTTTTGAAGGTGATTTTGTAGCGTTTTGCATCACTTTACTATCATGACCCGAAAATATCACCACCCCGTAAACATGGCCCGTGTTTCTTAGCTTCGAATCCCGAAGCAATATCTGACTAGGATCGAGTGGGAACACTTGTCCTTCATAATCCAAATTGCCAACAAACGTATAAAGATTCGGATTCGGGTCCTCACATTTAATCGTTCCTCTAAAATCTTTGAAACTAGAATCATCATCTAAAGATAAAGTTGTTTCTAAAGATCTTTTAACTTTTAGATTCGTCTCACCGTCTAAATTCATAGTTTCAACATAACAAATCCCGTCTTCATAGCTTGAGGACAATAACAATAAATCAGAGGGAAAAAACTGATCTTTTTCCACTTTTGGGACATCCCCGACACGTATATTCATCCATGGTTTTAACGAAAACACACCTTCCCCGTTATGAACCCTGACCTTCCTCAAATTTACCTTCATTTCCTGCATGAACCGATGCCAGTTTTCAACCGCTTCTTTAGCCATACTGAGCCCGATAACAAAAGCTAACCGTGGCTTGGGTTGGGGGCTTGGGTTGGGGCATTTGTTGACACGTAGAATGGGGCCCCTCCACCACCAAAACCCACACCCATGGGTATGGTGGGGCTTGGGTTGGGGGCATGAATTTGGTTTGGTCATTCACAGCCCGCCATGTCACTTACTAGCCCGCCCCACACGCCCGGCTTCAAACCCACGCCAATGGGGCCACGCCCAAACCCACGCCCACCCGGGATGGTGGCTTGGGCGTTTTCCCCCAACCCACGCCCAAACTCCCGCCTCATACCCACTGCCTAAGTGGAAATACACATTTGCCACACGTCTGAATTGCTCAAAGAGGGCTTTTGGTAAAAAAGTAATTACGTTATACTTTGTGGTTGATATGTAATTCTTACGTTATACTTTGTGGTTCTTCATTGTAGAGTATAAGTTTATAAAAGTAGAAGATAATTTATTTTTATAAAAAATAAAGGGAGAGAGATGAAAAAAAGGGGTTAAAATGGTGAATAGAAGTGAAAAAATGGTTGAAATTTATATATTTTCGATTTTTGACCGTTGCTCTTTTAGTTTGAATTGGAAATTTAAATTTTTTTTTATTTTAACGGTAACTTTTGAAGAGGGGGCCCACTTATTCGGATACGTCTTATGCAGGACGGGGGGTGGGGGCAGGGCGGGATGGTGTACTGCCGGCGTCGAACCTCGACGGGATGGGGACGAACCCCATACCCTATAGCCTAACAATCCCCGCATGTCGCCGACTTCCTTTTGTTAATCCCTAAGCCCACCGACCCATGATCCTTGTTGCTTCTTTAATTGCATAGTGCAGCCCATCAATATCAACATTCTCAATTTATGGCTCACGTTGATGTGCATTAACTTACCTCTCTATATCAACCATTTTGTATCTCAATCTTTAATATTAACCCGCATGACATGCCAAACCCATGTTTTCAACTCGCTTTCTCTCATTTAATCTTGTTAATACATGTTACGCACAAAAACAAATACACACTAAATATATAATAACACATAAGACTTAGTATGTTTAACACACTAAAAACTAACACTAACTATCTAATATACGCTTTATTTTGACATGACATCACATCCCCACACTTATCTTTTTTCGTTCCGAAAAAATTCTTTGCAATGGAATCACAATAAAAAACATTGGTATTCAATATATTCAATTAATTTATTAACACATCAAACCATACGTTAACCAAGATTGCAGGTATATATGATCCACCTAAACCCAACCGCCAGCTTCCGAGCCCTTATTCACGATCCATTAAGTTCAAGTGATTATAGTTATCTATGGATATCACACTCAAAAGACTACAACGCCCCTAATCCCATTTCAAGCTTATAAGGTTAAAAGATTTAATCTACCGTCTTATATAAAAACTTTTATGCAATTCCAATTAAATTTATGATTGATAGATGGATGATGTTGCGAGCTTTACATGTTTTAGTATACGATTAACTTAGCGGACATACCCCACTCGAGTCACCATCCCAATGGTTAATGCCATAAGTCTCACATATTTATTTTTCTTTTTCTAACTCCACCTAGAGGGTATATACCACACGAGTCACCATCCCCTTAGCAATACCATAGGCTTCGTCAATACACACTAGCTCAAATGAATAGATGGAATGTTTTTTTTCGGGCGCCACACGGTTTCCGATTTGTTTTCGCAAAAAGAAACAGGTGTGCCAATTTAATCGGAAAAACTTATAAGCTTTTTACTTATGACGTACCTCTTATACTCTCCACAGTTTCAGTTTTGCCATAGCTCCTAAGGTGAGAACCCACAAGACTCCTAATTTAAGGTATTTTATATCATTCCTAAGTGAAGAAACAGTGGTTCGAATGACCAGAATCAATCGGACCAGATGTTTAGTTCTGCATAAAAGGGTTAGTCCTCTCGCTCGATTCGGGGATTTAACTGAGCTCTTTCTCCGGTGATCACTGCAAAACAGAAAGCCGTTAGACTAGCCACGGGGAGAATGGGGGTTCTCTCCGTGACAACCCTCCGGCTTGAGAATAAGTACAGTGATCTTGATGAAGAAGAAGTAGTAAAAGTGAAGTGAATGTAAGTTATGAGATCATACCTGTAGCCTTCTATTTATAACCGTTTTTTTTTTGCGGGAAACTGATGTGACGGAGAGAGTAACGGAAAGCATTTTTCGTAAGCGGTGATGCCCCTTTTCCGTCAATCACTAACGTCACATCCATGCACACGGATCGTGAGTGTAATCGACGGCTGGAGAGATGCCACGTGGAAAGTGGGTTTCTGTGTTTCCTTCTCCAAGTTAGTGTTATCATCGTGACTCAGATGAACGTCCAGGATTAAGCCACGTCACCTTTCAGTTGTAACTGAATGGCCGTGCACGATGAGCGTTTAGAAGATCTTCTAGAAGGTTTACAATTGTAACCTTTTATGCCCTTGCCACGTGTCTATTATGTCATAACAGAAAAGTCACTTTTGTTCAAGTCTTGATTCCAGACGCGCGAAGATGTTTAGGATTTTGCTTCCAAGTCTAACTGTACTCTTGCACGAGCCCGCGCAAGAGTGTTAGGTGCAGGTTAGTTTTATCCTTTCTCCGGCGCGTGGTTATCGAAGATTGTTTTCTTCTGTATCTTTGTTTAGAACTACCGCGCAGCCGCGCTGGGTTCTGTTAAAGGCGTTCTTGGAATAGGACGATGGTATGGCCTCGTGATCTTGCGCGAGGTTTCCTAGACCATATTCCTAACAGAAGTTATGATATCACAAAAATCGATGTCTGTGTCTACAAAAGGAGGTCCCCTTATGTAGGGGTTACAATATCAATTACCTTGCTGTACAAATCCCCTAACTTTGGTAAACTACACAAATGGACAAATAATATCTCTAAAATATGGAAGGCTAATATTATGTGCGAATATTCTGTGCTAATATTCCCCCGCAGTTGGAGTGGGAGGGGGACGAATGCTCAAACTGGTACGAAACGATTGAAAAGATTGTCGAGGCAACCCCTTTGTAAAGATGCTTGCATATTGCTCACCTGAAGGAATATGAAGAACCCGAACATGACCAAGGCGCACCTTTTCCTGAACGAAATGAATGTCTATTTCAACGTGTTTTGTACGTTGATGTTGGGCCGGATTTTCTGATAAATAGACGGCCGATATGTTATCACAGTAAACAATGGTCGCTTTGGGCACAGAGACATACAATTTAGATAATAAGTTGCGTATCAATGTTGTCTCTGCCACTACATTTACAACTCCCCGATACTCTGCCTTTGCGCTGGAACGTGAAATGGTGGCCTGACGTTTGGACGACCAAGAGATCAGATTGTCGCCGAAGAACACACAGTATCCAGATGTAGAACGCCTAGAATCCGGACATCCGGCCCAGTCGGCATCAGAATAGGCGATTAAGGACATTGCAGGGGTAGCGGTAATGTGAATGCCATAGTCAAGTGTGCCACTAACATATCGAATAACTCTTTTCATAAAATTAAGGTGTGCATCTGTGGGAGCATGCATAAACAGGAAAATTTGTTGTACTACGTAGGTAAGGTCCGGCCGGGTGATTGTGAGGTATTGCAGAGCACCATCAAGTCTCTGATAAACTAAACCGTCTGGGAGCGGGGTTCCGGTGGCAGCACTTAGTTTGTTGGATGTGTCTACTGGAGTGGTGCATGGTTTGCAAGAGGCCATGCCGGCTCGATGAACAATATCCATTGCATAAGTTGCCTGTGATAAAAACAAGCCATGTGTATTGCGTACAGCAGAGATGCCTAAGAAATGATGCAAGGGACCCAAATCGGTCATAGAAAATTCCCGTGATAGCGTGTTAATGATGGTGCGCACTAATCTGGAATCAGACCCAGTAATAATAATGTCATCAACGTATAGGAGTAGATATGCAAGCTTTCCCCGGTGCGAATATATGAATAAGTTGTTATCGCACTTGCTATTGGTGAACCCGTGTAATGTAATATATGTGGAGAAGCGAGTGTACCAGGCACGAGGAGCTTGTTTAAGCCCATACAGAGAACGCTTGAGACGACACACATGTGTAGGTTCCGTAGGGTCCACAAAACCTGTAGGTTGATGCATATATACTGTTTCTTGAAGGTCCCCATGCAAAAAGGCATTTTTAACGTCCAACTGATTAATCGGCCAAGATCGAGACACTGCCAGCGTAAGAATGGTGCGGATTGTGTCTGGTTTGACAACCGGACTAAACGTATCATGACAGTCAATCCCCACGTTTGGGATTTTCCGTTAACCACCAAGCGCGCTTTATACCTGTCAAGTGTTCTATCTACCTTGAATTTGTGACGATATAACCACATGCACCAAATAACTGGTCGATCGGATGGTCTAGGTACAAGTTCCAATTTGTCATTCTTTTTTAGGGCCCTAAACTCGTCTTCCATGGCACTTACCCAATTAGGATCCGATCGGGCTTGGGCATAGGAAGTGGGTACGAGAGAGATGTTGGGTGAGGAGATTGTGTTTAGGTTGAGACGGTTAATGGGTTTATAGATCCCGGCTCTAGACCGAGTGGTCACTTGGTGTGTGGGTTGGGGCTGGGACGGTGTCGATTATGACATGGACGTGTGGGGAGGTGGGGGTGGGGGCATTTGGGAGGAATGTGGTGGTGGTGGTTGAGAAGACAGGATGGGAGGAGGAGATGAGAGAGGCGTATGTGTTAGAGGGTTTGGGAAGGAGAAATGGAAGGGTGGTAGTTGGTCCTCGAGGAAGGAGTAAGAAGTGGGTGGTAGAGATTCGGTATAAGGAAACGTGGTTTCATCAAATGTAACGTGTCGGGAAATGAGTACTTTTCCTGAGATGGGATCGTAGCATCGGTAGCCCCGAAAATCAGATGGGTAACCAAGGAATATGCACCGAACGGAGCGGTCGCATAGACGGTTGGGTTAGGTGGCGGATGTGTTAGGATAGCAAGCACATCCAAACGTGCGAATATGATCATAGGTTGGGATTCTATGATATAGGGCAAGATGTGGGGTGGACAGATTGAGTCTTTTGGTGGGAAGTATGTTATGAAGGTAAACGGCTGTGTGCGACGCCTCAACCCAAAAGGTACCTGGAAGGTGGGCATGAGTTAGCAAAGTGCGGATGATGTCATTGAGTCATCGGATCATACGCTCCGAACGACCGTTTTGAGGGGAAGTTTGAGGGCACGAGAAACGGAAAACAAAACCATGAGTGTGAGCGAAGTTTTTGAAGTCATTGTTGTCAAACTCGCCACCAAGGTCGCATTGAAATGCTTTAATATTTGTACAAAATTGGGTACGAACAAAAGCATGAAATTTCGCAAAATTGGCAAATGTTTCAGATTTGTATTTTAGTGGGTAAACCCATACAAAATGAGTGAAATTATCAATAAGCACCATGTAATATTTGTATCCATATTTACTAAGTAGTGGGGATGTCCATAGGTCACAGTGAATAATATCAAAAGGAGCACATGTAACAGAATTTGAATCGTAAAAAGGTAAACACTTATGTTTTGCAAGTTGGCACGAATGACATAAGCCAGACAAAGTGGTCTTATTACATGAAATGGAAAAACGAAAACATAATAAATTCAAAATAGCTTCGCTAGGATGACCAAGCCGATTATGCCAGTGTATAACAAACCCTCCAAAATATTTTCGACACCCTAATATATACTAAAATATTCCAATATGTCCTAAAATACACCCCGTATGTGAAAACTAAGCCCAAACACCTTTATTTTTATAAAAATTAATTAAAAACAAAGTTTTTATGTCGCTCGCGGGCCGCCTAAGATCACTCTGTGGTCTACGCGGGGCGCAACAGCAATGAGATCAGGTCGCACCCGGTGCTGCCACGTGGCACGACGCGTGTGGAGGCTACGATCCGAATCAGCAACCCTAGGGCCTACCCTAGGGAGCCTCGCGGGCCGCGTAGCCCTTGGCTACGTCTTACGCGGGCCGCATAAAACCTGAAATCAGGCCCTATACAAAGGAGGCATCGGCAGAACAAACGAAATCGCTCACATTTCTTTTCTCTCTCGAATTTCTGAATTATAGGCATAATCTTCGGGTATAATACCCCCTAAATAACGAAGTTCTGCTCCGTTGTAAGTATCATAACCCCGGTTACGTATTAGATACCTGCCCGATTGATCCAGGGTTCCGTAACGGCTGTCGTGATTCTGCCCGACTTAGTCGTTGGAATGCCGTCTCGGGGAGGGTATTCTTAATATAAATAATGGGTTATTATACTAACACGTGTGCATTTGTGTAATTTATAGATAATCACCAGGAAACCCTAAAGGATAATCTAAGAAAGCAAAGTGAGTAATCTCCTTTTTTCAAATTGTTTTTACAAAACCTCACACAATTAATAATATATTAAACAGTTATTGAGTATTTGTATTCTACAATTATCGTCGGTATGTTTAGGTTTTGTATTCAAAATTTGTTACTACCTTGCGAGGAGTAACATGACCACAAGTCGGGTTGACAGTACCGTCGGTGGTAATTGAATAGATGGAAACAAATGTAATTGCGCGACCGCCCTCAATACTGTACAACGGTTTTTATTAAACTTGATTAACCTGGGATTCACTCACCAGTATTTCCCACTGACAAATGTTTTTTAAACGTGTTTCAGGTAACAAAATGTGAAAGCCAAATAGAAGCCAGCTGGACAGCACTGAAGGCTTGGAAAAGTGGCTATAAAGTTACCTAAAATGAATAGATGTTTTACTTAAATAAAATAGGGTTTTATCCCTATGAAAATGTGTGTACTTAAAACTTGGGATTTTCCCATGTGTTTAATATTATAAAAGCGTGGTATTTTACTCTGATAACATATTTCCTAAGTACGGTCCTGATGTAAATTCCGCTGCCAAATTGACAAAACCAGATACCACCAAAACTGGCTCGCGGCCGCCCGTTACCGGGAGATAGGGATCGGGGGTTGCGACAGATGGTGGTATCAGAGCTAAGCCACTGATTCAGCCACAGAAGTGTTCTGCTGACACCAAGATATTAGCTAAAAGTGTTAGGAAATAAATTACGGAAATACGTGCATATTTGTTTATTGTTGTTATGTGTTATTTGACTATTTGTTAGTTTACAGTATGAGTGATCAAGGACCATCCGACGCGTATCGTCAGTTGTCCAGCTCACCTAGAAGTAAGGCTGGCAAATCATGTCTTAACAGGTTTAACAGGTTTCTGACGGCACGTACAACATAAGTTTCAAACATGATTACGACTCGTTTAACTACTTTCTGCCTCATGTTTATAAAACAGTTTTATGTTTTATGTACAAAGATGAATAAATGATAGATCCTAACATTGTAATTTTAATTATTTTAAAAATTAAAAAGTCAAAGGGTGTATTTTTCTGTCAAACAGGTCTAATCGTGTCTTAACAGGTACCTAATTGTCAGCCCTACCTAGAAGCGAAGGCACCACTTCACAGCCTGCCCTCTCAGGGTATTATGCTGATGATGAAGAAGGGATATTCGTGTTTAAGGCTCAGTCTGAAGAGTCATTCCCTCAGAAAAAGAGAGGATGGTTCAGTAAGAGAGCAGATGAGCGTAGGAAGAGAATGAAAAAGTTACAAGAACAACGAGTGCTAGCAACAGCTAAAAGAGAAACCGATGCCCACACCCAAGACATGCTTAATACTAATAGGAGTTAGCAAACTTCCATATTTTAACAACCACAGCCGCCGACCCTAACCTGGAACAACTGATAGCACCCCAACCATTACAGCCAATGGAGATAGAAAACAACCCAGAAAATCAAGTCGAAATGCATGATTTTAATCCAGAGGAGATACCTAGGGTACCAGCACCCGATCCCTTAGGCCCAGACTATGATCCGTGGTTTGATGATCATAGGGACTATGCGCAACGCTACAAACTGATAGACCTACCCATGCCAAACCTAGCAGCTTACCCAGGTTTGGACCCTCTAGATCCCTACTACGATAATGATGAATAGATTAGGGAAATCTTAGAGAATCCGTATCCTCAGGAAGAACCCATGCTACAGTACCCAGATCCAGTACCCGCACCTGCACCCCCAATGAGTGCAGAAAATGTGCAAGAGCTCCGAACTTTTGGAGAAGAGATTTTAGAAAGTAGCGAGATGATGAGGCAAGTAGGAGAACGACTCGTCTGGAAGTACGACGAGCGTCATATGGATTTCTGGATGAATCCATATCAGTGAGGAGATGATGGAGGTAGTAATAATATATATATATATATATATATTGGGAAAATTACAGCAGTGGCCTTTGACCAAGGCAATTTACAAAACTAGCCATTTGATCAGGCATAAAAAAGCCCGGTCACGCTCCCCCATCCCAGTGAACCGTCATTTTTATGCACCTTCAATCCAGCCACAACCAAGCGGACACGTGTCCTCCTAGCTGAAAAGGCTTTATGCCGCTTCATGCCCAAGCCGAGCCGTTTCATGCCCAAGCCGAGCCGCTTCGCCCAATCTCTGATTTATGCCGCTTTGTGGTACTACCAAGCCATGCCGTTTCATGGCCAAGCCGAGCCGCTTCGCCCCATCCCGAGCTGCTACACCCTGGATCTAAGCCGCTTCAGCATTGCCACCTACCCCAAGCCGTTTCATTTGACACAAGCATCCTGTAGATTTTCCTCTTCCCATGTCAATGCAACGTTTTGAACAAGTTTTTCCATTAACATACAAATAATTACACCTGAATTTCGACTTGTATGATCCCCGTTATCTGGCCACACATCATCCCCCCCCCTGCGGTCAAGGCTATCCCCCACCAAAGTACCAAACACCTTTCTGTTTAATAATTTTATAATTTTAAATATTTAAAGTTTTTTATTGTTTTTAAAAATGGATAAAGTTATTTATTGTTTTTAAATATTACAACTTAATAGGTTAGTTAAATTAATGGGGTATTGGTAGTTAATAAATAAACTCAAATAGAAACTACCAGTGGCAGCGGTTGGCGGGAAAATGAAAAGGCATAAGTATACCGGCTTGGCCACAGGTGTACCGGCTTAACCACAGGTGAACCGGCATAATGGCAGCGGCTCGGCTTGGCCTTGAAAGGTCATGGCTTGTACTTGTAGCGGCTTGGCTAGCTTGTGGGGCAGGGGGCGAAACGGCTCGGCTTGGGCATGAAGCGGCATAAAGCCGGTTCAGCTAGGAGGACACGTGTCCGCTTGGTTGTGGCTGGATTGAAGGTGCATAAAAATGACGGTTCACTGGGATGGGGGAGCGTGACCGGGCTTTTTTATGCCTGGTCAAATGGCTAGTTTTGTAAATTGCCTTGGTCAAAGGCCACTGCGGTAATTTTCTATATATATAATAGGTGTATGTGTTTGAAAAAAAAACTACGGATGCCTACTACTAATAATGAAATTTCAATTTTAGTTGTATTGAAATTTTAATTTCCAGTTCTGGTTTGTAGTAGATGCATACTATATATATAAGAAAGAGTAAGTCGCAATGATCGACGCTTTTGACCAAAATGCGTAGTATGTGATTGATTATATTAAATATTACTTTGTGATATTAATACATGATAATTGTTTAAAATTCAGGTGGCCGACCAAGTAAATCAAGAGAACCTGGATAATAACCCGGAAAACCAGAATGACAATAATCTAAATAACGATAACATGAATAATGATAGCAATGGAAATCCAGTGGATAACAGTGCCATCCAACACATAGTGGCACAAGGAATAATAGATGCGATACCATATATTATTCAGACAGTTAGGGAAGCTAATAATAAAATTAAACATAGAAGTAAGCGACCAACTGAACCTGAAAATAGCATAAACAATGGACCCATACTTCAATTGCCCATTCCCAAAAGAAGAAGAACCATATCCTATGGTTGTTCTTATAAAGAATTCAGGTCTTGTAAACCAATTGAATTCTCGGGCAATGAAGGGGCCATTGCATCCTTACGTTGGATAGAAAAGACTGAGGCAGTCTTGAAAATAAGCAAGTGCGCAGAAGAGGATAAGATAATGTTTGCTTCTAATCTGTTTAAGAATTTAGCCTTAGAATGGTGGAACACTATCCTCCAGTCAAGGGGAAGTGACAGGGTTTACAATATGGAATGGGAGGAATTTAAGAATATGGTAGAAAGGAAATTTTGCCCTCCCAATGAAAAAGAATAGATAGCAAATAAATTCCTAAACCTTAAGATGACTGGGGTAGATAGTAAGGGGTACACTAGGTTATTCTTCGAATATGCTAGAATAGTACCAACCCTTGCATCACCTGAACCCGTATTGATCTCCCGTTACATTTGGGGATTAATTGGTGAAATAAGACATGTAGTCAAGGCAGCTAGACCACAAACCATAGAAGAAGCTGTAGAAATAGCGAATACCTTGACAGATGAATTAGTGCATACACGAGAAGAGGATCAAAAGGAAGAACCTAGCTGAAAGGCTTACCCAGGAATTTCGCTACGGTAATATCAACCGTGGGAAAAATGTAGGTTCTACCTCTGCACCCTACTGAAAGGCTTGCAAGAAGAAACATTCGGGAAAATGCTCCACTTATTGCAATTTTTGCAAGATTCCAGGACACAAGGAAGAAGATTGCCGGAGGAAACCTAATAATGGAATGTGCTTCCACTGTGGAGAAAAAGGTCACATCAGGCCAAACTGTCCGAAACTAGCTCCAGCCATGAACAACAAGAACACCAAAAATGCTAGAGCATTTGTTCTGACTGCAGATGAAGCCAAGATGATTCTGGACGTGATAGCCGGTACGTTTTTAGTTAATGATGTTTTTGCTAAAGTATTATTTGACTCTGGTGCGAACCAAAGTTTTATTAATACTTCATTTTGCAAATTACTCAATCAACTATTAACTAAAATCCCACAAGAATGTCTAGTAGAGACAGGGAACGGAGAAACCGTTAGGATTTCTGAAATCTTGCAGGGAGCAAGAATAGAATTTTTAAATCAAGAGTTTAGTGCAAACCTTTACCCAATGAATCTGGCCGGATTTGATATTGTATTAGGAATGGATTGGTTAATAGCCAATAAAGCCAATATTTTATGTGAACAAAAGTCAATTCAAGTAAATTCACCAAAGGGTGAAAAGATCACAATTAAAGGAGATAAACCATCTAGATCCACAAAATTCATCTCTGTGATGAAAACAACAAGTTATATAAGAAAAGGATCTGTAGTGTATTTGATTTCTATAATCACTAACACTAAAGGAAAAGAATTAAAAGATATTCCAGTAGTATTTCAGTTTTCAGATGTATTTCCAGAAGAATTACCAGGACTACCGCCAGACAGAGAAGTTGAATTCAGAATTCACATGTTACCAGGAACATCACCAATTGCCAAAGCACCCTATCGTTTGGCACCTGCAGAAATGCAGTAACTAAAGAAACAATTAGATGAATTGTTGGAGAAAGGATTCATACAACCAAGTTCATCGCCATGGGGAGCGCCGATCTTATTCGTTAAGAAGAAAGAAGGATCGATGCGTATGTGCATTGATTACCGTGAATTGAACAAGGTCACTATTAAGAATCGGTATCCATTACCAAGAATCGATGATCTGTTTGATCAATTACAAGGAGCTCGATTTTTCTCTAAGATTGATCTACGGTCAGGATATCATCAATTAAAGGTACAGGAAGAGGACATTCCTGAAACTGCATTTAGGACAAGGTATGGTCATTATAAATTTACCGTCATGCCATTTGGTTTAACCAATGCCCCAGCTACATTTATGGACATGATGAACCGAATATGTAAGCCATATTTGGATAAATTCATAATTGTCTTTATAGATGATATTCTCATTTACTCTAAGAGTAAAGAGGAACATACAAAGCATTTGCACGCACTTTTAAGTTTATTAAGAAAAGAAAAACTCTATGCTAAGTTTTCAAAATGTGAATTTTGGTTAGAACAGCTGCAATTTCTTGGACATCTAGTTAATCATGAAGGAATTCATGTAGATCCCACCAAAATCGAGGCAATTACCAAATGGAAAACCCCTGAGTCACCAACCGAGGTTAGAAGTTTCTTAGGATTGGCCGGTTATTATAGAAGATTTATTCGAGATTTTTCTAGAATAGCCATTCCCTTAACTAAGCTAACCTGTAAATCCATTAAGTTTAAATGGGGACCAAAACAAGAAGAAGCCTTTAGAATTCTTAAGCAAAGATTAACCAACGCACCTATACTAGCGTTACCAGAAGGAACCGAAGACTTTATAGTCTATTGTGACGCTTCTAAGTTAGGTTATGGATGTGTGTTGATGCAACGTCAAAAGGTTATAGCATATGCATCCAGACAACTTAAGAATCATGAAGAGAATTATTCCACTCATGATTTAGAATTAGGAGCTATATTTTTGCCCTTAAAATTTGGAGACATTACCTTTATGGTAGTAAGTTTACCATTTTTACAGATCATAAGAGTTAAAGATATGTTTTTGGGCAAAAGGAGTTGAACATGAGACAAAGACGCTAGATGGAGATGCTTAGTGATTATGATTGTGATATACAACTTCATGCAGGAAAGGCTAATGTAGTAGCCGATACTTTAAGTCGAAAGTATCATGAAAAGACAAAAAGGGTACGTTCTCTTAAATTAAATCTACAAGTGGATTTAATTGAGCAGATTAGAAAAACACAAGAATCAGTAATCAAGGATGATACTGAGAAATTGAAAGGAATGATTAAAGAATTAGAACAAGGAACGGATGGAATTTGGAGATTCCATAAGAAAAGAATGTGGATACCTAAATTAGGAAACCTACGTCACCGTATATTAGAAGAAGCCCATAAGTCTAAATATACGATGCATCCTGGAAGTGATAAAATGTACCAGGATTTAAGGAAAAATATCTGGTGGATAGGGATGAAAAAGGATATAGCAGCTTATGTTGCAAAATGTTTAACCTGTTCACAAGTTAAAGTTGAACATCAGAAACCCTCAGGTTTGTTACAACAGTTAGAAATGTCAGTGTGGAAATGAGAATTGATAACAATGGATTATGTTACTAAATTACCCAAAACCAGGAAAAGTAATGATACAATCTGGGTGATTGTAGACATGCTAACTAAGTCAGCTCATTTCCTACCAATGAAGGAAACCCTCAGTATGGAACAATTAGCTAAATTATATGTAAATGAAATAGTTTCATTACATGGAATTCCTTTATTAATTGTGTCTGATAGGGATAGCCGTTTTACCTCTCATTTTTGGACAAGTTTCCAAAAAGCCATGGGAACCAAGTTGAATCTAAACACAGCTTATCATCCTCAAACGGACGCGCAAAGTGAAAGGACAATTCAGACAATGGAAGATATGCATAGAGCTTGTGTAATTGACTTCGGAGGTAATTGGGACGATCACTTACCATTAATAGAGTTTTCTTATAATAACAGTTATCACACAAGTATCTATACTGCACCATTCGAAGCACTTTATGGACGAAAGTGCCGAACACCAGTCTGTTGGGCAGAAATTAGAGAAAAGCAACTATCCGGACCCGATATAGTACAAGAAACAACAGACAAAATTATTCAAGTCAAGGAACGACTGAAAGCAGCATGTGATCGACAAAAGAGTTATGCTGATAACAGGCGAAAGCCGTTAGAATTTCAAGTAGGTAATGAAGTGTTATTAAAAGTCTCTCCTTGGAAAGGAGTAGTAAGATTCATCAAAAGGGAAAAACTAAGTCCCAGATATGTTAGACCTTTTGAGATTGTTAGAAGAATAGGACATGTAGCCTATCAGCTACAACTGCCAGAGGAAATGGCAGGAATACATGATGTATTTCGTGTATCTAATCTCAAGAAATGCTTAGCTGATGAATCACTAGTAGTACCTCTTAAGGATATAGAGGTAAATGAGCAGTTAAAATTTGTAGAGAAGCCTCTACAGATTGAAAACAGGAAAGTCAAGAACCTCAAGCACAAGAGATTAGTTTTGGTCAAAGTGAAATGGGACTCCAAAAGAGTACCAGAATACACATGGGAGCTTGAATCAGGAATGCAAAAGAAATATCCACACTTATTCTAGTAGACCTTGAGGACGAGTTCTAAAACAAGGTGGGCAGGATATAACAAACCCTCCAAAATATTTTCGACACCCTAATATATATTAAAATATTCCAATATGTCCTAAAATACACCCCGTATGTGAAAACCGAGCCCAAATACCATTATTTTTATAAAAATTAATTAAAAACAAAGTTTTTATGTCGTTCGCGAGCCGCGTAAGATCACTCTCTGGTCTACGCGGGGCGCGACATCAATGAGATCAGGTCGCACCCGGTGCTGCCACATGGCACGACGTGTGTGGAGGCTATGATCCGAATCAGCAACCCTAGGGCCTACCCTAAGGAGCCTCGCGGGCCGCGTAGCCCTTGGCTACGTCTTACGCGGCAGGCCCTATATAAAGGAGGCATCGGCAGAACAAACGAAATCGCTCACATTTCTTTTCTCTCTCGAATTTCTAAATTATAGGCATAATCTTCGGGTATAATACCCCCTAAATAACGAAGTTCTGCTCCGTTGTAAGTATCATAACCCCGGTTACGTATTAGATACGCTGCCCGATTGATCCAGGGTTCCGTAACGGCTGTCGTGGTTCTGCCCGACGTAGTCGTTGGAATGCCGTCTCGGGGAGGGTACCCTTAATATAAATAATGGGTTATTATACTAACACGTGTGCATTTGTGTAATTTATAGATAATCACCTGGAAACCCTAAAGGATAATCTAAGACAGCAAAGTGAGTAATCTCCTTTTTGCAAATTGTTTTTACAAAACCTCACACAATTAATAGCTTGCGAGGTTTTGTATGTTGGGGTTTTGTATACAAAATTTGTTACTAACTTGCGAGGAGTAACATGACCACAAGTCGGGTTGACAGTACCGTGTGTGGTAATTAAATAGATGGAAACAAATGTAATTGGGCGACCGCCCTCAATACTGTACAATGGTTTTTATTAAACTTGATTAAACTGGGATTCACTCACCAGTATTTCCCACTGACAAATGTTTTTAAAACGCGTTTCAGGATACAAAATATGAAAGCCAAATAGAAGCCAGCTGGACAGTACTGAAGGCTTGGAAAAGTGGCTATAAAGTTACCTAAAATGAATAGATGTTTTACTTAAATAAAATAGGGTTTTATCCCTATGAAAATGTGTGTACTTAAAACTTGGGATTTTCCCATGTGTTTAATATTATAAAAGCGTGGTATTTTACTCTGATAAAATATTTCCTAACTACGGTCCTGATGTAAATTCCGCTGCCAAATTGACAAACCCAGATACCACAAAAACTAGCTCGCAGCTGCCCGTTCCCGGGAGATAGGGATCGGGGGTTGCGATACAGTGAGTAGATGATCTGGATAGCAAAGCAGTAGGAGGCGTTGGTAGAGTTAGCGGGTACAAGTCCCCTATGCTATTGTGGCGAGAAATTGGTGTTCCACTCTTGAGGTCCTTCACAGTAAAACCATATGGGTCAAATTCTATGAATGTTTGTGTAACACCCCGCAACTTCGAAGTCAAAGTACAAGTCAAAGTACAAGTCAAAGTCAATGTCAAAGGAAGAAAAGATTGCTAATTGCGATCTGTCATCCCTTGCTTAACTACTGATTGTACACCTTGACTTGTAATCAAATTCTATTATTTGTTGCTTTAGTTGTATTATGTGGAGTATCTATTAATAATCGAGGTTAATCGCATGTTTAAACGCTAATCTATTTATAGCTAATAGCACTCGCTATCGCGTCGCAACTCGAATTATGTGTTTTGGATACTGTTTTACGTGTGTGTGCTGCTTATGTGTTACTTGTGCATGTTTATTACTGTTTGGTGGTGATTAAACGAAACATAATTGCAACTCTATCGCAACGCAATCTAAATCGCAAACGCTAAACGCAAGTTAATAATGTTGTTGTATGTTAGTTAGGTTATTTGTGTAACTATTATTTAATACTATCGCACCGCTTACTCGAAACGCATCGCAACACTCAACGAACGAAACGAAACATCAAAACCCAACTCGCCGGATCACTTCGATCGAATGATCATTCGATTGAATGGTCATCCGTACAGATGACCATCCGATCGGATGGCCATCCGATCGGTTTGCCATCCGATCCGCCACTTGTGCACACCTTTCCTATTTTGGAATCCTATAAATACCTCATGTCACATCACAAACAGTGATGTGACAGCCCTCTCTCTGACCAGCACGCTCAAGCCCTCTTTACTCTCGATTTCTCGCGATTCTTGTAAATTTCCAACTCAAATCTTGTACATCTATCATCTACACACACTTCTTCATCATTTTCACCTTTGAATCTTCACTTTTAACCATGAAATCTGCCCGATTTGGGGTGTTCTAGGGTGATGTCATCATGGAGTTCTTATGAACTTCAAGGCTTGGCCTCATTCCACCAAGAACAACCTAGATCTAAGAGATTTCAACATGTTTAAACACTGATTTCGCATAGATCTAAACTTTTTCAAAGTTAAAAGAATTGAAAGATGATTTCTTAACTTTTCTTTCAACTCTTTTACACTTAATGCACTCAAAACCACGAACTTTTCAAAACTTAGCAAAATATTTCAAGTTTTCAAACAATTAGGTCGTGGAACGGATTGCCGTCTGATCGGATTGCATTCCGATCGAATGACAATCCGATCGGATTGCACTTGGTCTTCAACACTTAAACTTTTCATAAATAATCAAACTTATTGGTTCCAGCGGATTGCCACCCGATCGGAAGACCATCCGATCGAGTGACCATCCTGCTGTGAACTTGTTCTCTGAAAAATATCTCGCTGGACGGATCGCCATCCGATCGAACGACCGTTTAACCGGACAACCTGAAAGATAGAGATACTTCTCTGATTTTAAAATGCTACAACGAAAACTTCAAAGCCATCATACACAAACACGTCCAACCCAAACGATTATCAATCCGACCGAATGGCCATCCGATCGGATGACCATCCGACCGGATTGTCATCCGAACGAATGACCCTTCGTCACTTAGTCACTTGCACCGTTTAATGCGCCTTACTTCACTTATGCTATCGTTAACTGTTCATGCTAATCTCCCAGCGCTCCCTTCAATCCAAGAGAGTGTTTATTTATTATACATAATCTGTGAGTATACTCGATCCCTTTTTGCTTTAAGCACTTTTGGGTGTTACATACGTTACCTATATTCAAATCACAATCGACACACAATGTAAACACTTTTATACGCTAACCGTTCGGCATGTTATACGTGTTACTCGATAAATGCTGGTATGTTATGTTTACACAGTGATTGTTGCCTGACACCTTAGCAACGATAGTACTATAGTTTGGACTCAGCACCTGTCTTGGACGGGGGTTGCTAAGGGTATTTCTTCACGTGTCACAGTGGTGATATGTGTTGCGCACTCTACAACTCGCAGTCATGTGTGTGCATATTTCATTGTTGTTAACCTACTAGCTTCACTTTGCTGCATGTTACAAGCTGGTTATGCGTAAACGCTTTCGCAATCTACTATATTGTTAACTTGTATGCTCACCTTTACACTATGTGTACTGACCTCTATTTTTAACGTATGTGACAGGTGTTTGAGATGCTAGGATGCTTGCTATGTGGAATCAAGTAGGAGAGTCTAGAAACAAACAAACATTTTATGAGTTGTCGGAACAGTATTTTATTTGTCTTTGAGAACTACTTGTCTGTAATAACTATGCTACTTATTATGTCATGGTATGGGACGTGATGCTTAAATAATTGGTAATCGTAGTTGTTATGGAAACTCTTGGACAATCTGTTTCGCTCAGTGCCGCGCCCCGATGTTTCCGCCATCGGTTGGGGTGTGACAGATTGGTATTAGAGCCATAAATATAGGGAATTAGGCAAGACTCGACCTAGTCCGGGTCGATGTCTTAGAAACGACCTAGTCTATAGTCTAAGTACCAACAGACCGCCTTGTGCAAACCCGGTAGGGGTTCTGCACGAGCCTATTTATGTTACGCTTTCTCGAACTTATTCTCGCACGAACACCACACATCGCACGCTATTTTTAAAAAATTAACAAGTGATTAGATCGAGACTAGGTGTGAAAACCGCAAACTCTCGATTGGATTGCTTGTTCAACGCGCATTTATACTATAAAACATGAAAATTTGCATTGACTCAGGAGTGAAATCCATACTTCGATGCAAATTTTCCCACTCTATCACTCATCAAAACAAGAATAAACTCGTTAAGTTTGGGGTGAAACCCGAACCTTGATGACTTGTTCCGCTCCTAATTTCAGTTTTACAAAACTCTCACCAAAGTCTCGACGGACTCCAACGACTTGAAGTCACGATGTAACCGGAAGGATGCGTACCGATCGCCCAGATTGAGGCGAGAGCACAGTCCAGAAGGCCAAAGTGTGCACTGAAAGTCCTTGGGAATAGTCGAATCACTTTGGGTAGTCGACGTCTATCAAGCCGAGACAATCTATTTTTGATTTTTATGTGTTTCGATTCTCGATTTTGCCGCCGCTAACTCTGAAATTTCTCGTTTTTATGTGGAGTTTTATGTGTTTATGTGGTTTTACCTGTTTATGTGTTTCGATTTTTGGTGATTTATTCGCTTTCGCTTCGATCAACACACATAACTCGCACCACACATTTATCTCAAAATGATAACAAATCGCATGCTATGTTACTGGCAAGCTCGCTATTCGCATTCACAACCCTTGATCGCTTTACGCAGCTGTGAAAGATAGGTGAATATGTGCAATATATGTAGGTGAATACGTGCGAAATATAGTGTGTCCTTGTGTGTTTCGGTGCCCTACGTGCATTTGTGCATCTGTGCTTATGTGATTCTGTGGTTTATGTGCCCACGTGACTATGTGTTATGCGATTAGACGTGTTACTGAGCTTTAGTAGTATTAAGTGTGTTGTGAGGTGAGATTCGGCATATAGTGTGTGAATCCTATGGCGATGTCTGTTGCAGACAATGTCTTCATTTGGATCGCATACCGCTCGCTCTGCATGTCGTATTCACGAAGACAAACGTATCGCTGCTTTAGTCGCTAAGCAGATGGCTAAAGTTATCCCGCAAATTGTTAGTGAGCTGAATGAAAACGCTAGTAAGTCCTCTGACGAGTCCAGGACTGATTCTCCACGAGCTACTTTTAGCTTCAAGCAGTTTAAAGCATGCGGACCTAAAGAATTCACCAGAGAAGATGGACCAACCGCCATGTTTCAGTGGTTCGATTCTATCGAAGTCACCCTGCACCAAAGCTGTTGTCCTGATAATCTTTGCACTGTTAACGCCACTGGCGTTTTCTAGTCCAGGGCTCTGGACTGGTGGATGGCCGAAAGAAACAAGCGTGGAAATGATGCAGCCTATGGGCTTACATGGGATGAGTTAAAGGACATCATGATGAAAGAGTTCTGCCCTCCCCACGAGCTTCAGAAACTGGAGGACGAGTTCTGGCATATCAAACAAGAGGGTGGCGACAACGCTGGTTTAACTGCCCGCTTCAAGCAGCTGAGTATCATTTGCCCTGGTCAAGTTACTACCCCCGAGATCACCATTAAGAAATACATCCGTGCTCTACCAGATTGTGTGGCTGATTTCGTGCAAGCCGCGAAGTCGACAACTATTGAAGAAACCTTCCTGCTCGCTGCCGAGATTAATGATAAGCGAGTTTGGGCTGGTTACTTTGATAAGGCCTCCAAGAATCTTAACCAAGTTACCGCTGCTTCCGCCGCTGAAACCGCCGCCGCACCGCAAGCTTCAAAGTCCTCCCACCGCAAGAGAAATAACAACAACAACAACAGTAGCAAGAACTGTGTGGAAACAGCAGCTCCTCTAACCGCCGCTCCGCTCCAAGCCGTCACTGCTCAAACGCAACCGCAGAACCGCCATGTAGCGGCCCCAGTGACCACTGCACCACCGGCCAAGCGTGCATATACTGGTCCTCACCTGCTTTGCCCTACCTGTACTTATGATCATCCTACTGGGATTGCTTGCAGATTCTGTGTTCACTGCAACCTGTACGGTCACTTTACTGTAAACTGCCGTACCGGTCCTCGCCAAGCTCCAGCTCCAGCTCAAGGTCAAGCTCCTGCACCACAAACTCTCCTTCCTGCTCCACAGGGCCAACAATCAGCTCCTGCACCCGCTGCTCATGCTAGAGCTTGCTTTGCATGTGGTGATCCCAACCACATCGCAAACATGTGCCCCAACAGAGTGGTGAAGCAAGTGCCACAGCAGCAGCCGCAACAACACCAACAGCAGCAGCCTCAGCAGTAGTAGCCAGCAGCCCGCGGACGTGCTTTCAACATCAACGCCCACCAGGCTCAAGCAGACAACAATGTGGTTAATGGTACGTTCCTTGTGAATTGTATATATGTTTCGTGTTTGTTTGATACTGGAGCAGATAACTGTTTTGTATCGTTTGAATTCGAAAAGCTCCTTAATCGTAAGCATTCCTATCTCCCTATGACGTTCGACGTTGAAGTTGCCACTGGAAGAACCGTCGCTGTTAACTCTGTTCTACGTGATTGTACGCTTGAACTCAACAATCACGTCTTCCCTATCAATCTTATCCCGATGCAACTCGGTAGTTTTGATGTCATAGTTGGCATGGATTTTCTTCGCGAAAATCGTGCTGAAGTTATTTGCTTCAATAAGATGATTCGTTTCTCGCTAGCTAATGGTGATCAATTGTGTGTTTACGGTGAAGTCGCATCTAAGAAACTCCAACTCATGTCGTGTGTCCAGGCTAGCAAGTATCTCCGCAAGGAATACCAAGCTTTCTTGGCGCACATTGTAGTAACGGAGAAAAAGGAAGTTAAGGCAATGGATAAGGTGCCTGTGGTTCGTGATTTTCCTAACGTCTTCCCAGATGATCTACCTGGTTTACCTCCAAATCGTGATATCGACTTCCGTATTGATCTCGTCCCTGGAGCAAATCCTGTCACTAGAGCTCCCTATCGACTCGCTCCGTCCGAAATGCGCGAACTCTCGAGTCAACTCCAGGAATTACTTGACAAAGGCTTCATTCGCCCTAGCACCTCTCCATTGGGCGCGCCTGCCCTTTTCGTCAAAAAGACGGATGGATCATTCCAGATGTGAATCGACTATAGGGAATTGAATAAGCTGACTATGAAGAATTGCTACCCCTTGCCCCGAATCGACGATTTGTTTGATCAGTTACAAGGTGCTACGTGTTTCTTGAAAATCGATCTACACTCAGGCTATCACCAGTTACGCATTCAAGAGGAAGATATACCGAAAACCGCTTTTCGCACTCGTTACGGCCACTATGAGTTCGTTGTTATGCCCTTTGGTTTAACCAATGCACCCGCGGTTTTCATGGATCTGATGAATCGTGTGTGTAAACCCTTTCTCGACCGCTTCGTCATCGTGTTTATCGATGATATCCTGATCTATTCCAAGTCAAAAACCGAACACGCACAACATCTACGTTTGGTTCCCGAACTACTCCAAGGGAATCGACTCTATGCCAACTTCTCCAAGTGTGAATTATGGCCGGAGGAGGTTCAATTCCTCGGTCACATTGTCAATAGTCAAGGTATTCACGTCGACCCCGCGAAGATCGAAGCTGTTAAAAGTTGGGTTACGCCTAAGAACCCGTCTGAAGTCCGTTCTTTTCTCGGACTAGCGGGCTATTATCGCCGATTTATCGAAGGATTCTCAAAAATCGTTGTGCCGCTTACTTCTCTCACGCACAAAGACAAGCCTTTTGTTTGGGGAACTGAACAAGAGAATGCCTTTCGAACTCCCGACGAAAACGACGATTTTATTGTCTATTGCGATGCCTCAAACCTTGGTCTTGGTTATGTTCTCATGCAACGGGACAAGGTTATCGCCTACGCGTCTCGTCAGCCCAAGATCCACGAGAAGAACTACACAACCCACGATCTCAAGCTTGGTGCAGTTGTTTTTGCATTAAAGATTTGGCGACACTACCTTTACGGTACCAAGTGTACTGTCTTCACAGACCATAAGAGCCTGCAACACATCTTGAGTCAAAAGGAACTGAATATGCGCCAATACCCCTTGGGTTGAACTTCTTAATGATTACGACTGTGAGATTCGTTATCATCCTGGTAAAGCAAATGTCATTGCCGACGCTCTCAGCCGACAAAGCTATTTGCATAGCGTTCGTAACATCCAAGCCCAGCATAATCTCGAAGCTCTTATCCGTGACGCTCAACATGCTTGTTTTACACCGAACGCACTCTAAAGAAGGAAAGGATTCTCAATAATAGCGACCAGTTGGAGAATAAATCGAATGGGATATTCCATTATCTAGACCGAATTTTGATCCCCAAGCGCACCAACCTACGACAAATTCTGCTGGACGAAGCCCACAAATCTCAATATTCTATTCACCCCGGTGCCGATAAGATGTACCAGGACCTTCGTTTCAAGTGCTGGTGGCCGAGCATGAAGAAAGATATCGCTATCAATGTTTTGAAGTGCCTGACTTGCTCGAAAGTCAAGGTCGAGCATCAAAGACCCTCTGGCTTACTCGTCCAAACCGAGATCCCTATGTGGAAATGGGAGTATAGCTATGGACTTCATAACGAAACTCCCGCGCACGCCATCAGGTCACGACAGCATCTGGGTTGTCGTTTACCGTTTGACTAAATCTGCTCATTTCCTGCCAATACGAGAAGACTTTAAGGTAGAAAAATTAGCCCAAATCTACACTGACGAAATCATCTGTCGACATGGGATACCTCGTGATATCATCTCTGACCACGATGGTCGATTTACCTCGCGCCTTTGGGAAACGTTTCGATCTGCTCTCGGTACTACTCTTAATCGAAGTACCTCTTTCCATCCCCAAACCGACGGTCAGACTGAAAGAACGATTCGTACCCTTGAAAACATGCTTCGCTCGTGCGTCACAGATTTCGGTGGTAATTGGGACGCGCACTTACCTTTAGTCGAATTTTCGTATAATAACAGTTATCATTCTAGCATTCAAATGGCACCGTTTGAGGCACTATACGGAAGAAAATGTCGATCGCCTATTGTCTGGCACGAGATCGGGGATGCGCAAATTACCGGTCCTGAGCTGTTGCAAGAAACGACTGACAAGATCCTCCAAATTCGAGACAATCTGCAGAAAGCTCGGAGTCATTAGAAAAGTTACGCCGATAGACGCCGCAAGCCCCTTGAATTTGACGTTGGCGATCACGTACTCCTAAAGGTATCACTTGGAAGGGTGTGATCCGATCCGGCAAGAGAGGAAAGCTCGCGCCTCGATATGTTGGGCCCATTAAAATTCTAGAAAGAATTGGCAAAGTGGCCAACAGACTCGAACTACCGGAGGAACTTAGTAACGTCCACCCGACTTTCCACGTTTCGAACCTCAGAAAGTGTCTAGCCGAGCAAGATTTACAAGTGCCAATTGAGGATCTACAAGTGGACGAAACATTACACTTCATGGAAAAGCCTGTCGAGATCATGGACCGGGAAACCAAGAAGCTCAGGCGCTCACGCATTCCCATTGTGAAGGTTCACTGGGAAGGCAAACGCGGTGCAGAGTTCACCTGGGAACTCGAAAGCGACATTAAGGCGAAGTATCCACAGTTGTTTGTTAGGCCTGCGGCTTAATTTCGGGACGAAATTCCCTAAAGTAGGGGAGGTTGTAACACCCCGCAACTTCGAAGTCAAAGTACAAGTCAAAGGAAGAAAAGATTGCTATTTGCGATCTATCATCCTTTGCTTAACTACTGATTGTACACCTTGACTTGTAATCAGATTCTATTATTTGTTGCTTTAGTTGTATTATGTGGAGTATCTATTAATAATCGAGGTTAATCGCATGTTTAAACGCTAATCTATTTATCGCTAATCGTACTCGCTATCGCGTCGCAACTCGAATTATGTGTCCTGGATACTGTTTTACCTATGTGTGCTGCTTATGTGTTACTTGTGCATGTTTATTACTGTTTGGTGGTGATTAAACGAAACACAATCTCAACGCAATCTAAATCGCAAACGGTAAACGCAAGTTAATTATGTTGTTGTATGTTAGTTAGGTTATTTGTGTAACTATTATTTAATACTATCGCACCGCTTACTCGAAACGCATCGCAACACTCAACGCACGAAACGAAACATCGAAACCCAACTTGCCGGATCACTTTGATCGAATGACCATCCGATCCGCCACTTGTGCACACCTTTCCTCTTTTGGAATCCTATAAATACCTCCTGTCACATCACAAACAGTATGTGACAGCCCTCTCTCTGACCAGCATGCTCAAGCCATCTTTTCTCTCGATTTCTCGCGATTCTTGTAAGTTTCAAACTCAAATCTTGTACATCTATCATCTACACACACTTCTTCATCATTTTCACCTTTGAATCTTCATTTTTAACCATGAAATCTGCCCGATTTGGGGTGTTCTAGGGTGATGTCATCATGGAGTTCTTATGAACTTCAAGGTTTGGCCTCATTCCACCAAGAACAACTTAGATCTAAGAGATTTCAACATGTTTAAACACTGATTTCGCTTGGATCTAAACTTGTTCAAAGTTAAAAGAATTGAAAGATGATTTATTAACTTTTCTTTCAACTCTTTTACACTCAATGCACTCAAAACCGATAAAATCGGAACTCGTTCAGGCCTTCTACTCGTTTTCCAGTGAAGTGTCAGTCCAAGATCTGATTTCTGTCAAGAAGACAACCGATTTCGGGTTGAACATGAACCCCCGTCAAAAACAGTTAACTGGTCGGATTAGGGTGATTCCTGTTCGATCGGATGACTTGGGCCTGATGGAGTTCCCGTTGTTTAACACGTTGTCAAATCGTCTCAATCAACCCTCGAACTTTTCAAAACTTAGCAAAATATTTCAAGTTTTCAAACGATCAGCTCGTGGAACGGATTGTCGTCCGATCGGATTGCCATCCGATCGAAGGACAATCCGATCGGATTGCACTTGGTCTTCAACACTTAAACTTTTCATAAATAATCAAACATATTAGTTCCAGCGGATTGCCACCCGATCGGAAGACCATCCGATCGAGTGACCATCCTGCTGTGAACTTGTTCTCTGAAAAATGTCTCGCTGGACGGATCGCCATCCGATCGAATGACCTGAAAGATAGAGATACTTCTCTGATTTTAAAATACTACAACGAAAACTTCAAAGCCATCATACACAAACACATCCAACTCAAACGAATGTCAATCCGACCGAATGGCCATCCGATCGTATGACCATCCGACCGGATTGTCATCCGAACGAAGACCTTCCGTTCGGATTGCCATCCAACGGGATGACCCGTCGTCACTTAGTCACTTGCACCGTTTTACGCGCCTTACTTCGCTTATGCTATCGTTAACTGTTCAGGCTAATCTCCTAGTGCTCCCTTCAATCCAAGAGAGTGTTTATTTATTATACACAATGTGTGAGTATACTCGATCCCTTTTTGCTTTACGCACTTTGGGGTGTTACATACGTTACCTATATTCAAATCACAATCGACACACAACACAAACACTTTTATACGCTAACCGTTCTACAGGTTATACGTGTTACTCGATGGATGCTGGTATGTTATGTTTACACAGTGATTGTTGCCTGACACTTTAGCAACGATAGTACTATAGTTTGGACTCAGCACCTCTCATGGACGGGGGATGCTAAGGGTATTTCTTCACGTGTCACAGTGGTGATATGTGTTGCGCACTCTACAACTCGCAGTCATGTCTGTGCATATTTCATTGTCTATAACCTACTAGCTTCACTTTGATGCATGTTACATGCTGGTTATGCGTAAACGCTTTCGCAATCTACTATATTATTAAACTTGTATGCTCACCTTTACACTATGTGTATTGACCTCTATTTTTAACGTATGTGACAGGTGTTTGAGATGCTAGGATGCTTGTTATGTGGAATCAAGTAGGAGAGTCTTGTCACACCCCAACCGATGGCGGAAACATCGGGATAAGACGAAAACTAGATTGCAAGAGACATCATAACACTATGTAACAATATAGTTTAATTTAAATTTCATAAATCTCTAAAATGTCATACAAGAATCAAATAAAGACGTCCTCGTTTCAAATATAAAGTACAAATAGATTTAGTCTAAGTGTGTTTCTATGTCCACTTAAGTGTTGTTTCTTCAGTTAGCATCATCTTGTCTAATGAACCTGCAACATGTATTAAAATATCAACAAAAAAGTTGGCGAGTATAGAAGTTTGATACATAGCATAAAAAAATAGTTTTAAAATAGTCTAAGGCCCGTATCCAACATGAATCACAGTATGCAAGTTATTAGTATGTCGTAACGGTGTCAAGTATATGTTCAAACCCAAGAATCCAATGTGTTAAAATAGCCTATCCTAATAGTTTAACGGGAGGTAAAATAGTTTAACTTAACAATACACCAAGTCTCGTGGGCGGTGCATTACCCCTATAGCGCTATAATTGTTAAGGCGTGCTTGTACGAAGTTAATGAGCATATAGACACAAAAAGTTTAACATCACATACGAGATTAACAAGCATCATATAGTTTCATGTTCAAATATGGATAGAGAGTGATTCAAATAGTTAAGTTTCGTGAGTTTAATATAGAATACATCTTGCACCCAAAGTGTCTAAAAGTAAAATGGGTTCGAGTATACTCACATTGGTTGCGTATGAGAATTCATTGAATTATCGCACGAGTAAAGATTGGGAATCCAAGAGAACGAATCGGTTATCCTAAATGATAACAATCTTGTTAATATTCGCACATTAAATATAATCCCTGACATTTTAAATTCACAATTTAATTAGTTAGGGATTTTATTTTATTACATTCTAACATTAATGATAAAAAGGGTTTAACATAGATTGATTAGCTATTGTGGTTATTAACAATTTAAGTTGTACTTTTATAAAATGGTAAAATAAAAATAAAGAGACTAATGCATCTGAAATGGTTTTTGTGGATATATTAAAAGAAAAAGAAATGGGATTAGTCATTTCTTAAAAGTTAGAACACATCTTTATTATAATATTTAGGCAAATTAGATTTAAATAATCTCAACTTTCTCAATTTGGCTGATAATAATCCCAACTCAGTTATTGGCCGATAATAATCCGAACTGGTCCACTTTTGGCCGATAACAGTCTGCATTAAATATAGCTTAACAGAGTTAAGTTTTTTCCGAATTACAAACCGATGTTTTAGGGCTTTTGATTAGAACGAGGATACAAGTTGATTGATGTAAAATTTACCTCGAAATACTGCTCTAAACGACGAAAACGGTGCTTCAATTTGGTTGTTTAAAATTCAATTAACAAAAATCAAGCCGTTTGAAGCACTGTTTCGATGTAAGTTTTACATAAATAGACTCTTATCCTCGTTCTGATCAAAATCCATAAAACATTGGTTTGTACTTCGGAAAAAAACCTAACTGCGTTAAGCTATTTTTAACGTCGGACTATTATCGGCCAAAAGTGGACCGGTTCGGATTATTATCGGCCAATAATTGAGTTGAAATTATTATCGACGAAATTGAGAAAGTTGAGATTATTTAAATCCAAATTACCTAATATTTAAGGAAGATGAAAAAACATTTGACATAGGATTCGGTGGTAGGGATGAGCTCGGTACCGGTACCGAAAGAACCGGTACCGAAAATCCTCAAAAGTGGGTACCGGTACCAGTAACGAATATAACCGGTTCGGTACGGTTCGGTACCGGTACCGGTATTTGAGGGTAAAAACCAGTAAAATACCGGTACCGAACCGGTACCGAAAATGTCAAAAGTGGGTACCGAAAAGGTACCCGGTTCGGTAAATTCGGTACCGGTACCGGTTCGGTACCGGTACCGGGTCCATTTTGCTCATCCCAATTATGCTCCCTGGATTTTGCATTAGTTGTCTTTTAGCTAAATACATAAATAATATATAGTATTTAGACTGCAGGGTATGGGGCGTGGGTTTGGGCGTGGGTTGGCTGAAAACGCCCAAGCCACCACCCCGGGTGGGCATGGGTTTGGGCGTGGGCCCTTTGGCGTGGGATTCAGCCCGGGCGTGGGGCGGGCTAGTAAGTGACATGGCATGCTCTAAATGGTCAAACCAAATTCATGCCCCCCAACCCAAGCCCCACCATACCCCATGGGCGTGGGTTTTGGTGGTGGGTTTTTTCCCATTCCACGTGTCAACATATGCCCCAACCCACGCCCCAACCCAAGCCCCATACCCCGCAGTCTTAATATATTTATAACAACAGAGAGAATAAAGAATTAAAACAATACCAAAATAAATATTTGACATCTTTATTAAATCGTAAATTGGTAAGCCAGGTGATTTCGGCTTAATAATTTGACTTAAATATATCATTTCTAAGAAGAACCTGTCATGTAAAAAAATAATAAAATAGTTTTATATTTTATATTTACTTGAACAAAATATATATATTGAATGTCATCTTCTTCCCCATAATTAACCCAGCCGAATAGGACATCACAACCAAAACTGAATATCTTTGAATCCTCTTTATAATTCGTTTTCGTTAATTCACAACTTTGGTTTTATGTATAAAAAAAAATCAAAACGAATCGACACGGTAGTGAATAATATCCCGAAACGACGCGAGGCGATCAACGTTTTAACCCAACCCGAAACCACCACTGATGTCGACATGTGTATGTAAATCAAAATACAACTTCTGATTATAAAAGAACCGAAACACCCGAGAAGAGATGGTATCATCAACTTCCTTATGTTACTCACAAACTGGTATATGATTTTCCCAGAAAAATCAGTTTGTTTAGTTGATTATTACAACGAAAAGATAAAGGTTTCAACCGAGGACTAGCGAGGACTACTGATGATAGAAGAAAGCATACCAAAACAAAAGAAATGATTCCCATCGAGCTTCAATCTCCGGCAAGCTCCGGTTAACTCCGGTGACTTGTTATCGAACAGGGAATGAAATGACGTCGACGTGATCCCGGTCGTGAACCTCCGACGTCGTCCTCGTGACTCCGACGAGTTGCGGTTTCTCCGGAGTGGTCGACGCGAACCAGATTTGCTTCCGAAGGTTTGGTTGCGAGTTCTCCGGCGGCGTCGGCTTCTTTCCGGCGAGTCATGATGCATTGCGGAGGTGAGTAGAGGCGTGTTCGAGAGGAATGTAACGATCACAGAAGGTTGGTTGTTTCGATGTCCTGCGAAGTGCTTGGAGCTCTGGTGACGTTTTCAAACTCCGGTGAATGTGTGGGTGATACGAAAGGGGTTGTGGTGAGGGTGGTTGTCGAGATGGTTGTGGAGGTGTGAGGGAGTAGAACAATGACAAGATTCATGATTTGTTGAAAGAATGGAAACGCGTACGCGGTGTCATATTCCGATAAATCGGGAAGGATGAAAAAAAGAGAAGATATAAGGTTGTACGCGTGTGGTTTGGGCGGTAAAACATAAATTGGGAATTGCACATATGAGTTTAATTTGTATACATGGGAATGTATTAGGGATGAGCTCGGTACGGACCGGTAAGATGAGCTCGGTACCGACCGGTACCGAACCGGTACCGGAACCGAAAGTATCGATACCGAAAATCCTCAAAAGTAGGTATCGATACCGAATATACCTGGTATGGTACGGTTCAGTACCGGTACGGTACCGGTATTTGAGGGTAAAAACCGGTACCGAACCAATACCGAAAATTTCAAAAGTCGGTACCGAAAAAGTACCCGGTTCGATAAATTCGGTACCGGTAACGGGTCCATTTTGCTCATCCCTATAATGTATCACTAGTTAAAGCATGCTGCGACTGATGGATTGTTTCTTTTTAAAAGTTTGGCCAAAATCCAAGTTTAGTCCTTGAGTTTATGTGTACGTTTTAAAACGAATTTCATAGTTTCACACTCACTTTACAAATCATTCATTTTTTTTTCTTTTCGGAAATGACCAACATGGCCCCTGCACTTTATGGGACTAGTTAAGTCAGACTTAAAACTTATTTATTTTGATTTATTTAAATAACATATAAATCTTAAATCTTATAAGAACATTAATATATATATATATATAGGATAAGGATCATGTGAGAAGTAGTAGGCTAAATGAGAAACTTGAGAAGCATTCTGGAACACACATTTTCCCTAAGCAAAAAAATGCAAAAAAAAGGTGAAAAAATGCAAAAAAATTTTTTTTTTTTTTTTTTTTTTTTTTTTTTTTTTTGGAAAAATCGCTGCTTTTTCTTTAAGAATTAAAAAAAAAAAAATTTTTTTAAATAAAATTTTTTTTTTTGGATTTATACACATGTGTATATTGTTAATCTTTTAACTATACATATATGTATATTGTCAATTATACATATATGTATATACATGTTTAAAATTGAAAAATAAGTGTTATTTAGGGTTTAGCATTAGTATTTAGGGTTTAGCATTAGGGTTTAGGGTTTAGCTTTATGGTTTAGGGTTTAGCTTTAGGGTTTAACATTAGGGTTTAGTATTAGGGTTTAGCAATAATATTTAGGGTTTAGCATTAGGGTTTAGCTTTTGGGTTTAGCATTAGGGTTTAGCTTTTGGGTTTAGCTTTAACTTTTGGGTTTAACTTTATCTTTAGGGTTTGTATTAGGGTTTAGCATTAAGGGTTTAGCTTTAGTGTTTAGTTTTAGCTTTTGGGTTTAGCATTAGGGTTTAGCTTTAGGGTTTAGAATTAGGGTTTAGCTTTAGGGTTTAGCATTAGGGTTTAGCTTTAGGGTTTAGCTTTAGGGTTTAGAGTTTAGGGTTTAGCTTTAGGGTTTAGCTTTAGTGTTTATGGTTTAAGATTAACAATATACACATTTTTTCAATTTTAAACATGTATATACATATATGTATAATTGACAATATACATATATGTATAGTTAAAAGATTAACAATATACACATGTGTATAAATCCAAAAAATTTTTTTTTTTTTTTTAAAAAAAAAAAAAAAAAAATTTAATTCTTAAAGAAAAAGCAGCGATTTTTCCAAAAAAAAAAAAAAAAAATTTTTGCATTTTTTTCACCTTTTTTTTGTATTTTTTGCTTAGGTAAAATGTGTGGTCCAGAATGCTTCTCAAGTTTCTCAAATAGGGTGGACTTCTCTTAGGATCCCTACCCTATATATATATATATATATATATATATATGTTAAATTGTATAATGTTCAAAATATAACTACTGGGTATCGTCTGAAGTCGAGACTGTTGTTTATTTCACCAAATTTTTTTTGTGGTTTCAAAGGTTAGTATTCGGATTTTAAAACGGGTCGGATTTTGGGAACCCATTTTGACGGATGTTACAAGTCTAGAAACAAACAAACATTTTATGAGTTGTCGGAACAGTATTTTATTTGTCTTTGAGAACTACTTGTCTGTAATAACTATGCTACTTATTATGTCATGGTATGGGACGTGATGCTTAAATAATTGATAATCGTAGTTGTTATGGAAAATCTTGAACAACCTGTTTCGCTCAGTGTCGCGCCCCGATGTTTCCACCATCGGTTGGGGTGTGACAGTTTGATTATCAATATTAAACTTACGGACAGATAAAAGGTTGGTGATGATGTTAGGAGTGTAAAGAATATTGTTCAATTTATAGGTATGATTGGGCACCTTGTAAGTGGAATGACCGGATCCGTGAACGGGTATAGATTCCCCATTTCCAACAAGTATAGGACGTTTATCAAAAGAAGAAACAGGGGAAGAAATCATACCTTGATTTGGTGTGTAGTGAGTGTTAGCCCCGGTATCCATTTTCCACATTGGTTCATTCTACCCAAGATTAACCTGTTGCATAGTGTTGGCTAAGTCATTCGGACTATAGGCGGTGAACCCAGCAAAGGAAAAGTGAGAATTCGTGGTGGCGGTGGGTGGAGCCGAGGCCAAGTGAGCCAGTGGTGGTGGGGGCTGCATCTGTTGGTTTGGAGCAGGCGGGTTGAAGGCAGTATAAGCAGGTTGATGGATGTTGGGGTCGTGTGTGGTGGGTGGTTGTTGAAGGGTTGGGTTGGCGTAAAAGGGTTGTGAGGGGTAGGGTGAGGGTGGTGGTGTCCAGGAGGGTGTGTAAGGGGAGGATTGGTGGGTTGGTTGTTGTTGTGGGTACCATTGAGAGTACCCCTGTTGGTACCGACCACGTCCTTTGCCCCTTTGGTTGCGCCCACGACCACGATAGCCACGACCACGGCCCTGGTAACCTTGGTATCCCTGTGGAGGCTGCTGTTGATAGGGCCGATTTCCACCAGATTGAAAGTGTTGCTGCTGCGTCGGATTAGCATTCAGATCTCCAGAAGTGGCAGCCAAGACAATATCGGGTTGTCTTGAGGCTTGTCTTTGTTGTTCGTCATAAAGCATAATACGGGCTTCATCCCATGAGGGGGATTGCTGATTAATGATAGTGCCGATAACATCGAATTCATGGGGAAGGCCGCGTACGAGTTGCATAACAAGCCTTGATTATTCCTCTATTTGGCCCACCTCGCCTAATTGATTGGTGAGTTCACCTAACTTTTGAGCGTAATCATCAAGTGAGGCACACATACAGAGAGTGAGGTTGCAGAATTGTTTTTCAAGGGCTGCACGTTTAGAACCTTTGTTGCTAAGGAAGATGTTTTCGAGTTTTAACCAGGTTGCTCGAGCTGTTGTGTTTGGCTCGAGAACGCGGGTCAGCAGGTCAGCAAGTCATCAGAGAATGTGCTAAAAATCCATTGTAGCACAAGTGAATCAATCTCCTTCATATGGTCGTAGCCATCATCGATTGTAGCAGGTGCTTCCATTGTTCCGTCAATGTGATTCATAACTTTGTAGGCGGTAGCGTGAAGCTTGAATAGTTGTGTCCAGGATGAGTATGAGACCTTTTTGCCATCTAAGGTACGTATTTTGTTATTCACATTAGTTACAGAATAGGCTGGATGAAGGGGGTTGTGTTTGGTTTCGGTTACATTATCGGAGGAGTCTGAATCTTCATTCACCACCATTGCAGTAGTTCAAAATAAAAGGAAAATTATAGAAAAGAATTGAAGGTGGGCTCTGATACCATAACAGAAGTTATGATATCACAAAAATCGATGTCTGTGTTTACAAAAGGAGGTCCCCTTATGTAGGGGTTACAATATCAATTACCTTGCTGTATAAATCCCTTAACTTTGGTAAACTACAAAAACGGACAAATAATATCTCTAAAATATGGAAGGCTAATATTCTGTGCGAATATTCTGTGCTAATAATTCCTTTGTCTTTGAATTGTTTCTTCCCAACTCCTGTTTGCGACTATTGCGCAGCCTCACAGGGTCTTTGCTCAAGATGTTTTTGGGATAATGGTTGTGGTATGGTCCAATACGCCTGCGCAAGGTTTTTGGGACCATACCCCATCACTAAGGAACCCTTCAACCGGCTGGGCCTACCCATATATCCTAAATTAGACGCGTGACCGATCGTTTATTATCTCATATATATATATATATATATATATATATATATATATCTAGTAATCAAATGCCAAAAACTGATTATACCTATCATTTTCCATTTTGTGCAAAAACTTTTTCAATACATTTTCTATTTTTATTTCTTTATATTTTTTTAATATCGACACTGACACTAAATCTACACTAGTCTCCCCTCCCCACACTTATTTCCTTCATTGTCCTTAATGGAGCGAGAAACTATTGACACACTAAAAACATAAAACAAAACACTTAGATAAATGGAATAGACTCCCCTGATTTGATGCGGTTGAAACTTATGAGCCTTGTTCAACAGCAACCGTATAGCATTTCTTTCGCGGCTGCTTCTACACAGGATGCTTTTCTTTACATAATTTGAATCACTTCCTTCCAAATGGAGATTGAGTATGGACAAAAACTATCGAAACCTGCAAAATTAACACTTACAAGCTCCCAAACAGGTTAAATGGGTTAGTAAACAAAGAGAAAGCGAGAGAACATAGAGTTTTAAAGGCAAATAAATGGGCTAGACATTTAAAATTACTTTTCTTCCGGTTCAATCACCGCCGCGCATTGCGAACAGATATACGAAACCCTTTGCGTAGCGTGGAGCTGACTGTTGACTTTTTTTGTTGACTCTTGATCTCCGGCGATACGCGACAACTATAAGGTAATCCCCCCCGTGTCGCGAGGGAACCCTTTTTCCAGAAATTTCATTAAGTTTTTGAGTTATATGCTTTAGAAAAATTTTCAATTTTAACACATTTTCACCTCCCACCCCCCAAATGCATGTGCTTTGCCCTCAATTGCACCAAAGCTTATCCAAACCTCCCCAGACTTCCCCACACTTGAACGATGGCACGGTTTTGACACATAAATAAATTAACTAATACGAAAACAAAATAAAACGAACAAACCTTAGGCTGCCTCCCAAGAGCGCTAAGTTTTAGATCTTCAGCCGGATCATACCTGCAATGTTCAAGGTGGTTCAAACACCGGCTTAGCTCCAGACTTCTCTAGATTAATTCGCTTCCATTCGTCATGGAAATTTTTCAGCCTCATAACCGTTGTGATCAATATTGGCCTCATCACCCCGAGCATTTCCACCATCAGGTGGTTTACCTGCTTTTCCTCTCTTTTCACCTTCACCTTTTGAACAGATTCCTCATTACCCTCAAGCTTGGACCTGTAACACTCAGTACCTTTCTCATGAGTAATAACTATTTCATCTAACTTATCAAGAACTTCATAAGTAATAAATTTTGAATAAACATTAAAAATTAACTTACGATTTTCAAAACTCATAGTAATCAATCCCTCTCTACAGTTGATTTGAGCATTGGCTGTTTTCAAGAAAGGACGACCCAAGATTACATTTTGTTATTCATTCGTCCATGTAGGTGCATAATCCAACACCAAAAAGTCTACTGGGTAATAAAACTCACCTAGCTGGATCTTCACATCCTTAACAACCCCACGCGGTTGTTTCTAAGTGTCATCAGCCAAAATCACCTTTCTATCAAAATCATGCAGCGGTCCGAACTCGTATTGGTCATACAAGCTCCCAGGCAGAATATTTGTGCTCGCCCCATAATCCAATAATGCCTTGTGAATTTTCAACTTCTCCACTTTAATAGGCACAAGCGGTGCCCCTGGCTCACTTTCCTCACCTCCATCACTTATACCTGCAACTACTTGCGGCGAAGATGTAAGACCAGTATGACCAATCTCAGATGTAAGAATGGTACTTACCGAGTTAACTCTTGCGTTGTGTTTAGGATTTCTTGTGGTGTCACTCGATAGTTTCCCTGGATCTCTTTTTCCTTGAGCTACCTCAGTCGCTAACAGTGCAACTTGTTTTTCTAACGCTTGATACGCCTTGGCTTGCAACTCTTGATCCTTTTTTATTTGCTTCATAAGTTCCATCATCTCATTATTCGACCCTTCACGTTGATTGCTTGATCTGCCTTGATCCGGATTCTGCTGATAACTTCTCCGATTGCCCTGATTGTAACCCTGATTATTGTATCCAGATTGTCGGTTCTGGTATTGGTGACCTCCCTGATTTGGTACCTGAAAATTAGGATTTAATTGATTAGTAGTCTTACTGTACCTAAAATTGGGATGATTATGCAAACCTGGGTGATATGTGTTAGAATTCATATCATATATCTGGTTATCACCGTAGACCTGGTTAACCTCTTCTTGAGTTGTACCAAACTATACCGGACAATCCTCCCAAACATGGTCTAAGTCGCCATAAGAATCACAAACAGGGTATGATTGAGCAGCATTTAATGCATCTCTTCCTCCAATACACTTAAACTTCGCTAACTGGCGTTCCAACGCCTCTTTTACTCTCTCCAACTGAGCAACTCTAGCTGTATAAGTTCCCGTACTAGCTGATGTAGAGACCAGATATTTTTTCCTCTATCAGACTGGGCTCGCCGTTTCGAATTAACTGCTATAATGTCCAAATAGTCCCAGTCCACGTCAACATGATTTCTTAGAAATGTACCACCCGTTGTGGCCTTGATGTCTTGCCTATCCTCCTTAGACAACCCGTCATGGAAAGCGGTGATTAACTCCCATCGTGGAATACCATGATGAGGACAATTACGGATCAACTGATTGAACCGCTTCCATGACTCATACAACAACTCACCTGGTAGTTGTTGAAACTCTCTAAGCGCAGCTCTTCCCATCTTAGTTCTTTGTGGAGTGTAATATTCTTCTAGAAACTACTGATGCATCTCTTGCCATGTGTGAATGCTTGCGTAAGGCAAAGAGACGAATCACTCGCGTGTTGAGTCTTTCAAGGAGAACTGAAATAGAACCAGCTTGACTTGATCAGTGGTGAACCTGTAACCACTTCAAATTCTGCAATGTGAGCATATGGTTCTTCAATACCCTTCCCGTGAAAGGTAGTTAGCATGTTCAGAATATGAGGTTTTGCCTCAAACGATCTATCCGCATTCCCCTGTGCAACTGGCATGACGAACGGGGACGAGTGTTCCGCAATTTGTGGACGATAGATTTATACTACACTATATGATACGATACTTCATCCATAGGCCTATACGAGACCTGTATTATATACTCTACGATAGAATACTTAACAGTGTTTTTTACTACACTATACGATACCATACCATACCATACCATACCATACCATACCATACCATACGACATGATACAATATTTTATTACACGTATAGGCTTATACAAAATTTATACTACACTATATGATACGATACGATACTACATCCATAGGCCTATACGAGACCTATATTATACTATACGATAAAATACTTAACAATGTTTTTTATTTATTTTTTTTAAATTACTTATTATAAAAGTTTGATAAAACGATAAATAATGTATAACAATGTTTTTTAAAAAAACACCATTTATATACGCTGCGTATAGGCCTATACACGGCCTATATAAAGGGACAAATTCCCACATCATATCAGAGATTCTCTTAAAATTTGAAAAAGGTGGCTATACGCCTCATATAGACCTATACGCGACGTATAGACCTATACACGACGTATATAAAGCTAGGGTTTGATGTGAAAATAGACATTTTGGTGTGCAAATATGTACACCCTAAAAAACACATGCCACATTAAAACAATTAGCTCCTATGTTTCTGTCATGCACGTTCAGCTCTAGGGCTGTAAACGAACCGAACGTTCAGCGAACAGTTCGTGAACCGTTCGGCGGGAAGTTCGTTTATGTTCGTTTGTTTAATAAACGAACGAACATGAACAAGAAATTTCGTTCGATTAGTTAAATGAATGAACATGAACAGAGGTCTCGTCCGTTCGATTTGTGTTCGTGAACGTTCGGTAAGGTGTTCGTGAACGTGTTCGTGAACATTCGTTGATTTCGTTCGTTTATGTTCGTATGTTTGTGTTTTAATTGAAGATCTTTGTACTTTCTTATATTTTGTTTGTACTTTTTATATTATTAAACTTTTATTTATTTTAATTCCCTAACAATTAAACTAGGAAACCCACTTTCACCTTGTTTATGCATCATTTCCATTTCATTTCTCATTATTTACAACCACGAATACGATCGACCTCCGTTCACAATAAGGGATTCAAGTTTGAGTGCTACTCTCTGGGCCATTTATCTTTATCCTTCGTCGAGTTCGCCAAATTTATTTGTGTTCGTTTGTGTTTGTGAACCGTTCGTGAACACGCTCATTTCCTTAATAAACAAACACGAACATAAAATCTCGTTCGGTAAGTGTTCATGAACCGTTCGAGAACACATTTATTTCCTTAACGAACGAACACGAACAAGGCTTTGTTCGTGTTCGTTCGGTTCGTTTATAGCCCTATTCAGCTCCTCTACCTTTATTCCCAATAAACTCGTTCAAACACTACCAAGTCTTCAACATACCCGAAACAAACATGTGATTAAATATATTTCTAGAATGATCTGCAATCATCAGCCATGACCCGTATGCTGGACCCGTGACCCGTAAATGAATCAGTAAAACAACTTGCTAAACCGGTTTCAAATTCCTTATTAAATAAATTTATAAGTTTGTTCAATATTAACAAGTGGAGTTACTTTAATATTCAAAAGTTGGGTGTTTATAATAAAAATGTAAAAGATGCTCGCTCATCAAGGGAACTTCCCTGAAACTGCTAATTATTTAGTTTATACTTTATATCTCATTCCCGCCTGTTATAACCAAAGTTAATTTTAAAATAATGCTCACCATGGAAACTTTCTTTGAACTGGCGAAATGTTTTATATATAAAGAAATTAAATGGAACTTTCATAACCATATTTTTTTTTTGAACGGCAAATTTTGGATCACTGACGGACCACTGGAGTATCATCGTGCCACCAGCAGAACCACCCGATCATATCCATCTCCACTAGGCAATAATGCCTATACACCAATTCAGGAGGAAACCCAATAAATCTGGGAAAACCCCCTTTGTGGGAATCGAACCCATGACCTAATGATCATAAGTCTTATCCCACCCCCAAGATACCACTAGGCTATAATGCCATGGGTTTCATAACCATATTAAGTTATTCAATGATGATATTGATGGGAAGCACATCTTGTTTTATATTAACTATATACATCTCATTCCGTTAGATACCTATAACAAATCACATAGATCTGCTTTTTCTCTTGGTTCAATTCCACTTATCATACAAGTTCGAAATGGCCTCTTCATCATTCATTCAATCAGCACCGCTGTCTTCTTCTCGGTCATGTAACTATGACGTATTTCTTAGTTTCAGAGGAGAAAACACTCGCAAAACATTTGTAGACCACCTATACTCATCTCTTAAACAAAGCTTATTAAATATTTACAAGGATGATAAAACACTTCTTCGAGGTGAGTCCATCCGTCCATCCCTCTTCAAGGCTATTGAAGAATCAGGAATTGCCATCATAGTATTCTCCAAACACTATGCTGATTCTTCATGGTGTTTGGACGAACTTGCACATATTATGAAATGCAAAGAAGAGAGAGCGCTAATTGTTATGCCCATTTTTTATGACGTGGATCCCTCTGATGTGAGAAAACAGAAGGGGGATTTCGAAATAGCATTTACCCAACTAGAAGCACAGAACATTAACAAAGGTCAGTTATGGAGAAACGCACTTGTTGATGCAAGTAACATTGCTGGATGGGAAACCAAACATATTGCCAACGGGTATTTTTCTTTCTCTTCTTCTTTGAATTCTATACATATGTTTACGATGTTTTTACAACTTAAATATATGCACTTGTTTCATATAAGATTTTGGTGATATTTAATGTGTTTATTTTATATTCTGTGTCTGTGAGCCGAGACTAATTTTTAATGAGATTGAATTGATTAAATTAAGAAAGTTCGAACTTGAGCTTGGTTTCTTTTAAGATCATCCGTAATGGTTAATGCCCTCTAAGGTGTCTTTTCCGCCACAACAACGTTAGAACGTCACTTCAAAAAATATGTAATGGTTAACGCCCCTTAATATCCTTTCAATCATTAGTTTTCAATCCCCCCACTATTTGGTGTTATACTAGAAACGCCCCTCCTTTTTCATGCCCCTATAACGCTCGGGCAGTGTTAGTGGCGTTATTAAGCATGTATGGCTACTTTAATAGCATGTATCTTTATGTTTATATCATGTTGTGTGACTTGGTATGTTAATCCATTACCCAAGATAATAGTTTTTTTCGGGTAACAAATTTTATAGGCTTTCTAACTTTTAATTTATTTAATAGATATTTAAAAAAAAATAGCATGACCTGTAAGTGTTATGTAAATTTAGTTACAAATAAAGAAAATAATTGACTAGTCTTTTTTTTATTTTTAAATTAAATAATTGACTAATCTTTTTATTTTTAAATAAAATGAATGTATACATTAAAAAAGTGTATACTCCCACTCCGTGTTTTTTTACCACGTCCGCATGCTGACGTGGCTGCCACGTGATGTTTAATGTCCCCTCTTCATGTCCTCCCACTTTGTATACTCTTATAAGATAATATAATTTGAGTGAATTACAAGTTTGTCCTTTATCTTTATACCAAATTTCAGAAGTGTCTTTATCTTTAAAATTGATTACTTTCGTACTTAATGTTTCAAAATGTGGAACGTCATGTCCTTTACCACTAACTCACTTAATTTTTTTTATTAAAACAGATTACATAAGGGTACTTTAGTTTTTTTATCTATTTATTTAAAAATATTTTAACAAATAAAAAAATAAATTTTAAAAATTAATACAATATATGAATATATATATATATATAGAGGCCCGTTAACGTACAAAATGACTTAACGTACATTGCGTACGCGATTGTTTTCCAACATGCGATTTTATGTTTCACCACGCGATTTGTGATTTTAAAGCACTTCCCATGCGATTTCAAAAAGCACCCACAACATGCGATTTTCCCAAAATTACGCATACGTCTATTGCATATAACATGCGATTTCAAGTCGCGTACGTTCGTACGATAAGGTCTATTGTACGTTACACTTTTTCTTTATATATATACACACACATCCCCTCCCTCTACTTCTCTCCACCACCACCACCATCGTTACCAGAACCACCTCAAGTCTGAAGTCTCCAACCCCATTGAAAACCCATCTCCAAACTCGTTTCTCTCTCTCTCTACCTCTCAAAACCACCTCCAATCCCATCAAAAATTCAAAATCCATCTCAAAACCACTTGTTGAGCCTTTTGACTTAAGATATGAAATCGCAGATCTAAAATTGTGTGCGAAACATATAGGCGGTGGATCTAAGATCTGAAATCGCAGATTTGAAATTGTTTGGGGAGCCACTTGTTCTTTATTTCTATTTATTACCTCGTATGGAGGTGATTGTTATAACAAAGGAGACAAAAGAATCTCGGTTGTATTTGAGATAGACAGAGTGTGTATATGCATGACTTAGTAGTGGGAACTCTTATTTCATCAAATATGTCACTCGTGGAAATTCATCTTGGTAAAGACAATGGCTTCTGAATGGTGGTGGTTGCGGTGTCGTGGTGGTGGATAGTGGCGGTGTAAGGGGGAGAGAGATAAAGAGAATGAGAGTAGGCCTTTAAACGAACCGAACGTTCATGAACTTGTTCGGCAGGAAGTTCGTTTATGTTCGTTTATTTAATAAACGAACGAACACGAACAAAAAAATTTGTTCGTTTAATTAAATGAACGAACATGAATACACTTTGTGTTCGTTCATTTATGTTCATGAACATTCGTTTAAATTTTAGTAAATACATAAATAGTTAGATTTATATAAATATTAGGTTTCTCTAACTACTTATATTAATATGACTGACAAATTAATATATTTATGAACTCTAATCTAGATGTGTTTTCGGATGAATTGTAATATATATTAGACTTGTTTGTTCAATCATGTTAATTTATGTTTGTTTATGTTTATTCAAATATGTTCAGTTAAATTTTTTTTATTTATGTCCGTTTGTGTTCGTGAATTGTTCGTTTAGGCTTTAAACGAACGAACACGAACATGCCCGATTTCTTAATGAACGAACACGAACAAAAAAATGTGTTCGATTATACGTTCGTGTTCGTGTTCGGTTAAAGTTAAATGAACGAACACGAACACGAACATGCCTATGTTCGTGTTCGTTCGGTTCGTTTACAGGCCTAAATGAGAGAGATGTTTTATTTTTTTTTTAAATGGTTGGATATTTACGTCATTTACACATTTAGTCCCTGAAATGTAAAATAATGAGAATACCCTCATGTGCTTGCACATGACCCAGTTGAACTGAAAAAAATAAAAAAATAAACTAAGTTAGGTTAAAGGGCATAACGTGTAACATTTTAAAACATTAAGTACAAAACTCATCAATTTTAAAGATAAATGACACCGCTTGAATTTGCTGTATAAATAAAGGACAAAACTTGTAATTCACACATATAATTCACGGAAACGAAAAATCTTACGTAGCGTTTGGTATGAAGTAATGAAGGTAGTAATGGAATAACTCGTTCAAAGGTAATGAAAATAAGAGTGTTTGATTGGTCGATGGTATAAAATCAACTATTCCACCCGAATTCACTTTCCCTTTAAACAATTCTTACTCTATTCCTTTAATTTGGGCACCCCTATTTTATTTCCATTTCGTGTTGTCTTTTCATTTGTTCTATTTTTTTCTCTTAGCAAAATAATGAGGGGATCATATATAATTTTAAAATTTTCGGACGAAAAATAAGAAAATTTTCACTTCTAACAGAAATATTCGTGGGACGGGTGCACCCCCACTTTACACTAAGCTCCGTCATTGCTTACGAATATCCATATTTTCCCATTACTTTATGGTTTATTAGAGTACAAGATCTAGAAACAAGCTTAATGTTATTTCCATCCAGCATTAGTTCATCCTTCACTTTCTCGTATTTGACTATAGTGACTCCAATATGCAGATCACCTTCTTCTAGTGTATAAAGTTACAGATCTCTACTACGTCGGTGTTTACTTTAGTGAGCATATTAGTTAAATTTATATTTTATCAGTTAAAAATATTTTATTTATCATAGTATAAATTATTATTATTTTTAATCAAAAAATATTGGGAAAATTAATATTTTTTTTATTTTTTTTAATCATGAATATGTTTATCTTTATTAATGATTCATTCAATTTTTCCTAACTGTAACAAAAAAAGACAATTCCATTTTTCCTAACTGTAACCAAACAAGACAATAGAATGCTAATAATTTAATTTCTTTTCGTTGTCTATTTTCAGTTGTCCATCGAATTCTCTCTTTCATTCCAACTCTATATCACCAATCTTTTAACCAATCTTTCACCTTTTTGTTTTAAGTTTTTAGAAAAAAAAATATTCATTTAAAAAATTTATTTACTAAATATAAAGATAAAATTAATAAAAAAATCACAATAATAAAAGCATGATTAAAATTAACATATTTGAAAATAAAAACTTTTCAGTATCTTGTAGTTACCTTCGAAATTTCAATACAAACACGTATCAAAATCGCTTATGAGACCAAGATACTTTATTTTGAATAGAACATTTTTTTCTATAAATTTATGTTGAAATACATTAAATAAAACTATGTACTTAGTTTTTCTAAACCTAACAATCACAAGTTAGAAAAAAAATTTCAAACCAGTTTTTTAATAAAAATATTATAAAAAACAAATGGGTAAAATTATATAAATGTGTTTTGTTGTGTTATCACCCTGATGGGAAGGTTTCTCACGGTGCCACCTATAGCGCCGCGGTGTTCCCGCTCGACTCTATCTTTATAACAACATCCGACAAGTGCGGGTGACCATTATAGTTATTCTAACATGTTTGCAATCTAACATTAAAAAGTAAAAGGTTTAGGTTTTGGATAGGCTTTTGATCTAACGATACCTTGAAGTTGGAGAAGACTTAGTTTTTTTCAAATTCAGAGAGTTCAAGTTTTGTGGTTTTAAAAAATGTATAGTTTATGAGAAGAGCTAGAGAGCTGCCATTAAAAATATAATTAAAAAAATCTTATAGCTTTATATAAAGTTTTAATTTTACCCCTCTAGATTGCCCGGCCCTGAGGGTGGGCGGAGAGGACCACCGGTCAGGGCCTAATATTTCGAAGGGCACATTATTTAAAAAAAAATTGATATGTATATGTAAAAAAATAAATTAATAGGGTATACTCATACTGTGACAACCCTCACTAAACCAGGTATCCGTACAACTTAATTAATAATTAATTACTGCTTAATTACTGTGCTTGCTTGAACTTGTGAATAAACTGCTACTTGAATACTGATACATGTACTTACTTGCATCATACTTTACTTGCTGTCACTACATTATTTACATGACTGAACCTTAGTGACAAACATGATGCACAAAAAGCACAGTAGCACTATAACGGATAACCTATTGAACATGCTGATAAAGCCAGCATCAGGCAAACACTGCCTCTAAGGCCTGTAAGAGCCTGAAATATTTTGCTACACTAGTGGTGAGTGTATGGATATAAGGGTTGTAGAACTGCGTCTCTAGGAATAAGTTACAATGACTGGATGTGCCTAAAACGTACTCTAAGTACAAAACTCAGCACTTTACATAATAATTCAGCTTTTAGCTAACTAATAAAGTGCCAAAACATGAGAAAAATATTACTAGACACTTTCCAAAGTGTCAGGAATGAGTTGTGTCACTAAAAAGGGTATTGACGACACTTTAAAGCTTTGTTAAGCGCTTTAACGGATTACTATCCAACCGAACAACCGGACTATACCCGGGACATGAAAATGTTGTCATTTTCATTACTTATCTTTTTCTGAGCCAGTTAAGGGTCCCTGAATACCCTAACACCCATTGTAACGCATGACACACCACTGACCAGGTTAAGTACCTAACTAACTAACTTAACTTAACTAGTAACTAACTAATACTTGGAAATGGACCAAGACCCCCCCCCCCCCTCTCTAACCGTCCCCAACTAAGGGGGGACACACTTGGTACAATTTTGATTATTTTAATCAATTGTGTTTAATATCTAAATGACATAGAAACCATTGGATCATAACTTTAATTTTGTCTATAAGTAACAAGGGTTGCACATATGATCATTCATTCCATAACATCACCCAACACTACTCTCTCCCTCTCTTTGAACTTTCGGCCGAGAGCACCCACCCCCCATCCATCATTGTTCGATTTTGATCAAGCAATCCCAAGTCCATACAAGTGTTACGGGTCACATACGAGGAGTCTTGGTGCAAACGGAAGGCGAAGGACCTCTCTACTTTGCTTTTATCCACGCGTTTTTCGTCTAGATTCTTCCCTAGCCTCGAGCTAGTGGTATGATGTTTAAATCCCTATCTTGAACTAATCTAAAGCGGTTAATATGTGGTGTAATGATTAAAACTCGAAATCTTACAAGATGGTGCATTAAAGTCTACTAAAAACATGAAAAATGATGGTTAAAAGCTCACTAGTTGTGTAAATGTTGTAGTAATTGAAATTTGTGATTATTGAGACCCGATCTATGTTGTGGTAGCTCGGATCATCACTTAACCCGGTTTGGTCATGATCACGAATCATGACATAAGGTTGTTTTGAATAGAACAAGGGTTAAAGGGTGAAACTCTACCACACACGAATCATGAGCTTGTGTAAAAATGTTTTACTTATGGAATAGTGTTTAAAACTAGCAGATCTACGTATCTGCAAGTGGTATTTTCAAAGGACAAAGCGTTAAAGAAATCATGCTTTCTAAAAATGGATCTTACACTAACAAGAATGGTTTTAGAACACACAAGTGTGTAAACACTTGCGTAACACAAAGTTTCGACAAAATAACTATTTTTGTAAAAATTGACGAGAAGTTGTAAAGACGGAACTTCTATAAAAACGAGGTTTTTACAAAATCGGATTGTTTTATATATAGATCCACTAAAAGTAAGGAGATTTACTTCACAGTTTGGATAAATCACAAGTTCATGAAATTTATGCGATTTATATACATATTTTGACTAGTTGTGATTTGAACATTGTTTTGGTTGATTGAGAAAATTGTTGGTTGATTTGTAAAAGAAAATGATACGCTTGAAAGCGTGGCCACCTCCAGTTACAGAGGAAACTCTGGCGAAATTTTTCCAAAAAGCCTAACACTTAGAAATATTTTCACTATAAGTGTTAGAAAGACATTTTGACTTGTTTTCAAAATATAAGTTTCGCCACGACTATATTTACAAAACATCGGAGGTGGGATTTTCACAAAATAAAACGTGATACATATATATATTTAGTATATATTCTTCTTTCACAACATCACTTGTATAAGTGTTTACGATTATTTTGTGAACTACGTAAATATTATTTTTAGAGTAAAAATAATATTACTAAGTATTATTTTGGGAAAATCACATGTATTAAAATATAATATTTTTGGGAAGAATAATTATATTTTGGAGTTAGGAAATAAAATATATTAAGTGAGACTTAATAGTGAAATCTGAATGTTACGAACACACATGTATTAAATCCCCCATCCTTGGGAAGGAGAATAACTACCAAGTATATACAGAACGTAAACACGAAATAGTTGCCTAACTATTTCCCAAAAACTTAAACCATAAAGCTAAGGCGCGGCCGTCCGTCTAATAGAGTTAGCACGTGTAGGTCGTCATACAGCTGATCGATTTGGAGGCATACTTGGTAGAGACGCACCACCGTGAGTTCATGTCCCCCTTTTCTCTAACTGTTTTCAGTTTTCTTAACTACGGGGGTGAAATACATGTTACTTTGATTACAAGTACTATATACATGGTATGGTTAGCGTAAGGAGGTTTACTACTTAGATCATGTGAGTGGGTAGGAGCAATATGAGGCCATTAGTCCTCATGTCGGGACCGAGGGACAGGAGCGGTAGATCTATCTGGGTGTAGCGAGCCCAGCCCCAGGCCAAACTAGAAACGGACCTCGGGGTGACTTTGTCCACATACAAATGCCGTGGCGAAATCTGCTAGGTTTGAGTCTCCCTATTTGCACTTCACATATATCAGTGGCCTTGCAAACCATTGGTGATCTCAATTCCCTTATTTGCTAGATACCAAGACTATTTTTATACTCACAAGGTTTACTTACTCACTTACACATGAACTCGCTCAACATTATTGTTGATTTTTCAACTTACATGTATTTCAGGAAATTAAAGATCTGGCGCGGTATGTTATGTTTTCCCGCTGCATAAGGGTTCCAAGGTCATCCCAGTTTAGGAAATGTGACTCTTTCCTGGACAAGTCACAAATCTTAAACTGCATTTATTTCATGTTGATGTTTATGTTTTTCGAGACAATGTTTTATGTCATGATGTTGTAAGTCTCTAAGACAATGGTATGTTACTCTGGTTTTAAAACTTAATCAAATGGATGATCTTGCATGATTTTATTTCATATAGCTTTGTTATGATTAAGCTATGGTATTAAGAAGTCACACCAAAATTAACCACGCTTCCGCAAAGCCAGGGTGTGACAGCTTGGTATCAGAGCTCTGATCATAGCGAACTAGGATTCTTTCTCGAGTCTAGACTATGATCACTAGGGCTCTCACGAAAACATTTTTACTGCATACCACTTAAGTCCAGATCCAAAACTTTTCATAAACAAATGTTGAGCACATTTTATTCATTATTTATAGGCTCAGTCTAGAAAGGCTGAGGCTCGGTCTGAGAGGCCGAGGCTCGGTCTGGGAGATCGAGGTAGTTGGCTAGTGGGACTAGGAGAATTGGCTAGTGGGACTAGGAAGAGCAGTCTGAGAGGCTGGGAGAATTGGCTAGTGGGACTAGGAAGAGCAGTCTGAGAGGCTGGGAGAATTGGCTAGTGGGACTAGGAAGAGCAGTCTGAGAGGCTGGGAGAATTGGCTAGTGGGACTAGGAAGAGCAGTCTGAGAGGCTGGGAGAATTTGGCTAGTGGGACTAGGAAAAGCAGTCTGAGAGGCTGGGAGGCTAGTGGGACTAGGAGAATTATTTGATGTTTACTTGGCGACCTATGTGATTATTTGATTGTATGATTGACTGTTTGTGCATGTTTGTGCTTATGTTACAGACACTATGGACACCTCTGGCACTGATGATTCAGACACCACAGGACCTAGACCTATAGTATCGGACGACCTAGAGTCTTCTGAGCGCGAGGTTCACACATCTGACGTTACGAGCACGGACGAAGATGATTTCCAGCCCTTCGCTTTACCTGATGGTACTGATGAGCTCGCTGATGGCCCTTTGGCCGGGGACCTACCGTTAGTGGAGATCCCTGCTCCCATACCCTTAGCTGTTTATCCTGCCTATGATTTGCTTCTCGACGCCGACGATGACGACGACGTCGATCTTTTTGATGACGAGCCTTTGGAGGATGAGGTTCAGGGCGAGGCCCTTCTTGCTGCTGGTGATCTCTTGATGATCGCAGATGCTCCCGCCGAGGAGTCACCTGCTCACTCTCCGGTCCCAGACTCTTTCGAGTCTGTGGCCTCCGCACCTTCACATACTCAGAGTGCGCAGCACGTTTCTCATGGATCAGATCCCGACCAGGCATCCTCTGTTACCCATATTCCTAGCTTTGCTTTCGACCATGATGATATGGAGGATTCCGATCCTGTCTTTCCCCCAGGATTCGACCCGGATGAGGATATAGAGTTTATACCCATGGATCAGCCTATGGAGGATCCAGTCGACCCAGTTGATCCCATCGACCCTGAGTTTGATTTTGAGATGGCCTTTGATGAGCCCGAGCAGCCACTAGACCCTGCTCCTGACCCAGTACTTGAGCATGACCCAGTTCATGCTGACGCACCTATTTTTGAGCCTGTCATTGCTGACCCACCTATTGATGATCACCCTGTAGATGCTCCGTTGATGGAGGGCGATCATGTTATTGCTGCTGATCATGTTGATCCCCCACTTATTGCTGATGCACCAGTTGACCTTCTTGTTGCACCTCACCATGATCCTATGCCAGTTCAGTTTGATCGTGCGCTTTTTGAGGCACAGGTGGACCCACGAGACGAGCACGCCCAGTGTGGGTGGATTCCTGCTGATGACGAGGTCCCACCTATTCCTCCTCAGATCCCTGATACCCGTCACATTGATACTTCTTTTTCATTTCCTCAGTTTACACCTCCAGCACGAGCTGGAGAAGGTTCTTCGGCTCACCCTTTTGGACATGTACCGGTATCTATCTCTGCTATACCACCGTCTGCTACTTTTCCCACTGTTTCACCATTTCATGTGGCACCTTTTGATCCCACCAGTGAGCCGTTCCTTTGGGCACCACACTCCGCTATGCCACCGACTGACCCCTACCATTCTTTCCACATGGGGTATACTATTGAGGACGTTTTGATGTCTTTTGTCGCCCAGCACGAGGCACACACACAGCGCATTCAGGAGCTTGAGAGAGCTCAGCCGCCGCCGTGTCCGTGCTAGGGTCAGACCCACTCTCCGTTGCAGCCCTCTCGACCTGTACCACCAGACTATGCTGCACGCCTCTTTGCTCTGGAACAGCAGGTTGCTTCATTCTTGCGTACCCAGAGAGCCATGGAGGAGGACTGGCTCCATTTGCGCCGCTTGTTTTACACTCACTTTCCCCCTCCTCCACCGCCATCCGTGTAGAGCTCTTCAGTACCGTATAGGTAGACATTGGTGAGAAGACGGCGAATGCTTTTGACTGCACAACATTTTTGGAGACTACATTATGATTCTGATTTTTGTTGACATGTATTTGATGTATTGACACTGATTCGATATGGTTTTTGGACTAGGGTGATGTAACCCTTAGTCGACTGATGTTGTATGACACTGTGATGTACTTGTACGCTTACTATGTGGTCTCGATATATGGCAATCGCAGTATTCTCATCATATTTGATGCTTGATTTGGTTATTGGTATTTTAGGACATGGGATGTTGTGTGATTGATGTTTATGACATGGGATGTTGTGTGATTGATATGATTATAACATGAGATGTTATGTACTATTACTATCGTTATATACATACGCCAAATTATGACCTGACTTATGTATATTATAACTATGGCCTGACCGACGTAAACACATCTTTTAGAAGATGCCGCCGAGACGTGAGACACACATGCCTACTAATGAGGCAGAACTCCAGCAAATTATCGCTGCTGCCATTGCACAATACGCCGCCTCTCAAGGAGGGACTAGTGGAAGCAACTCTGGCAACACTGGCACCAACAATAATCCACCTCATGGATGCACCTACAAGCAGTTTCTAGACTGCAAACCGGTCAACTTTGATGGCACAGGAGGTGCTGTCGCCTTTGTTCGTTGGGCCGAGAAAACTGAATCTGTTCTTCGCATGAGTAAATGCGCACTAGATCAGCAAGTCACCTATATCTCAGGGCTATTCTTGGATGGAGCCCTCTCTTGGTGGAATCTGCAAGTACAGACACTTGGTGAAGCTGCTGCCTACGTGCTAACCTGGACCGAACTGAAGGAACTTATGCGCAAAAAGTATTGCTCCCGCGCGGAAATCCAAAGATTGGAAACCGAGTTCTGGCACTTGAAAATGGACGGTCCGAAGATCGCAGAATACGTTCAAAGGTTCCATGACTTATCGCATGTGGTACCCTACATGGTCACTCCGGAGTTCAAGCGGATTGAACGTTTCATTTGGGGATTAGCTCCTCAAATCATAAGCATAGTGACCTCATCCAAGCCTGCGACCATTACTGAAGCGATCGATTTGAGCGTGGCTCTCACAGAAGAGGCCATTCGCCTGAACAAGTTTGATGATGCTGAGCTTAAGAAGAAAGAGACTCACGTCGAGTCATCAGGAGGTAACAAACGGAAGTTCTCAAACTTCAAGCAGGGCGCCAGTGTGGCGGTTAAGAAAGGAGGATCAGGCACGCCAGCTCAGGTTACAGCTAGTAGTGGAAAGAAAGTAAAAGGATATCAGGGCACCCAGCCCAAGTGTAATACCTGTCAACGCCATCATACTGGCCATTGTAGTGTGAAAGTATGCGAAGCATGTGGAAAGCCGGGCCACTTGAAGGATTCTTGTTGGGCTAGTGCCGGCCGGGGAGGCCAAGGAGGATTTGGGAATAGGAATAATAATCGTGGTGGTAATCGCCCACAAGGAAACAATGGAGGAAACGGGAATCGAGGCAACCTTGCGAACCAAGCGGGTAATGCGAACCAAAACATCAACCAAGCTGGAAATGGAGGTGGAAACGGGCAAAGACTTGGATGCTTTAACTGTGGTGATATTGGCCATTTTAAGAAGAACTGCCCAGAATTAAACCAAGCCCGTGGAAGAGTGTTCCAAATCGAAGCAAGGGAAGCGCGCCAGGACCCCAATGTTGTTACTGGTACGTTCCCTGGAAATCAACGCTATGCATCCGTTTTATTTGATACTGGTGCCGATTATAGCTTCGTGTCGTTAGAATTTAAGAATATGCTTGGTTTAGCCGCTAATAAGTTAGATATTCCCTACTCAATCGAATTGGCCAATGGGAAGTTAGTAGAAGCCAATGAAGTTATCAGAGGTTGTGTGATTGAATTGGGAGAGCGTGAGTTTGCTCTGGATCTACTACCAGTCCAATTGGGAAGCTTCGACGTGGTGGTAGGAATGGATTGGTTATCAGGCAACAAGGCTGAGATAGTTTGTCACGAAAAGGTTGTTCGTATCCCAACCGAAGATGGCGAAACAATTGTGGTTCACGGGGAGAAGCGTGATACGCCGTTAAGAATTATCAGCTGCCTGAAAGCGCGAAAGTGTTTGCAGAAAGGATGTGTTGCCTTCCTGGCACACATTGTGGATAAGAAGGCTGCTGAGCCAAGAATCGAAGACATCCCTGTCGTGAGGGAGTATCCAGAAGTCTTCCCAGAGGACTTACCTGGACTGCCACCTCAGAGACAAGTAGAGTTCCGCATTGACTTAGTTCCAGGCGCCGCGCCTGTGGCTAAGGCACCTTATAGACTTGCTCCGTCTGAAATGCAGGAACTGTCGACACAACTGCAAGAGTTGTTAGACAAGGGATTTATCCGACCAAGCTTCTCACCTTGGGGAGCTCCGGTCCTGTTTGTCAAGAAAAAGGACGGTAGTTTTCGTATGTGCATTGACTACCGGGAGCTGAACAAGCTGACAATCAAGAATAGATACCCTCTGCCAAGAATCGATGATCTGTTTGACCAACTGCAAGGCTCAAGCTTTTATTCAAAGATCGATCTTCGATCTGGATACCATCAGTTAAGGATACAAGAGGAGAGTATCCCAAAGACAGCCTTCAGAACTCGTTATGGACACTACGAGTTCCTTGTTATGCCGTTTGGATTGACAAACGCACCTGCAGTCTTTATGGATTTAATGAATAGAGTTTGCAAGCCGTACTTGGACAAGTTCGTGATAGTGTTTATCGACGACATCTTGATTTATTCAAAGACGAAGGCCGAACACGAACAACATCTAAGAGCTATTTTGGAGCTGCTGAAGAAAGAACAGCTGTATGCCAAATTCTCCAAGTGCGAATTTTGGCTACGTGAAGTCCAATTCCTTGGACACGTGGTAAATGGAGACGGAATCCACGTGGATCCAACAAAGATCGAAGCGATCAAGAATTGGGAAACGCCAAAGACGCCAACCGAGATTCGACAATTCTTGGGTTTGGCTGGCTACTATCGAAGGTTCATTGAGGACTTTTCGAAGATCGCTCAACCTTTGACGCTCCTCACCCAAAAAGATAAGAAGTTTGATTGGGAAGTCAAACAGGAGGAAGCATTTCAGATACTGAAGGATAAGCTCTGCAATGCGCCAATCTTAGCACTACCGGAAGGTACAGATGATTTCGTGGTATACTGTGACGCTTCACGTCAAGGATTGGGTTGCGTGTTGATGCAACGCCAAAAGGTTATTGCTTACGCATCGCGTCAATTGAAAGTGCACGAAAAGAACTTTACCACACATGATTTGGAACTTGGCGCAGTGGTATTTGCATTAAAGATCTGGAGGCACTACCTTTATGGTACAAAGTGTACAGTCTTTACAGATCACAAGAGCCTACAACACATATTCAACCAGAAGGAGTTGAATATGAGACAGAGACGATGGGTTGAGTTGCTGAACGATTACGACTGTGAGATAAAGTATCATCCAGGGAAGGCGAATGTAGTCGCCGATGCCCTAAGTCGAAAGGAGAGGATCAAGCCCATAAGGGTTAGGGCTTTAGAAATGATTATCCGAACCGATCTTTCCTTGCGCATTCGTGCCGCGCAGAAAGAAGCTCTCAAGGAAGGAAACCTTGAAGAAGAATACCTCCGTGGGATGGAGAAGCTTTTGGTACCAAACGAGGAAGGAACGTTATGTTTTGAGAAAAGGATTTGGGTTCCTTTGTTTGGAGGTTTAAGGAAGGTTATTCTCGATGAAGCTCACAAGTCGCGGTACTCTATCCACCCTGGAGCGGATAAGATGTACCAGGATCTCAAAGATTATTATTGGTGGCCTAGGATAAAAGGCGATGTTGCTGTTTATGTGAGCAAATGTTTAACGTGTGCTAAGGTTAAAGCCGAATACCAGAAGCCTTCAGGACTTCTGCAACAACCTGAGATTCCCAAGTGGAAATGGGAACAAATCTCAATGGATTTTATTACAAAGTTGCCAAGAACGCCAAGAGGCCATGACGCTATTTGGGTAATAGTGGACCGATTAACGAAGTCAGCACACTTCTTACCTATCAGAGAGAAGGATAATACGAGAAAATTGGCTGAAATTTACATGAGAGAGATCGTCGCACGTCATGGAGTACCTCTCTCAATCATCTCTGATAGAGACGGAAGGTTTGTGTCAAGGATATGGCAATCCTTCCAAGAAGCCTTTGGCTCACAATTGAATCTGAGCACTGCGTTTCATCCGCAAACTGACGGTCAAAGCGAGCGAACGATACAGACTTTGGAAGACATGCTGAGAGCGTGTGTTATGGATTTGGGCGGTAGCTGGGATAAGCATTTGCCTTTGGTCGAATTTTCATACAACAACAGCTACCACACCAGTATTGGTGTCGCGCCATTTGAAGCCCTTTACGGACGCAAGTTCCGATCACCCTTATGTTGGGCTGACGCAGGTGATAGGCAGCTTGCTGGTCCCGAAATCGTCCAAGAGACGACAGACAAGATTGCGCAGATTCTAAAACGCATCGAAGCAGCTCGCCACAGACAGAAGGCCTATGTGGATCCAAACCGGAAACATGTGGAATTCCAAGTTGGAGAAATGGTGTTATTGAAAGTTTCACCCTGGAAGGGTGTGGCACGCTTCGGAAAGCGTGGGAAGTTAAATCCGCGCTACATTGGTCCTTTCAGAATTCTGGAAAGAATAGGACTAGTAGCATACAAGTTGGACCTACCTGCTGAACTCCATTCAGTCCACGATACATTTCATGTATCCAACCTAAAGAAAAGTCCAACTCAAGAGGACATTGCCATTCCCATCGACGAGATCCATGTTGACGACACGCTCCATTTCGTTGAAGAACCGGTGGAGGTTACGGATTGGAAAGTAAACAAGACCCGTCGGAGCAGTGTCAAGCTCGTCAAAGTTCGTTGGAATGCCAGACACGGTCCTGAGTACACCTGGGAGCGTGAGGACCGGATGAAAGAGAGATACCCCCACCTTTTTCCTAAGAACCCTGCATCTACAAGCAGAACTTAAATTTCGGGACGAAATTTATTTAACGGGGGGAGAATGTGACAACCCTCACTAAACCAGGTATCCGTACAACTTAATTAATAATTAATTACTGCTTAATTACTGTGCTTGCTTGAACTTGTGAATAAACTGCTACTTGAATACTGATACATGTACTTACTTGCATCATACTTTACTTGCTGTCACTACATTATTTACATGACTGAACCTTAGTGACAAACATGATGCACAAAAAGCACAGTAGCACTATAACGGATAACCTATTGAACATGCTGATAAAGCCAGCATCAGGTAAACACTGCCTCTAAGGCCTGTAAGAGCCTGAAATATTTTGCTACACTAGTGGTGAGTGTAGGGATATAAGGGTTGTAGAACTGCGTCTCTAGGAATAAGTTACAATGACTGGATGTGCCTAAAACGTACTCTAAGTACAAAACTCAGCACTTTACATAATAATTCAGCTTTTAGCTAACTAATAAAGTGCCAAAACATGAGAAAAATATTACTAGACACTTTCCAAAGTGTCAGGAATGAGTTGTGTCACTAAAAAGGGTATTCACAACACTTTAAAGCTTTGTTAAGCGCTTTAACGGATTACTATCCAACCGAACAACCGGACTATACCCGGGACATGAAAATGTTGTCATTTTCATTACTTATCTTTTTCTGAGCCAGTTAAGGGTCCCTGAATACCCTAACACCCATTGTAACGCATGACACACCACTGACCAGGTTAAGTACCTAACTAACTAACTTAACCTAACTAGTAACTAACTAATACTTGGAAATGGACCAAGACCCCCCCCCCTCTCTCTAACCGTCCCCAACTAAGGGGGGGACACACTTGGTACAATTTTGATTATTTTAATCAATTGTGTTTAATATCTAAATGACATAGAAACCATTGGATCATAACTTTAATTTTGTCTATAAGTAACAAGGGTTGCACATATGATCATTCATTCCATAACATCACCCAACACTACTCTCTCCCTCTCTTTGAACTTTCGGCCGAGAGCACCCACCCCCCATCCATCATTGTTCGATTTTGATCAAGCAATCCCAAGTCCATACAAGTGTTACGGGTCACATACGAGGAGTCTTGGTGCAAACGGAAGGCGAAGGACCTCTCTACTTTGCTTTTATCCACGCGTTTTTCGTCTAGATTCTTCCCTAGCCTCGAGCTAGTGGTATGATGTTTAAATCCCTATCTTGAACTAATCTAAAGCGGTTAATATGTGGTGTAATGATTAAAACTCGAAATCTTACAAGATGGTGCATTAAAGTCTACTAAAAACATGAAAAATGATGGTTAAAAGCTCACTAGTTGTGTAAATGTTGTAGTAATTGAAATTTGTGATTATTGAGACCCGATCTATGTTGTGGTAGCTCGGATCATCACTTAACCCGGTTTGGTCATGATCACGAATCATGACATAAGGTTGTTTTGAATAGAACAAGGGTGAAACTCTACCACACACGAATCATGAGCTTGTGTAAAAATGTTTTACTTATGGAATAGTGTTTAAAACTAGCAGATCTACGTATCTGCAAGTGGTATTTTCAAAGGACCAAGCGTTAAAGAAATCATGCTTTCTAAAAATGGATCTTACACTAACAAGAATGGTTTTAGAACACACAAGTGTGTAAACACTTGCGTAACACAAAGTTTTGACAAAATAACTATTTTTGTAAAAATTGACGAGAAGTTGTAAAGACGGAACTTCTATAAAAACGAGGTTTTTACAAAATCGGATTGTTTTATATATAGATCCACTAAAAGTAAGGAGATTTACTTCACAGTTTGGATAAATCACAAGTTCATGAAATTTATGCGATTTATATACATATTTTGACTAGTTGTGATTTGAACATTGTTTTGGTTGATTGAGAAAATTGTTGGTTGATTTGTAAAAGAAAATGATACGCTTGAAAGCGTGGCCACCTCCAGTTACAGAGGAAACTCTGGCGAAATTTTTCCAAAAAGCCTAACACTTAGAAATATTTTCACTATAAGTGTTAGAAAGACATTTTGACTTGTTTTCAAAATATAAGTTTCGCCACGACTATATTTACAAAACATCGGAGGTGGGATTTTCACAAAATAAAACGTGATACATATATATATTTAGTATATATTCTTCTTTCACAACATCACTTGTATAAGTGTTTACGATTATTTTGTGAACTACGTAAATATTATTTTTAGAGTAAAAATAATATTACTAAGTATTATTTTGGGAAAATCACATGTATTAAAATATAATATTTTTGGGAAGAATAATTATATTTTGGAGTTAGGAAATAAAATATATTAAGTGAGACTTAATAGTGAAATCTGAATGTTACGAACACACATGTATTAAATCCCCCATCCTTGGGAAGGAGAATAACTACCAAGTATATACAGAACGTAAACACGAAATAGTTGCCTAACTATTTCCCAAAAACTTAAACCATAAAGCTAAGGCGCGGCCGTCCGTCTAATAGAGTTAGCACGTGTAGGTCGTCATACAGCTGATCGATTTGGAGGCATACTTGGTAGAGACGCACCACCGTGAGTTCATGTCCCCCTTTTCTCTAACTGTTTTCAGTTTTCTTAACTACGGGGGTGAAATACATGTTACTTTGATTACAAGTACTATATACATGGTATGGTTAGCGTAAGGAGGTTTACTACTTAGATCATGTGAGTGGGTAGGAGCAATATGAGGCCATTAGTCCTCATGTCGGGACCGAGGGACAGGAGCGGTAGATCTATCTGGGTGTAGCGAGCCCAGCCCCAGGCCAAACTAGAAACGGACCTCGGGGTGACTTTGTCCACATACAAATGCCGTGGCGAAATCTGCTAGGTTTGAGTCTCCCTATTTGCACTTCACATATATCAGTGGCCTTGCAAACCATTGGTGATCTCAATTCCCTTATTTGCTAGATACCAAGACTATTTTTATACTCACAAGGTTTACTTACTCACTTACACATGAACTCGCTCAACATTATTGTTGATTTTTCAACTTACATGTATTTCAGGAAATTAAAGATCTGGCGCGGTATGTTATGTTTTCCCGCTGCATAAGGGTTCCAAGGTCATCCCAGTTTAGGAAATGTGACTCTTTCCTGGACAAGTCACAAATCTTAAACTGCATTTATTTCATGTTGATGTTTATGTTTTTCGAGACAATGTTTTATGTCATGATGTTGTAAGTCTCTAAGACAATGGTATGTTACTCTGGTTTTAAAACTTAATCAAATGGATGATCTTGCATGATTTTATTTCATATAGCTTTGTTATGATTAAGCTATGGTATTAAGAAGTCACACCAAAATTAACCACGCTTCCGCAAAGCCAGGGTGTGACACATACAAACACCAACATAGGCCCACTTACAAAACTATTTTAAGGTTTAGATTAGTTATTAGCCTATTATCATTAGGTTTAAATTAATGTTGCATACTTAAACTATCTCTTTGTCACTATGTGGGTTAAACTATATTACTTGTGAATTAATGTGAGTATGTTAATCCTTCAATTTGCAGGCATGAATCCAAAGTCATCACAGAAATTGTCGAATCAGTTTTGGATAGATTATTCCCCTTAAATACAGATGTTGATGAAGGTCTTGTCGGCATGACTACCCGCTTGCATAATTTGAAATCACAATTAGACATTGAGTCAGGTGGTGTGCGCATGGTCGGGATATGGGGGGTTGGGGGTGGTGGTAAGACTACTCTTGCTACTTCTATCTACATGGAAATTTGTAGCCAATTTCAAGGTCACTGTATTGTGGAGAATATTAGAGAGGAATCAAGCAAAATTGGTTTCAAAAAATTGCAAGAGACTATGTTATCAGCTGTTTTCAAAGGAGAAGTGATGGTACCCAGCGTTGAGGAAGGAAAGCAAAAGATAAAAACTATGTTATGTAATAGAAAAGTGTTAATAGTTCTTGATGATGTCAATCATCTTGACCAGCTAGATGTGTTAGCTGGATCGCATAGCTGGTTTGGCAGTGGGAGCAGAATAATTATTACAACTAGAGATGAACATTTGTTAAGGACTCACAGGGTGGACGAGGTTTGCCGTGTCACATTATTATCAAACACTGAGGCTATCGGACTATTTAAAAGACATGCATATAATAAAGAAGACCCTATTGAAGATTATGAGTCACTTGCATTACGTGTGGTTTCTTATTGTGCCGGGCTCCCATTGACACTTAAGGTTTTAGGTTCATTTCTATATGACAAAGATAGTAAGGGGTGGAAGAGTACATTGGATAGACTAAAAAATATTCCAGAAATGGAAACTGTGAAAAAGTTGAAAATTAGCTTTGATGGGCTTCTAACTTTGGAGAAAGAGTTATTCTTAGATATTGCTTGTTTCTGTAGAAGTCGTAATAAAACTTATGCAATGGAGATACTTGAAGCTTGTGATTTGCACCCAGAAATAGGGATAGAGGTGTTAAGACAAAAATCTCTCATATTTTTTGACAAGTATGATAGGTTTGAAATGCATGACTTGGTTCAAGAAATGGGACAGTACATTGTTAGAGAGGAACATCCTAACAATCCTGAGAAACATAGTAGACTTTGGAAAACTGAAGAGATTAATAACATGTGTTTAACAATGGTAAATGCTACACTGACTAGCTTGTAAGACTATACAATATTATATTATATCTGTAACGAATGCTACTTATCCGTATATTGTTTTCCTTTTTATTGCAGGAAAATGACAAGATTGAAGCCATATATTGTCATGATTTTATGCATGGTTGTTATACATCACAGTTCCTTAAAAATGTTTCAAACATGAAAAAACTAAGGTATCTTAATGTAGGGATTAGACACGAGCATGAGGAAGAACTTAACTTTCTTTCAACTGAGTTGCGGTATATTGCTTTGTCAGGGTTTCGTGTAAGAAATCCATTTGCAGAAAGTTTCAAACCAATGAAGCTTGTTGTTCTAAATTTAGTTGGTAGCATGCAAAAAGTTCTTTGGAAGGGTTACAAGGTAATTTGTTTGATTAACCACATAAGGCTAGACGGTATGGGGCACTATCACCTATCCACCTCAGCAACTTTTCCCTCAATAGCGCCCCAACAACATACCATGCTAGCTATTGGGGGGGGGGGGGGGTATTGATAGCTAGCAAAGCAATAGCAAGCTTTTGTGTGTGTGAGGCATTTAACATGGGGCGCTATTGTAAGGAATGTGAAAGAAGGGGCTTCATCCCATACCATACTAGCAATTGATAAAAGGGGAATAGAGTCCCCTGGTTGACATGGCGCATACATGGTAGAATGGAGTAGGGGTGTTCATCGAATATCGAATTATTCGAATAATTTTTATTTTTCCTTCGATTCGTATTCGATTCGAATTCGATCAAAATCTACCCAATTCGATTCGAATTCGTATTCGAATAAAAAACCAAATTCGTATTCGATTAAAAATTTGAATTCGAATAAATTCGATTTGATCCAGATTCTTTTAAAACATGTAAAAACTATCAAAATGAAACATAAATTTTAAAGCAGCTAAAGTACCATAAGTCTAAAATTCAAAATGAGAAGTCGGGAATTACCACTCCACATTATAAGTTAATATTTTTAAGGTTCGAAATCTATTGATAGATTTGTTACTTAGATTTTAGTTATAGGTCATGGAGTGGGTTTGATGATCGGTAATTTTAATACATGGAATAATTTATGAAATAATTTATATTATAGCCCAATAAAAGTGATATTTGTATTATATATAAAACAATAAATAAAAAATATAATTTTTATTCGAATTTCGAATCGAATCGAATTTGAAATTATAAATTCGTATTCGATTCGTATTCGATTTACTTTACTCGAATTGAATCGAATTCGAATTTTTATAATCGAAACGAATTCTTGATAATCGAATCGAATTTAATCGAATTTCAAATTTTTCGAATTCGAAACGAATTCTAAACACCCCTAGAATGGAGCCCCTCTCCAGCCTAAGGGTAGTGAATTTAATAAATTTCATCTTATGTTTCTCTTAGATGCACTAATAATACAACTACTTGCCGATATCACATATTGAGTGAGTATTATATTGATTACAAGATAAAAGGTAGTTGATAAAATAACTATTCGTAATTATTTACGAGAATAAAAATGTCAAAGGGAAAAGTAAAACAAATAAAATACAACATTGTGACTAAAATTCTTAGATGGTAGTTGAAAATTTATTTTATGTGCGCATTTGTTTTTTGTATTATTTTAGAAAAACAAGTTGTGACTACTCATCATAAACTCTAACATTAACTTTCTGTACTTTATAGTATCTGCCACATTTGACACATCTTCAACTCCATAATATGAAGGAACTACTTAGCACTCCAAATTTTGATGGACTCCCACGTCTTCAAAGGTTGGAACTTTATGATTGTGGTGAGTTAGAAAACATTCACACATCACTTGGAAATCATACAAGTCTTCAGTACGTACGTGTATATCGGTGTTCCAAGCTTAAAATGTTTCCAACAATTGTTCACATGGAAAACCTCAACACTCTAGAAATACTTTCTTGCACAAAGATTCTTGAGTTCCCAGAGATCAAAGCAAACATGGAAAGCTTGCTAAATTTGTCTTTGAATTCGATCGGAATAGAAGTTCTGCCCTCGTCAATTGGAGAACGGTGTACCAACCTTATTTCCCTAAATTTGTCTTACTTATATAATTTAAAGAGCATAGAGTTCAACTTTGACGTCTTTAAACATTTGAAAAAGCTCAAATTGTTTCCTCAATTTCTACATGTATCACGAAAGTTGGATCTCGGTGCATGTCGTTTCAAGGATGTAGAAATCCCCAATGGTGTAGTTGGGTTATCTAACTTACAAGAGCTTGGTCTATGTGGCAATGATTTTTCACGAATAGAATTCAGCTTGGTGCAATTTACTCGACTCAAAGTGCTCGACCTGTATCGTTGCACAAAGCTTCTTGAATTGCCTGAGCTCCCTTCAAGTTTAACCATTCTCAATGCAATGTACTGCAAGTCACTTACAACCTTTGGAGATTTCTATAAAAATTGTACAGGGCTACGCCAACTCTTAGTTGTGGGAACGAGCATCATAAATGACGGTGGCAAGTTACTAGAATACATGCTTGAGGTATGTAATGCTATAGAAAATCGTCCTATGTTTCTCCAACTTGAAGGTGCTGAGGTTGCAAAGGGGGTTATGCCTTGTCTCTATCGTGGGAGTAGATGTAGATTGCAACTTCCAGAGAATTGGTGCGAAGACTTTGCAGGTTTCTTGATGTGCCTTGTTTTCACAAAAGCCTCAGACGGCTGGTGGTGTAACTATGTAAATATAAGTATGAAGCAGGTAGTGAGTGATATGGATTCTAAAGATGATGTGGTTTGGGAGAAGTGTGACAGTGATAGGATGACATGGGTGTGGTATGTTCCATTTAATTCATTAACACACACGACATGGTAGGATCAAACACACAAAGCTCTTGAGTTTCACATTGATGGCGAGGAGGAGCAATATTATAGTGGTTTTGGAGTTAGACTCGTTGACAGGAAAAGTAGAAGTGGTCTAAAGGAAACATCAACAGATTCTTCTTCCGATTATACACCCCACTTAAATATTCGTGTTGACTCGGAGTCAGATTTGAGGATCTCCTTACGTGCCCACATTATGCGCTGTAGATTCACAAAGTGAATCACAAACATCCACATTTTGCTTTGTTGATTATATCTATAAACATGGGTTAAAACATAGAACCCTAATCATGTTAATTCAATCATGAATGTGATATAAGACATCAAAACAGTAAAACTTACTTGTAGGGACATAGATGTGAGATGAGAATGATGAATCCATGATTCCCGTTATGATGCCTTGTGTTGATGGAACACATTAGAGAGAATATTGAGTTGGTGTTATTGACGAGAGTTTTGTATTGTTGCTTTTGAATGATCATGATGATCATCTATTATATATTGGTTACAAAAAAACCCCTCGTATTCTCCTCATTAAAAGCATCTAAAGGGAAACCATAATGGCCCTTTAATTAATCAATATTCACAATTACTTCCATCAAGTAATTGTTAGGGACCGGTTATATCATATTGGTAGAGTTAACTTAAATGATCCGTAGGCCACATTACGGGTTATTTCTAACATTCTCCCACTTGGCCGAGTGATCATTTATAATAAGCATAAGTAAGTTTGGCCAAGTTAAAACATTAGTCAAGTTTCAAATTGAAATTGTAACAGAAAATACAGTCATTGAATTATTGTTAACCCAAGACCCCCATTAATCATGTTACAACCCCAAATCAAAACATACGTAAATTGAAGACCAGAATGACTGAGGTAAGCCCTTTAATTAATTTGTATAATTATTGTCTATACGTCATTAGGTGCACATATACGTATTTATAGACAAACAAATTTAAATAACTGAGGAAATTTAATAACAAATCATTCATAAGTATAATATGTTATTATGTAAGGTCTTTAGTAAAACCCGTCTTTATTATGAGCTCTTAAAAGACTTTGGGTGTAGACCTTAGTTATCGGATCCGCAAACATATCATGAATGTAAATGTATTCGATACAAATATTTAGTTTCCTCTTCTTGTTCATAAACGAACAATAATTTTGCATCGAAGTTTAATGCAGCACCTCTCGAATTGTTACTATTCGAGGAAACAAGGTAGCTGACTTTTCACAGTAAGTCTTCAATATAGTATTTATATGGAGTTAACAAGTTTATGAGTCCACTGATAAATTTTTCAACAACATTTATTGACAACTGTGTCATATTATGTCATTATAACTTAGGTTGTTATTATCAGTTTATTATGACTCCTCCATAAGATAGGTTTTGTCTGCTGACATAAGGATATACCCGAAATTACATTTTGTCATCTTTGAATATCACAAAGGTAGAGTAATAAACCGGTTTGAGTTCTCACTTCTTCTTCAAATTATAGCCTCTCGTTTCGTTTAAAGATATTGTAATACTTCATTAGATGCTTCACATTAATCTAGACATATCTAGTGTGTTGCAATGTGAGTAATATCTAAACGAGTATAGACTTGAATTTACATAAGGCTTCTAATTAATGAAGCGTAAAGAAATAATCATCCTCTGAAGGAGAGCAATATTGTTTGTTACATGTGTAAGGACCCATTTAATGTTAAACTTATGGAATGATACTATTGTCCCATTGGGTCTATCTCGGTATGTTATGATATCTATCACATAAGAGATATCTCTGAGATCTATTATATCAAAGTTTGTGTTAATAATGCTTTGACTTATGTAACATATACTTGTCAAAAGAATATCATCTATATAGACAAGTTTAATTTAGTTGCTCCCACTCATCTTGAGGTAGGTACATTAATCCACTTGGTTGTTGATGAAAATAATTACGTTAAGATCACATTATGATGTTTACATTAACCCATACATGGATTTTATTGGCTTATAGACAAACTGTTCTTTAACCTTCAGTTTGGAACTTTCAGGTTGTTTTATGAACATGTAAATATGACAGCCATTTGTTAGGGAAAAATTGTTTTTAATGTTCATCTAATGTAGCTTTTAAACTATTATAAGCTACTAGAACAGTGATGATCCTCAAAGAAATCTTTTGTTAGATATGTAACAAAGATTCTTTAATAATTTATCTCTTCCTGAGTACAACATTTGACAATCAATCATGCTCCTTTGTCTTAACGCTTATATATAGGGATTTGGTTTAGTTATGAACATTCTTAGGTAATTCAATCAAATCCCAAACGTTATACAAACATATAAAATCAGTTTTACTAGAAAACAGTTTTATTCCATTCAGAAGATTGATTGATGCTAATGGCTTAATTTGAAAAGATAGGATCAGTAAACTTTTCGAAAATCCATTTCAACTTCAGTCAGGGAGGATACATAATCATCAAAGTTAGTAGGCTTTTAAACCTAGATGACCTCCTTAGTTGATTATTAGGTTTTATTAAGAGTTTCAGTTTTATGGATTAACTCTCGCTTAAGTTGCTATCACTTTCAGAATTATAAGTTTGTAAGAAGTGGTGCAGTATGGTGTGCAAGTGGTGTAATCGGAGTAAAATTTAATAAGTCTCTCCCCCCGCCTCTTGCACTTCCGGCAAGTCCTGATAAGGACTTTTACTGCTCCCACTGATCTTAGAAATCTTTCATATTTTAGCATGCTTATGGTCAATATTAAAAGACCAATAAATTTTAATAGAGGAACAAAATAATAAAGTTACTCATTATAGTTTCTCTGTTTGAGGATTACAATTTTGGCAAGAAATTTGAGTGTGCCCACATTTAAGCAACAATGAAACTTTTGTTAGAGTAGCAGTATATTCTTAAAGAGAAAAGTTGTGAAGGAGCAGTGTCTCGTACAAGAGGTACAAATTGAGGTAACAACAAGTTTTCACTCCCTACCTCTTGCAACTCTTGCAAGTTAAGATTAAGACACTTAATGCTCCCATTAACCTTTTAGATCTGTAGGAATGCTACAAGATAAGTTTCAATGATGTATGCGCTATGGGAACATGTCATATATGTTAGACTTGATTTCCTTAATGTCCATATGTTATAAAAATTTTGGGGACACATTTAGAAGGAATCATAGTATATATGATTTAATTTCTTTAATACCTTTATTCATATAAGACATATTAAATACAAGTAAATATTATGATAAATGAATTATGTCTAAATATTCCATTTTGGGATAAGTTCCAATGAAATATAACTTCTAATGGAACTTAATTTATTCCCTTAGGCATTTAAATATTAAGGCTTATAACACATGCTAATAAGTTACTAAGAATGAGATTTGATAATATTTCATCCTTCATGATAACAAAAGGTTGTGAAAAAATGTAGCATCATCTAGTTCTATCTTATAAGTTTTCTATCCAGATTGAGATGACAAATAATACGAGAGTTTAAGGTAAGAGTGACTTTGTTTTAACCATGCCAACCTCAGAACTGTTATAATGTAGCTTTTATATTGATAGTTAATTCTGAATAATCTACAGAATATATAAGGTATCATAAAGCCCAATTATAGAACAGTTTATTATGGTTCTTATAGTCTTAACATTAATTTTTGTCACTAACTCTGATGTTTAGTATTTGTTGATTTCTGGTAATAAAACTTATAGAACTAGACTCAACCAATCATGTGTTAATTGGAATATTATCATTAGCAGACTTAAATATCATAAATATCTAACTACTTATCTTAGCCAGTTGTTCCATTGAATTATGGATAGTCTCGATGCTCATGTCTAGTTTAATGGCATAAATTTGCAGTGAGATTATCCTCTAAATAAACTTATAGCTGGAAGTAGTACTTGTATACTATTTCTGGATCTTAAAAATATCCTCTTTTTAGGTTTAGTGGCGGTGAGATGAACATCTTATTTTCTAGTTTCATGCATTCATTTTCCTACACCTATGTTGCTAATCAACACACTCATTTTCCTTTGGTACTTCTGAGTGGTATAGTTGATTCTTAAGGCAACTTATAGTATTATTGGAAAAGTTATTAAGTAATGCACCAGAAAAGTGTATTGTTTCCATGTGTAAACCCTTAAATTATGGGTCATGGTATTGCACATTATGATGTATTCACATGTGCCTGTAAACATTATGGTAAGAATCTAGCGTAATGCATGCGTCTTAGGAGTCATTTTGATTCTTCGGAAGAAAATAAAATAGTTTTAGAAAATTTAGAATCTTGAATAGCTCACATGATAGCAATACTTAAGTGAGTTCTTGATTATCATAAAAGATATAATGTTTGACTTATCCCACTAGTCATGCTCTAATTTTCTTGAATAGAGGAAACTTGGAGTGATTTACATTATGGGGTAATCAAGTAAGACATACACAAATTATTATATTGAAGATATAGTCTATTATAACACCAAAATAACAGACTAATTTAAGGTTCTACCTGAATTTTGGCTTCGCTTTAATTTTGGCTTCGCTTTGGCTTTGACCAAAATTCAGACATTATGAACGTACATAAATAACAGATTGTCTTGATGTTCTAAATAAATTTCGGCTTCGCTTTGGCTTTGACCAAAATTTATGCATTATGAACATACCATAATAGACTAACTTATTGTTCTACATGAATTTTGGCTTCGCTTTGGCTTTGACCAAAATTCATATATCATGAACATAAATAATAAACCGACTTAATGTTCTACCTGAATTTTGGCTTCGCTTTGGCTTTGACCAAAATTCAGGCATTATGAACGATATAAATAATAGACCGTCTTTATTGTTCCACATGAACTCTGGCTTCGCTTTGGCTTTGACCAAAATTCATGTATCATGATGAACGTACATAAATAATAAGGTAAAGCACATAAATACAACATAACACATTTGGGCCATAAATGAAATCTATACATATAATAAAAGAAACCTGTTTTGGGACACTTGTCATTCACTCAATTATACGTACATTATTTTTCAAATTTTAAACTTATTTCACCTATTGATGGCATTCTTTTTATTATGATTTCTTTCAAGATCTGTTATTAACTGTACATATACATAAGGTTTTAGATATAGAGCTAGATGGTATTATTTGTTCATGCTGGTCCAGATTGGATTATAATAAGCAAGTTATTTGTATAATTAAATGTCTTTTAACTCTAATTTGTTAATTTGATGGTTTTATTGATTTTAATTTGTTGATGTGTTCATAATAAATACTCTATTACTTTATATTTCAGAAGACGTCTTAGCGTTCATATTACCAAAAATTGTAGCATATAGTCGGTTAATTTATAAAATTATACATGTTTCTTAGAGCATACACAAATATATGGATGAAATTCCACGTTTGAATTTGAAAAGGTATCTGCCTACATCTTTCTTGATCATACACATTTACTCAACTTCTCATATATTACTATGGTCAGCTATTATAAGGGTGGAGGGAGTCGTTCAATCACTTTAGGGTGTTTGAGTTATTCTCAATCTACTACCTATTTTGTACTCAATCAATGGTAAACAATTTAAAAAAAATGTGATTGGTTGAAAAAGGGCGGGGCCCACTATTAAACCCCCTTTCTCTCCTCTACCCCTTCTCTTCCCGCATCGGTGAGTAGTCACCACCCTCACACTCACCGCTCACAGAAATCGTCGCCGGCATCCATTCACCGATCGGTGAATGTGACTCCCCGAGTCACTCCCCGAAACGATACCCACCACCCTAATAGATTTGAATTTTGATATATGTAATTACATCATACTTCTGATGATGGATTTCACATGATGTTTTCTGATCACCGCTTACCAGTTAAACTCTTTGTTAAATGTGTATTGTTTCAATATAAAATGAATCCCAACATCAAATCTCAGGATTTTGAAAGAAAAGTTTGAATAAGAGGTATGCTTTTTGGTTATCATATTTTGTATCCCGTGATATAGTTTTGAATTTCCTGTGGGTTTCTTTTTAGCTAACCTTAACTAGGTTGAAATAAGGAGTTCAATGAATTGAGTAACCTCATGACCCAACAACAAGACACTTAATGATAATTTCAACTTTTGGTTATGATATTGTTTGGTATTTACTTATTCTATAATGTTATTCTCTACATCATCATACAACCTCTCACTAAAACTGATTTCTACCAATTTAATTTAAATATAATATAATCCAAACGGGTTCCAAATGGAAATTACATCGAAATAGAAGTTAAACGTGTTCTAAATAGAAACTTATAAATGATATATTGTTGAAATCTCTTTTTTGTTTGATTATGCTACAAAATTTTAGAGCCCTGAGCTATATTTATGGTAGTATTGGAGTGTCACATGGATATCAAGCTTCAATATTTACTCGTAGGCATTTCTGCATGTTTGGCATGTGAACCCACATGTACTATCATTATAAAATAGATATATCAACATTAATTAAAGTATCATTTTTGCTATGTGATTTTGGATTGTCTTTTAAGAAATTGCAATAGAACTTTTCTTGGCATTTGTAATTCGTGGCCTGATTTTGTATATATATCGAATTTTTTATTTTATATGTATATTTCAACGCCTTAATTGTACATATGGTATTTTTATATGTGCGGCAATTAACGATCTTGCTTTTTAACACCACTGATGCATGTTCTTGCAGCCAATGTCGTATATGTAGTATGTTACTGTGATATTATGAACAGTTTTGAAAATATGTGTTCCAACTTAGTGATTCAAAAAGTGGCTTAAAAATTGATTTCAACTACTGGAAACTGCATCCAATGCAAACTTTGTTCGGTATGTAAATAGTTTGGTTGGGCAATAGAAATTACACAACCTCATTTAGTTAAAAAGTAGTTTGATTTGGCTTATATTCTAGCTCCGATGGATATTGATTTGGTTAGAGATTTATGAATTATATCATTTTCAATAGTCAACCTGAGATAATATCTGTAGGTAATATTGGTACTTGAATATTTGTTTCAAGAATAAATTTGATATCAAAGACTAGAAGATGTATTTCAAGTTTCAAAGGAGACAATTTTCACTGTCTCTATGTTTTGCAATGACATTAAATAAAAGTCGACATTCACTATTAAGAATTGGTTTGTATTTAAAATAACCGGCATTCACCCATGGATAGTTTTATGTGACACTATCAAGAGTAAAAAAGTAGAGAGATTAAAATTACTAATATTAGATAAAGATTGTAAAGTTACACATAAAACATCAAAATGTTGTATACAAACAAATATCTTTAAATTTATGAATAATTTATAGGTTTGTAAATTATAATTGCAACTTTTCTATCATCGTTATTTAACGTAATATATAATTTCATTTATGTTTCGTTTATTTATAACTTTACGATTTATATAATTTAAATTGTTCAACCCGTGTAACACACGGGTCAATAACCTAGTATTTATATAAATTACGCTAATAATTTACTATGTGTATTATCAAACAAGTAGCCTTTGGGTTCATTGTATAACAATACACATAATTACATATAAATTGTATCAATTAAATTTCAATATCATATTAAAAGATGCACCGTCGGACTAATCATCTAATTATTCATTGAAATTTACCATTATATAAATCTATGGTACAACAAGGCATATGTGTATAACTAAATAAATTTGTATCATTCGGTAGATTTTCCACAAAATCACACATATCACATAATAGTTTTAGACTTTCTTTAGTTTATGGATGAAATACTTGATTACATCCTTTTGGAAAAATTAAATCCAATAATATTAAATCCTTTTGAAAAATTAAATCCAATAAAATAAATTAAGATAACTGATGGATTCTTAGCATTGATAATGACGTATATAAAGCATCAAGTACCATTAATTTACCATAAATATGTGAAGGTTGGTACCCTATTAAATCAATATATAATTGTGAACATAATAAATGCTTACAAAATTCTACCACATTAAAAGCTAAATAGTGGACGGAGTATTGCAAAAAGGTCCTCGATGGTAGAAAGGCAAAAGAAATTAATTCACTACCATTATATGAAAAGGAGACTTAAATGCTAATTCTAATATATAAGTCAAGACCAAAGGAATTTCAACAGCTTGGATATTTTGGGAAGGGTGTACCTATTTGCACACCAATGTGCCTATATGCACACCAAAAAGATTGTTTTTTGTCCTATATGCACACCCTGCAGTGTCGAGTTGTGGCCAAATTGCGGCGTTTTGGTCCGGTCAACCAGACAAAGACTGACGGGTGTCTGACGGGTCTGTTGACCGGATCAAAACGCCGAGCTTTGGCCGCGTTTTGGCCCTGTCAACCAGACACCCGGTCAGTCTTTTGTCTGGTTAACCGGACCAAAACGCGGCCAAAGCTCGGCGTTTTGGTCCGGTCAACAGACCCGTCAGACACCCGTCAGTCTTTTTCTGGTTAACCGGACCAAAACGTCATGCTTTGACCACAGCTTGACAGTGCATGGTATGCATATAAGACAAAAAACCACTTTTTGAAGTGGCTATCTACACACTTGTTGGTTTGAGCCTTTGGGAAACCCAATAGACAAAATTAAGAATTGTCAATTCATGATCATGGAAATAGAGATGAAGTGACAATCATGGATTTTCGGAAAACGACGGATCATTTGCTTTTGAAAAGCAATTTCATGATTTTATGAGAGAGAAAACGATTGCTTTTGCTTTTGAACATAAATCCTTTTGGGTAATCGTTTTCTATCAAATTTCTCTCTCTATACTGTTTAAGAAATAAATTGCTTTTGGGAAGTCCAATTATTTCCGTAGGTCGATTCATCTTTCAATTCCACTAATATTATTTTATTTCCATGTCCTTACCAATATGAATAAATAATTCAATTCCACTTAAAAGTTTACACAAATTTGGGAAGTCCAACACACTCAATTATTTCCATGTCCAATAAACTGTTCGATGACATTTTAATATTTTCAAAGAATGAAAAGACTAATATTAAATGACATAGTGATACTAATGAAACGTTAGTTCATCTTTACAATCTTGATTATGAATTATGAATAGCCAAAATTATCTAAAACAATTCATCAAAATTTAGTCTGAGTAAAATTGATTTGCTTTATCTCATTCCGATATAAATATTAAAACAAAGAAACAAATCAATTTTATATATAATATCCATCAAACGGATTGATTGAACTCAAAGGAATAAATCGATTAATATGATTGAATTTTGATATAATCAACATAGCTCTGATACCACATGTTGATTATATCTATAAACATGGGTTAAAACATAGAACCCTAATCATGTTAATTCAATCATGAATGTGATATAAGACATCAAAATAGTAAAACTTACTTGTATGGACATAGATGTGAGATGAGAATGATGAATCCATGATTCCCGTTATGATGCCTTGTGTTGATGGATCACATTAGAGAGAATATTGAGTTGGTGTTATTGAGGAGAGTTTTGTATTGTTGCTTTTGAATGATCATGATGATCATCTATTATATATTGGTTACCAAAAAACCCCTCGTATTCTCCTCATTAAAAGCATCTAAAGGGAAACCATAATGGCCCTTTAATTAATCAATATTCACAATTACTTCCATCAAGTAATTGTTAGGGACCGGTTATATCATATTGGTAGAGTTAACTTAAATGATCCTTAGGCCACATTACGGGTTATTTCTAACATGCTTCCCACCATTGCTTTATTTATTTTTTACTAACAAGTTCATTGTTGTTGTAGAACACAAGATACGAATAATATTTGTTGGGGCCATAATCATTCAAACTTTCCTTGTGTAATTGCTTCTCTATAGTTTACCAACACAACGACAAGCAGTGGCGTGTCTTACGTCTTAAAAAACGAACAATATTCATTAACATGTATATTTGTACAAGTTAGGCCTGTCAATTTTAACCATACTCGATTAATCCGACCCGACTTTACGCGTACCCGTTAATTCGAACCGAACAAACCCGTGACCCAGAAACCGATTAAAACAATTGTTATCAGTGGCGGACTTACAATGTAAGTAGGGGTAGCACGGGCTACCCCTCAACCCCGTCTCGGTAGTGTAAAAATACCCCTTAACTCTATTTCCGTAGTGTAAAAATACCCTTCAACTCCGTTTTCGTTATATAAAGGATACCCCTGATCATTAAAAAAAAATATATGATACCCCTAATTTTTTAGGCTAGTTCCGCCACTGATTGTTATTAGGGGCAGGTTTCAGTTAGACCATTAAACATCAAAACCTGAATTAGAACATCTAATTCGTTTTCGAATTTTTTTAATTCATGGAGAGATTAAATGTGTTGGCAGTCAAATTGTTTTGGTTAAATTCTTGTAGTGGATAAAAGTGTAGATTTATGAATAGAATTAGACGTTGTTTGAGTTGGTGAGTCAAATTGTTTTGGTTAATTAATTCATGTAGAGATAAGATGAACATGATTCTTGTTGCTATCTATAATGTTAATTTTCTAAGCGAATTTATATTTATTTTTTTGTTGTGTTTTTCTTATTTCGGACGTGCATGTGTTTCTTATGCTTTTAATTACCTAGATTGAGATCTCCGATTGTAACTACTAGGTTAAAGGCCTAAGCAATGAAAGTCATAGGAGTGTGAGTTTTTTAGCATGTCGTGATCACTAAGAAGACTATAAGAGCATGAAAATAAATTAATGCACGAGTGAATTAGTATATAATGATCGATGATAGATAAAATACATGTTAGAAAAAATGGCTAGATAACGATCTTGCTAGTTTTGAACTTACTTTGCCCAGAAAAAAAAAAAAAAAAAAAAAAAACTATTTTCTCGGTGAGATTTGATAATGACGTGTAGTACTAGTACTGTAGTAGTACTTGGGTGGTGAGTCGCCGATAATTTTAAGCGCTATGGTTAGCACGTGGAATGTGAACCATGCTCTTTTTCAGTTTTTTTACAACAAAAGCGATAAGGTTGGTCACTATTGTCACGAGAAGCGTCAAAGGGGGAGGGGGGAGCTTAACGCCGCCGCCCAGATCCCGCTGGTTTCAGGGGTCAGCATGGTCTGCATCCCAACTGTTGCAACATATTTAAAAGAACAAAACAACAACAAAATACATATTTGAGTAAACTGCAATTTTACCCCCTGAGGTTAGGGGTCATTGGCACTCTTACCCCCCCTAAGGAAATAATTGCAACTTTACCCCCCACTGTTCACTGTTATGTCGCAACCTTACCCCCCAACCACAATTTAGTTGACTGATCTGTTGACTTGGTGGTGAAATGACTATTTTACCCTTTTATTTTACCCCATGTGTTTTGTTTACTCTGTAATATTACCCCCTGCCACCACTGCCACCGCCATTCACCACCACTGCCACCTCCAGCCACCACCCTCAACCACCACTGCCACCGCCATTCACCACCACTGCCATCTTCTTCCTCCCCCCCCCCCCCCCTCTCTCTCTCTCTAATTCATAGATCTGGTGATTTAATATTATCTCAATTTGTTTGTTTAATCTGAACCTTGATGATAAATTGAAAATCAAATTAGAATTGAGGATTGAGAAAACCAGATTATTTATATACTATCAATTTAGAAAATATTTGTGCAATGATAGTTGTACACTATGCTTTGCTATTTGTTAATGCATTTGTGGGTTTTATTTTAAGCCAATTTGGTTTATTTATATACTATTAATTTTAAATATTTGTATGCATATTTGGTGGTAAGTTGTGCTTACATAGTTGTACCTTAATCAAATATAGGTTGTAAGTTGTGCTTAAGTGGTTGTATCTTAATCAAATAATAATGGCTTCATTACCTTACCAAATTCAAACTGTTTTGTATGCATGTATAGTTGTAAATTGTACTTAAGTGGTTGTACCCTAATCAAATAATGGTTTCATTATCTTACCATATTCATTCGGTTTGATCCATTCAAAGTTGTGTTGTTTTATTTGTAAATTATTATTATTTATAATAATCTAATTAATTTAGCCAAAATCTTGTATAAATATAATTTGCAACACATTGATGCAATGGTTTTTGTAATGTATGCATTATTGTTTGTATAGTGGTAATGATATATATTATATATAGATTACGATGAACCTGTCAAACGAGAAAAAATTGACGCGGGTTCATCGTAACGCGCGAGTCCTAGATCAACTTAGTTATTTTATTCTATGTTTTACATTTCGACGTTTCGGTTTAATTTCTTCGCATTAACACCGCAACTTCAGTGTCGGTGGTCGCTGATAGTAGTGTGGCATTAGTGCTCGCCCCCGCCGCAACGCGGGGGGTGTTTAATACTAGTTAATATTATTATACAAACGTTAAAAGAAACATAATCATACCCATAAAAATCTTGAAATCACTGAAAGGTTTTGGTTTTTATGAACACCCCAGAGTTTTAAATCAACAACCCTTTTCAAGAACGAAAAATTAAACATCGCAACCACAACCACCGCCCGCCACCGCCACCACCAACCAGTACTGCCCTCCCATCCATCTCCGACAGCAACTATAACCACCATCGTATTTGATCTGTACAATCTAACAAAACTTTACACTCCAACCATATTCACTACTTAACCTGAAAATATCTTGATCCAAACTTCCAAAACTATATCTTTCTTGGAAGGAATCCACCAAAACCAAAAAACAGGGACTCTTCACTCACTGCTACTTTGTAATCGTAAACAAACAAACACATAGATATAGATACATTTGTACATATAAATAACCTTACGACGTCGCATCGCAGTCAGGAGAAGCAAAATGGAGAGGAAGACGCCGGTGAGGAAGCCACACAGTGCGACCGCAGATCTGTTGAGCTGGCCGGAGACTCCTGTTGTTGATTCGGTGGAGGCACCCTCAGCTGCTGCTCGTTCTCACCAGCCTTCCGATGGGATCAGTAAGGTTGTCTTTGGGGGCCAGGTCACTGATGAAGGCGACGGTGATGGTTGAAGATGGCGGCAGTGGTGGTTGTGGCGGGGGTGGTGATGATGGCGACGGTGATGGTTGAAGATGATGATGATGGAGGTTCAGATCTAGACTTATCAATAACGAAGAAGACAAGACTGGTTGTGGCGGGGGTGGTGATGATGGCGACGGTGATGGTTGTGGCGGCAGTGGTGGTTGTGGCGGTTCAGATGGCGACGGTGATGGTTGTGACCCCAATAATAATTGCAGTTTACTCTATATATAATAAAAATAATAATAAAAATAAATATAGGGTAAGATTACCAAAATACCCTTACATATAAGGGTCAAACTACCGTTGACTGTGGTTAGGGGGTAAGGTTGCGACATAACAGTGAACAGTGGGGGGTAAAATTGCAATTATTTCCTTAGGGGGGGTAAGAGTGCCAATGACCTCTAACCTCAGGGGGTAAAATTGCAGTTTACTCTACATATTTTTACCAACTCCTTTGTAAATTTGATATACTCTTAGATGTCACATAACAAAAGTTTGTGTTAACACCCAAATTCGATACAAAAGTGAAACCTCAAACTTGTTACTTTTAAACATTAGTACCCAATGGTGTTATTTAGGCCAAACCACGGGGATTAGTTGTGTAATTAATTCATTTATTTACGTAATCTTTTTTATAAATGTAGTTTTGTTTTTTATTATTTAGCTTTATTTTATGTATTTTATTTTATTATTAATAAAAAAACTTTTATAATAATTATTAAGTATTTTTAAATTAGTTTGACTCATTAAACGTTTAAAAACTAAAATTATTTAATTGTATTTTAAAAGTATATAAAAAGATGGAAAATTGGTATTTAATAAACCAACCTTTAACCAGTTGGTAAATAATAATCCAACCTACAGGATTGGTATATAATAATCCTCCATATCAACATGTTGGTACTCAATGAACTTTTGTTAATTTTTTTTAACTGAAGTTAGTTTTTAAGTTTTATTTATTACACAAACAGTCCATGTAGTTATAAGTTACTAGTTTTAAGTTTTATTTATTACACAAACAGTCCCTGTAATTATAAAAAAATCATAAAAATCCTAAAAAATCAAAAAAAAAAAATCAAAAAAATCATAAAAATTCTAAAAAAATCAAAAAAATCTTAAAAAATCAAAAAAATCATAAAAAATCTAAAAAATAAAAAAAAATCAATTTATAAAATTAACGTGTTTCGCTTTACGGAAATTTTATGAAAAACGGGCAGAGTTTCCTCTGTTTTTGGACGACCCCGACAACACAAATTGTCGATATAATATTCAAAACGCAACAATCAATGAAGCATTAAATATCTATACGATTTATATACGATTATACAAAACTAAAATGAAACTTAAACAAACAAACCCAAATCAGATTCTGATTTTTGAAATAAACTGAAGAAATAAACGAATAATGTTCCAACTCTTACCGGAACCGAGATGACTACGTGACCAAACTGACCCGACTAGGACCTGGATTCGAACCAAGCCTGACTAGACCCGAAACCAAGTAAACCCAAATCAAATTTGTAACAAACCGGACCTGAATCGAAGCTAACCAGAACCGCACCATTATCACCGCCGACGCCGGCAGCCGCCGTGCATCGGTTCTGTGGGCCGTCCGTTATGAGAGAGAGAGAGAGACGATAGGTGTGGGTGGGTGTTTAGCGGAGGAGCAATCGAGACAACATGCTGCCGCCGCCATACGCTGGAGCTTATCGGAGAGGAGGGGGTAGAGATGAAGGGGAGTGGGTGTTGTTTCGTCGGAGATGGTGGCCGACACCACCGTAACGGCGCCGGCACCACTGATTCGTCGGTCGCCGGCCATGGAGAGGAAGGAGGGTGCAGGAGTTTGAAGTGTGTGTGGTGATCTGTGGTTTGAGTCTTGAAGATAAAGCTCAGATTAAAGGTTTTGAGGAGATTAGTTTTTTTTTTTTTTTTTGGTTTAGGAGGGAAACATAGAGAAGTAGTGGAAACGACTGATTCTAAAAGGGGGATTTGATCGGAGTGTCGCGCTCCGGTCAAAGATAATATTTATATGCCCAAATTACCCTTAACAAATAGCTAGTGGTAGCAAGGAGTCGAACCACGAAGAGTATGTGGTTTGCGAATGGATTCACTTGAATTAAAACGATTGTCACAATTTATGAAGCTTGCTTATAATATTCTTGTATTTTTGTTTTGTTGGAAGATATGGAATTAACTAAATGAATTGGTTTAATTGGATAACAATTACTAATTAACAATTTCAATAAAGGTTTGGTTACTAGACAATAATAAGGAAAAGGATTCACACCCGGTTTCGGTAATTGCTAACTTAAGGTTTCTACAAGTTTTAAGATTCAACTCAATTGCATACAATTAACGGATTTAGTGTGCCGTGACTTAGGTGATAATAACTATCGACGTTTCAACGAACGGACAAGAATACACTTTGTAATCAACACAAGTAAATCCTAACCAAGACAATGCATATTACACATAACCATTTCATAAAGTCATAACTTTTAACATCGCTCGACAATTTATGAATACGAAACAAATGCAAGCTATTGTCAAAGGTTTCAAAAATCATACACAAATTGTCACAAAGTTGAAGCAATAAACAATTCAAAACCATAAATTAAACAACTACCTACACCGGGGTGAAACTGAGATGATTAGCCGCTCATGCTTGGAGACACTTGATCACCGGATGAATGTGACTTGATGGAGGTCATCTTGGAGCTTGGATGATGGAGAAATGATGAATGTTGGAAGTAAGTGATTGTGATTGTGAATGTTGGAAGGGTGGAAGTAAATGATTGTGAATTTCTGGACATGGACCCTCCGCTTCTTTGATGATGATCTTGATTTATAGCATGGAAGAAGTTGGGCATTTAATTCTTCTCAAGACTTGGGGCATTTATTTCTCCTCAAGAACTTGGAGCATTTATTTCACCTCAAGAACTTGGAGCATTTATTTCACTTCCTGATTATAATTGCTCTTGATGATATTAATGACGGTGATTGATCTTCTTCAAGTTCTTGGTTCTCGAATATGGAATATGGCTCTTGATGGTTTCTACATGAACTTCATTGATCTTGAATATGCTTGTGTTTTTCTCCCCTTGATGAACTTGAATAATGGTGTGGAAAAGTATAGATGGATCTTGATTTATATCTTGATTAGAGATTGATTGGTATATAAAAATCAGCTTTTTGAATCAAGTTCCTGCCCACCTTAGTTGTAAAATCCCGTTTGTAAGGAAAAAGCAAGATCTGTAATGATTACAAGCACCAAACAACAAAATTCCCCGGATTCGTTTTACACTGCCCGTCGCCGACGGGTAGAGGCCCGTCGCCGACGGGTTCTCAAAACCATGTTTTCGTCCGACGGCTTGATCTCCTGTCTACGGGCTTGTGTGCGCTACGGGCTTATTCAGAAGCCGTCGCCGACGGCTTGGGACCCGTCGGCGACGGGCTCTCTTTTGCGAGCTTTTTATTTTCGCGTCTTGTGTTCCTGGTTGACCCGTAGCGCGTCATGGTGCTTCGGTTTTCGATCCGGTGACCCGTAAAGCTCCCGAAAAGCTCCTTAAACTCCATCAAACCTGTAAAACACATTTTTGATTAAAAGTAGGCTATCCGAATTTAAAACTTACGTAAAAACATTAAGTTATACAATAACGAGCATCGGTTTTCAACCACGTATCACATCCCCACACTTGTCTTTTGCTTGCCCTCAAGCAAATCTGTTTTTCACTTTCACGTGGGTCGAACAATGAACATACTTCCCATTCCCGAGACCAAGGTTAAGGTCTATTGTCATACAAAAGTTCAAACCTTTTACAATTTTTCAACATATTTAACGATAACGTGAGCATTCACATATACAATGGTTATCCAAGATTAACCCGCCCGTAAAACTAGCAAGTTATGCACATCCCTCACAATGTTCTCTCCACTCGGCTTTCAATTTGGCTAATGTGTATAATGTATTAGCACTTGAATCAATTAATCGCTCAAAACCGATTAGAACACGTACCCGCATAGGCTTGCAACTCAATCATTCTCCACCACCGATCACGAATACTAAGCACAAGTCATAAGGTCTTTGTAAGGGTTGTAACGGGGCTAGGCTAAGGGTAGGAAATGGGATATTTTAAAGTGGCTAAGGTGATGAAAATTCAATTTTTATTACAAAACAACGAATCTACGCACAACTAACTACCAATATCAAACTAGAAGGCAACAAGCTTTCGCCTTTTATTTCTCAACCAAGAACACATATTTTTGTTCTTTTCTCAACAATTTTCTCATCTTTTTCATAATATTTTCTGATTTTTCTCTTTTTTTTTAATATGCAAACAAACAAACAACTATACAAACTTGACTCCAATAATCGAATTTCCATCACATAGGTTGAAAACAAAAAGGTTTAAAGTTATTGGTGAAATGGTGGTCAAACGAAGGTTTAGGCTCAAGATTGGCTACTAGGGGATAATTTTTGGGTAAGGGTATAAAAATGGTGTAAAAGGAAAAAGGTTCACCTAATGCCTTAATGTTAGGATCAGAGGCTCTCATGATTGTGCTTGTTTGTGTAAATTGTATAATCAATAGAGATGAACAGAGTTTAAGTGCAGCGGAAATGAATAACAAACTTTGTAAACACAATCAAGGAGAAAATAGTTTTGAGAAAGCATATGCAATTCATTTAGTCAAAAGATTTACAATAGGAATCAAATGATTACATATATGCTTACATACTAAGCTCCCCCTCAGCTAGATGCCCCAAGGTTGGATTGTACAAAATGAAAGGATTGAATTGAAGAGAAGAACTCTCTCAAAACGAATCAAATGTAACAGTACAGAGTACTGCTCCATTTATAGACAAAACCAAACCGCTGAGGTATCTCAGCTGACGTCACCATGAAAGCGACGTCTAACAGCCTAACAACCTGTATCTACTGACCTTATACAAACACTGCTAAACCTAACAACTGACAATACATAAGACAAATGATATACTGAACTACTGCTCTCTCTATTCATCAGTGCTTTCAGCAAGGTTGATCAGTCCTTGACTGGGCAGTGCTTTGTCATCAGCAGTTTGTACCAGCAGTGCTTAGTTTCCAGCAGTCTTTTAGGCTTCATCAGTAGTTATGCAGAGCAGCAGTTGTATCCGGGCAGTGGATATAAGTCCATCAGCTGTTGTAATCACTTTCAAGGGAGAAGACTTAGTGTAAACAACTGCTTATTGTGAATCCACTGTTGTGACCTGGTTTTGGCTTTACATTATCTGTTCCTCTGGTAGGGTTCAATCCCAACAATCTCCCCCTGGAACAGATAATGCCAAAACCTGTCTTTATTCTGGATCTTTATTACTCATCAGAAGTTCCCTAGCTTTTCTTTTAAACTCTTCTTCAAATTCTTTGGAACTTGTATCATCTTCATCCCGGCACAGTGTAAGTTCAAGGAGATCCTGCAAATCTTCAACACTAAGGCCTAGTGCTTCTTTCCTTGATATGTACTTCACTTTGCCATTGGATCTGACCAGGGTCAATACGTGGGTCTTTTGGTCAGACATCCACTTTAGTACTTTTAAACCCAATGGGTTTCTTGGGAGAGATTTATTCATAGATGAGTTGGGGGATGTTGGCCTTGTGAAAACTTGCAGACTTTCAGACATTCTTTTGAAGGCCATTTCAATGACATTGTTTGCTGCAGCTATGTCTTCTGCAGTTTCCTTTTCTATCTGCTCCTGTCTTTTTTGTTGATCTGGCTCAATGTCTGAAACTTCTGAAGTAGATGGTGATGCAGGTTTAGTTAACACTCTCTTAAAAAGATTTTGAAGTTTTTCCGAGTTCTCTTCTTTCAGATCCATTTTCATGATGGTTTCTTTGAAGTACTCAACTTCCTTTTCCTTTACCTCTTCACTGGTCAGCAGTTCTCCTTCTTCTTGGTTTGTCACAAAAGTAGACCGGAACAGTGTTTTGAGGTTTCCTATCTTCTGTTCAAGCTTCATCATTTGTTCATGCTTCTTTGAAGTGCCTGAAACAGTTATCTTCCTTTTCTTCAGCCTTTCATAGGCTTCATCAATTTGCTGCTTTGACCATTTTGATATGGCATTTGCAGTGTCCACTCTTGCATCCACCAGTTCCTGCTTCTTCTTTTTGTATTCAGAAGTAAGATCAGCAATAAGCTTTTTGTACTTATTCCAATTAGGAGCTGTCTTCTTCTTACTTGGATCATTTTTAACCCTTTCAATCCTGTTAGCTTCATGCTTTAAAGCGATTATTGGCCATTCTTCAAACTGCTTTTCATCAGCTGAATAGAATTTTTCTTTCATTATATAGGCAAGATACTCTTCTCTTATTACTTTTCGTTGATCTGCCTTTTCTTTGTTCAGTTCTTGTGCAAAGTCTTCCATAAGTTTGACTTTTGTGAGCAAAAATTTCAATTTTTCAGCAATGGCTTCATCACCTTGATCTTTGCATTCAAGTTTAGCTCTGATTTTTGCTTGCCATGCTTTCATCTCAAGATATTCATCCATGTCTTCTGGGACTACGAAGCCAATGAGTGAGGGAAATCTTCTTTTTGAAGGATCTTCTTCAGTGTAAAATTGTCTCATCTCATTTTTCACAGCATCTAGTTCCAGTGGATATTTTGCAGCAACAGGATCATACTTTTCATCAGTGGCTTGGGTTGTTTCCCTTTTTCTTTTATAAAGCTTCACAGATGAAGAGGGTTTTGATTGTGATGTAGGAATGATGAGAGCAGTGGTGGATGGTTGACTAACAGTTGTTGAAACAACTGGTGTTTCAACTGCTGTTGTCATTTCAACTACTGATGTATCAGTAGATGTATTCTGCTTATGAGCAGGGGTTGAAGGTGGTGAGATAGTTTTTGATGGTGGTGGTGAATCATCAGATATGAAGATCCTTCTCCTTTTTATTGTAGGAGAGGTTGATGATGTCTTGGGTGGATCAGTGGTTTGGATGGTGGATAGTGTCTGACAAACAGTTGTTGAAACAACTGGTGTCTCAACCACTGTTGTCATTACAACAGATGTTGTAACATCTGCCGTCTTCTGCTTTATGGCAGGAGGCAATGGTGGTGATATGATTGTAGATGATGATGGTGGTAGAGCAGTGGTTGTGGTGGTGTGTGGTGAAGTTGTGTGTGTTGATGAGATGACAGTTGTTTGGCTACTGACAGCAGTTTTTGTAGCTACTGCTGTATCAGCTGTTTGTTTTTCTTTATCCGGTTCAATGAAAACACCATCCTCTATTCCCTTTTTCTTCAACTTGATTTTCTCCCCCTTTTTTGGCATTATCTGCAAGGGGGTTATCCATGAAAAGAATGGTAGAGGGAACCTTTTCACCATGAGCAGTACTTTGAATATGAGCCTTCATAGCTTTGATGTCTGCTTGAGTATCTTTAAATCTGGACTCCACCATGTTTGTCAACATCTTCACATGCATCTCATGCTGCTGATCAGCCATCTGTTTTTGTTTTTCTAGCATGGGTTGAAAGATATTCCAGAGCTCATTTGCAGCAAGTGCTTGTGATTGAGCAGATGCTTGAGGTGGAACAGATGTTTGTGGTGGAACAGCAGTGGATCGTGCTTTTTGAGCTTTTAAAATCTCTTGCACCATATCCTTTATCTCTGCAACTGAGGTTTCCAGTTTTTCAACTCTCCCCGTCAATTCCAGGTATTTTGAATCATCACCCATTTTACTGGGATCATCTGAATCCCCACCAGCAGTGGTTGTACCAATGTTTGACTTAGGAACTGAGTCCCAAAAATCATCCATTGATGCCCCTTGTTCTCGGTACTGGGGACTTCTTTCTTCAGCACTTGATAAACCTTTGATGGTACCAGTGGTTAGAACTAACTCACTGGTGGTTACCGATGGTGCTACAGAAGAAATTACCTCCAAGGGAGTCTTATTAATGAAACAACTGTCCAACTGAAGATCTGTTGATCCATCAGTTGTAGTTGCTGCTCCACTTGAACTACCACCGAGAGTTACTTGTAACTCAGGGGGTGTAACCTCCTCAATTGTTGCTGGGATAGCAGGAGTAGTAGCATCAGACCCAGTCACTTGTGGGAGTATACTCTCAGTAACATGTGATAGAGAGGAACTGGTTTGTGTCTGAGCTATAGCAACTGCATGCAACAAGGGCATTATTGATTGTGGTAATATGATTGGTGAGGGTATGGGAGTTGAAAGAGACATGTCCTTGGGATCAGGACTGAGGAAGATAGATCCAATTGAATCCAGAGCTTCATATTGTGGAGTCCCTGTGCTTACAACCTGGTCCTTTTGTGAGGATGCAGGAGGAGTTTTAGGCAATGGTTGAGATCTTTCTTCCAACTGCTGTGAGGAAGTAGCAGCAGTGGTTTGTGGTGACATTTGTTTTGTCACTGGCAGTTGCTCTGGGATCTCATCTTCCAGAGTTGCCTTTGTTTTGGGTTTGGTGGGTTTTCTGGACGTTTTTCTTTTGGTCTTTTTGGTAATGTCAGGTGTGGGTTTCAAGACAGTGGTAGTGCTGCCATGATCACCTGGAGCAGTGGGCTCAGCAGCATATGTTTGGGCCTATGGCTTTGTTTATCTAATGATTTTGTTGAGTCTGATTAGTTAAGAGTTTATCTAATGATTTTGTTGAGTCTGATTAGTTAAGAGTTCAATGTTTGGGCCTATGGCTTTATAGCCTAGTGGCATGTCAGGGATGAGATAAGGCTTTGGATCAATGGGTCCTGAGTTCGATTCTCATAAGGGTTTTTTTTACATATTTATTGGGTTTCCTCCTGAATTGGTGTATAGGCATTATGCCTAGTGGAGATGGGTATAATCGGGTAGTTCCACTGATGACACAATGATACTCTAGTGGTCCGTTAGTGATCCTAATTTGTCGTTCAAAGAAAAGAGCTCGATGTTTGGAGTTCTTTGCACGCAAAACTCGAAAGCTGTTAATTCTTAAAATTCGTGAATGAAGATCTACTTTTGTTTCGTTGGAACATATTGATTGAATATGATTATTGGTGATCAAATGTATAGATTATGCGTTATAAGATATGATTATTAATTAAGAGGCTAAAAATGCAGCACCCGTATAGGAAAAAGAAATGTATTTATCTTGATCAAGGTATGAAAATGAGATAAATTAGATAATGATCTTTTCATTCTTGTTTAATAGAAGAAATTTAGCCACTAATTTAATCTACATAAGAAAATAAATATATCTATTGTATATAAAAATCATTTAGCAAAATGTTGGTGGTGGCGGTGGTGGTGGTGGTGGTGTGTGTGATGGTGGTGGCTAATGGTGGTGGTTGTTGATGGTGGCGGTGAAAGTTGAGATTATATAAATCCAATAACTAAGTTTGTGCCACACAAGTAGCCACATTAGCCTTGTGCTACGTAAACTGTCACGTCAGCAAAGAACTAACACAGTTAGAAGATGATCGATGGGGGCCAAATTCTTATAAATTGGGAATGTTAGAGAGAATTTTTAAAGTTGAGATTAATACTGACCAATGGATAAAAGTTTTGATTATTAAAATCAAATAACTAATTCCAAACAAATTCGAAGTTATATATTAATTCGTGTTTTTGATAAAGAAAATAATCTCCATAGATAGCTCTACAAAATGTTAGTATAATTAAAACTTTTAAGAGGTAAATAGATAAGAAGTTACTTGATATATTTCCTTCACATTGGACAATTATTTGAGATTTTGAGTGGGTGACTCATACATGAACAAATAGACAAGAGAAAACGATTATAAATTTAGTACGTTGACCCTAGTCTTTGTAATGTTTTAGAACAACTATTTTTATATTGCAATAATGTTTTTTTCTATATATGAGGAACTATAACTTTTTAAGGAGGACCGGTGGATGAAAAATTGGTGAAAAGTGGGACTGGAATGGGGAATATTTAAAGGTGGGACTGGCAATGACCAATGGCGTGTAGTTAAGATTATTACATGCTAATTCCCCTACTACTTTACAACCTATCTAACTCATCAATATCACTGGGCTATCCCAGTGGATGACGAATTTGTTGCTTAACTAGGACTTTACAGGTTTTACATTTTTCAAAAAATAATGCCTCACAAAAAAATATTCTATAAAAAGTACCCAATAGGAAGTTTCACATGTGGGGCAAATCAAATTTATTATTTGAGATATTTCATTCAAACTTCGAAGAAATGCATGTTACCTGGGGCATTATACATTCAAATAATTTAAGCAGTTGAGTCACATGGACCACTTAAAATTACCATAATTAAATAAAAAGTAATAGCTTTCTTTCTAACTTTGATTTGTTGGATGTTTAATCTTTTTAACTTTGATTTGTTGGATGTTTAATAAAACATATTAGTATTAAAATTTTTATTTAACATGATAATATGATAGCCTATTGGTTAATGGTTTACATATTTAAGTTATGGTGTTTTAACGTCTGAAATGATTGTATCGTTATTCAGGTCATAATGTTTTAATTAGAATAATAATACAATCATCCCCAGATGGTGTTAAAACATCATGACTTGAATAGTAATAAATCATTACAGATGTTAAAACACATTAACTTGAATAGTAATACAATGGTTCTATGAAGATCAGTAAGATACGTTGAAAATCAAATTATCTCTTAAAATAATCCCAAAAACGGTCATAATATATTTTATCTTTAAATTGGTTTTTGAAGTTATTTACCTTAGTGATTTTTACATATTTCCCCCTCCTAAGATGACTTATTACGTATTTCCGCAAATAAAAAAAAACAATTACATATTTCTCCTCCCTAACCCATATATATTACATATTTCCCCTTTTCATTAAAAACTCTTATTAAATGACTATTTTACCCTTAATGAACTATTAAATGAATATTTACATATTTCCCATTTCTAATATCAACAATCAATTACATATGATGACCTTATTCCTTCTCATCTCATCTGGCCTTCTTAGAGAGCAGGGTAAGACATATACTCGTATCACATTTAATTTGTGTAAAGTTGCTGTCTAGTGGACACTTTAGACACTGCTACTATGTGTGCTCTCAGAAGATTATTCTTGTAGAAGGTCTGAAACTTGAAGACATAGAAGCAGGGATATATAATGTTCATTGCCTACTGTTAAGGTTATTAGGAGCAGAGGGGTCTCCCATAAGATGTATTCTCATCAAGTGATATCATGCATGCACTTCATAAATAAACTTCATTTTCTTCATTTTTAACTGATTGTCATTGAAAACGTACTAACAGGGATATACATAATGGATTAATAGGAAGAGTATTTCTTGGAAAATTATGTCAATGCTAAAAAGTATTTTCATATTTGGTCTAAAGCGTGTACTACATGCATGATACATACAAAGAATTTTGTTCGGGTTTTGGTTGGAAAAAGTGACCCGATAACCAACCCATTTAAGGTTCGAGTTAGTCGGGTCCGAGTTATTCTGGTTCGGGTTTTTTCGGTTGTTCTCTAATTTGGGTTCGGGTGGCTTCGAATTCGGTTCGGATTTAGGATAGGAAAGGACAACCCTACTCCAGTACACGGGTTAGATGACTTTAATAGTAAAATATTTTTTTTAATGGTTAAACTTCTACATCATAGAAACAGAACCCTTTATCTCCTATTATCCTAAATGTTATCTAACTAACACCATTTGTCTATTCCTAAATATATTAGGAATAGCTAGAAAGTCGGTGCTTTTTACCATTTGCCCTTCAAATGTAAAACTTTAATTTTAACCCTTGTAATATTACTTTGTATTTACACATTTAACCTTTTGAAAATTACAGTTTTACCCTCTTTACGATTGCTTAGTTTTACAATTTTTATAACTACTTTTAAAATTTACATTTTTAACCCATGCATTATTACTTTATTTTACACCCCCTGTCAACCTTTGAAGTTTGTCTTTTTATCCCTCAAGTTTGAATTCCGACACCACCCTCTCAACTTTTTAAACTTTGTGTTTTTATCCGTTAAACGCTTACTCCATTTTTAACGCCACCACCATCTCAATTTTAAACTTTGTGTTTTTACTTCTTGCACAATTATCCTCTTAAGTTTAAACTTAATGTTTTACCCTTGTACACTATTACTCCATTTTTAACGCCACCCCCCCCCCCCCCCCCAATCAAGTTTTAAGCTTTGCATTTTTTATCCTTTCACTGTTATTCCATTTTTACCGCGACCACTCTGTCAAGTTTTAAACTTTACGTTTTCGCTTCTTGTACTATTACTCCAATTTTACACATCCTCAACTTTGAAAATTTCATATGGTTAATGCATCACATAATGTTTGGACTAATCCATTCGATGTTTGTAATATACCCGAGCCGCACAGGTCTAATTGCTAATTTATAATTAAAAGAAGTTTGAGATTATTTGTAAAGGTTATTGTAAAATATATTAAAATTAAGTAAAAAGTAATGTTTTTTATTTGTCTTTCTGAAAACCAATTGCATAAATGGTGTTTGAGATTGCTTGTTAAACAAAGTTTTTCCAATCGTAGATCATAATTGATCGTATGTATGTATTTTGAAATAGATTATTATGATCTTGCAAATTTGGAGTGCTATAATTAATTGATTTGTTGATTAAAGTTATGGATACGCATACGCATGAAAATCGTAGACCTACTTTAGGCTTTAAAATTAATTATTTTGTTATTGTGGTTTTAAGTTTTAATAATTTGTTTCTTAATGGTTATACAGATTGTTTGGTCATCATCTTATAAACTGAGTAATTTACCTAAAAAAATAACTAACATAAAATGTAGGTTTATAAGTAAAAAAAAAAAAAAAAAAAAGCCTAAGTAACAGGTTCATTTTTTATATATATCTGGAGGTCATGTTTTTGTTTGAGGATCATACATTTACTTTATTTTGATGAAAATCACAAACACTTTTTTGTAACTGTTGATACATATGTGTGGACGTGACTCGACTCGACGCGACTCGACGTGACGTGACTCATCTTTGCAACGACTTTCCTCCGTCGTTTGTAAGGATTTCAAGTGGGCCAAGATCAACAATGATGGACAAAGATACATCAAGGAACTTGATCAAAGTCCTTGGGCTTCATACAAGTAGACGAAACAGATCTTGGGCCACATCAGTTGGGCCAAAGCCCAGAGTCGATGAAACATAAGGGAAGTCGACGAAACACATCAGTTTCGTCGACAAGGTCCCTGTTTCGTCGCATGCTTCACTGTTTCGTCGAGCAAGATTATGATTCGTCATGATCTGTTTGTTTCGTAGTGTCTGTGGGTATAAATAGAGTTCATTACTTCTGTTTTAAACAGAACACAGAGAGAACAGAATAGAGAGCACACACACACTCGAGAGAACTTTGAGAGTTTACAGAGTATATTTGTAAACATTGAACTTGTAACCGAACCTTTCATACGTATTAATACAGAGGTGTTAATCGGTGAATATTGTGTGTCGTGTATTTGCTTGTTCTATCTCGGTTTGCCTTTCCGGTTGGATTCCGCACAACCGGGTTGGTTTGTACACAAGGATTAGGCGACTAGATCCTCCCCTAGCCGGACCTACAAGTGGTATCAGAGCCTTGGCTCTTCTCCTTGTTAAAACCGAGGTGTTCTTGGTTGTTTTTCGGGTTTTAAAGTTCATACTTTCTGGAAAACATCTTAAAATCGGATTAGATCTTGTTATTTTGCTTTGTGTTTTGTTAAAAACCTAGTTAAATTCATATTTACATGTTTGTTATGGGTTTTTATTAAACATTTTAGCAAAATCGTGTGTTTCGGAAAGTTTCGGCTCACCGGAAACTTCATCGAGTTCATAGTGTTCTTCACAATCTTCAAGTGTTCTTCATAAAAATCAACTTTTTGATCCATTTAAAATTATTGTTAAGTTGTTTGTGCCTTGGGAAATGTTATTTGATTAAAATATATGTTACCATGCTTGGGTTGGTGAAATGAGCATGCTTTGAGCCGAAAGCATACTGTTGTGTCAGGATAAGGTCAAGTTGAAAAAGTTTACCAACCCCCTGACTTACTTTTCGACGAAACACACATCCACGAAACAAAAGTTTACTTCTTGACGAAACAGAATTTGGGTTTCGTCAACTTGCTTGGGCTTATTTGTTTCGTCAACTGGGCCTTAATTTAAGTTGAGTTTTGGGCCGCCTGTTTCGTCGCTTTGAAAGCCCAAGAGGACTCCCTGTTTCGTCAATTATAACGTCCAAAACAAAATCCTTTTCGTCAATTGGCTTGTTGGGCCTGTGTTTCGCCGTAGTGAAAGCCCAAAGAGATAAGCCTGTTTCGTCAAGCCCAGAGCCCAAAAAGGAGTCTGTTTCGCCGATCATTCAAATAGGGTTTTGATTTGTTTCGTCGATTGGGCCCTTAATCTGTTTTTGGGCCATTTCGTTAAGCCCTTTGTTTCGCCAAAAGTGTTTGCAAATTGAGTTTCGTCAACAAACTGTTTCGTCGGAACTTTTGTTCAAAATTAAACAGAAGGCTTGCAACTGTGATTTAACTGTTTGTTTCAAGTGTGATTTTCAGGTATTCATTTTTCGTTATCAAATATGAATCCAAGTTGGTGGGGTACTCCGGCTCCAGATTCGGGAAAGTATCGAAATATAAGTCTATCTCCTTCGTGGGCTGAGTCTCCCGTACCGGTATCTTCGCAAGCTAATGCAATTTCTACCGGTCAATGGGCTTTCGTATCAAATCAGACGCCTAGTATTCAAAGCATTTTATTAAGCGAGAGCGAAACCGGAAGTTTAAATCGGCCTCCAAAGTTGATGGACTTATACGAATATCCGGGATAGATTGATAGATTTCACACATACGTGATGGGGCAAAATACAGAATTGTCGTTGCGTTTCACCACAGATTTCGATCAAACAATAGAGGTTGCCACGTCATCTGCTGCTACGTTTGCCGATCTTACGGAAGATCAGAAGAAGGTCTATGACTTAGAGAAGAAAGCTTATGCTATTCTTACTCAGGCATTAAGCAAGGATATTTACCATCAATTTGTCAGCTTCAAGACAACAAAGAAATTATGGGACGCGTTGAAGACAAGGGGCGTAGGAAATGAAGCGACACGTCAATTGAGACACGACTTGCTAAAGAAAGAGTTTGATGGTTTTACTTGTATGGATAATGAATCTTTAGGAGATTTGACGAGTCGGTTTCATCATTTGTTGACTGAATTGGGAAATTTTGGAGTAGTAACAACTCCATTAGAAGTTGTCACCAAGTTTGCTGATGCTTTGCCACCACAATGGAGTAACTTCTTGGAAATCTTGAAGTACAATGGCAAATTGGCTACAACAAACATCAATGACTTTATTCAACTCCTTGAGAACAAGAATCAGGAAGAAACTCTCAAGGCAAAAAGAGTTCCAGTGCCACAGAATCCTGAAATGTATTATGGAACATCTAGCACTTCTGCAATACCAGTGCGACCTAATACTGATATGTATTATGGAACTCCTAGCACTTCTGCAAGACCTTCTTCACACGCTCCAATTCAAACAGCGTTTGTGTCTAGCACAGATATGTATGGCAATCCTATCCAAGTTCCGGTCAAGCCTCCTCCAACAGCAGACATGTATGGAAATCCGCTTCAACCAGTTTCTCAGCAACAAACCCAAAGGTCACTTCAAAAGGGAATGTACAAGGCCAGCTCAACATGGAAACCAGAATCCTTTCAGGAATCAAGGCAACCAACAGAATCAGAACAGGAATAACGAGCGTACGTTGATACCTGTCAACAACCCAAGTCAAACGGGACCATCAAATGCCAACCAGGCACTTGTGGTTCAAGTAGATGAAGGTTGTGATTGGTCAATTCAGTTGGGAAATGATGTACCGGATGGAGCAGCGTGTTTTGCTGAGGTCGTGAAGGATTTAAATCACACCAGTGGCGGAGAATCTTCCGCCAATGGTGGTGAATCTTCAGAGGATGAAGACTCTTCTGGTTACAGTAGAAGTTCAGATGAAGAATCCTCGAGTTCAGGCGATGATCATTTGGATGACACATCAAGTGCGTCAGTCGATGCAGATGTTGATGAGCTATTGGAGGAAGCTACAGCAGAAAATCATAGGAAATCTATTTTGGTGGATCAAGCTGCTTATTCTTCGTCTTCTCTCCATTCAGCCTTTATGGCTAATGTCGACAGTTCATCAAGCCAGGTATGTGTCGATGAACCCATTGCTATTATTGGTGATAATTGTGATAGTTTGAGTGTTAAATGTGCTGATTTGGAAACAAATATGTCTGAGTTGCAAGGCAAACATGATGCTTTACAAGCTAGTTTGTTTGACTTGCAAGACAAACATGTTTCATTGAATGCTAAGTGGTGTGAGTTGCAAAGCAAACACAAGGCTTTGCAAGAGAAATATGATTTGACATTCATTCACAATCAGAAATTGACCGTGAATCTTTCGAAATGCACAGAAGCCAATATGTTTTATGAAAACCATGAAAAGGAGTTTAAATCGGTAATTGAGAAATTAAAGAAAGATAAAACCGAGTTAACAAAAATGGTTTCTAGAAAACAAACTGACATCAATTTGTATATAACTCTCCTTGAAATAATGCAAAAAGAAATGGCTTGTGTTAAAACTGAAAGTGAGGCGATCCAGCTTAAGCTAGACAGTTATTTGAGCTCTAGCTATGTGTTGGATCACATCATTGATGTTCAGAAAGAGAAAAAGGATGTCACATACATTGGATACAAGAAATGTCCACCACCTGTTAGACACAATTACGATTCACTGCCTGATGAGGAGTATGTTGACAATGATAATCAGAGATAAAGAAAGAATAATCAAAAGGAACTGAACTTTTATTGATATATTTTTTTCCATCTTTTCAAAGATACATAGATAGCATATAACTACACATTCGCCTTAGATAATAAAGGAAATACAATAAAGATGATTCACAATTATTGGTTGCCTGATTTACGGATGCCAAGAATAGGGAGGATTCTTGTTGACCCATAATTTGCTTTCCAAGTTATCCTTCTTTCTAACACTCCCCCTCAAGTTGAATTGTGGGATTGTCACGATTCAACTTGGATTTGTTTTGATTTTGGGTTTTGATTATGTTTGGTTTTTGGTTTGGTTACCGTCTCCTTGACATGGTAGTTTGGCTTGATTTGAGTTACCGCCTTTAGACATGGTAACTTTTGGCTTGATTTGAGTTACCGCCTTTCGACATGGCAACTTTTGGGTTTTGGTTTGGAAACACCGTCGATAGACATGGTGCCTTAGTTTTGGTTCTCCCCCTCAAGCTAAGTGCGGGAGCGTTTTTGGTTTGGTTTGAGTCACCGTCGGCAGACATGGTGGCTTGGTTTTTTTTTTTTTTTTTTTTATTATTATTATTATTATTATTATTATTATTTTAGCTTTATTTTTTTCCTTAAAACTCTTGTGAAGCAAAGCCGATATCCCCCTTCACAAAACCAGTCTCAAGGATTTCAGAGGTTCCGGATCCGAATTGGAGAAGACCGGATTGACCTTTGGCGTGTTTACTCTTGAGCTCTTGGATCTTCTTCCGTTCTGCTTCTCGTTGTTTCTCGAGCCTTCGGATACTGGCGGCGTGTTGGGCGGTGCCGACGTACCCGTTCCCCATGCCCAACATCTTTGCTTCTGGGTTTCAACCCGTCGCCGCCGCTGTATGGTGTTCGCCGGAAAATCGTGTGATTAGTAGAGGATTGTGACGGAAGCGAGGGTTTGTTAGCATAAATAAATGCAGCGGCAGTGACGAATTTTAGGGTTTTCAGCGGCGGCAGAGGATGCGGCGGCGGCGAAGTTCAGCGGGGTTTCAGGTTCGATTGCGGGGTTTAGGTTTTGATTTGATTTTGGTTTTTTCTGGTTTGGGTTTGATTTTGGGAGACGGAAAAGAAGGCAGATGATGAGCAATAGTTTGATCCTAGAATCATTCAACCATGCTCTGATACCATGTTGACAATGATAATCAGAGATAAAGAAAGAATAATCAAAAGGAACTGAACTTTTATTGATATATTTTTTTCCATCTTTTCAAAGATACATAGATAGCATATAAATACACATTCGCCTTAGATAATAAAGGAAATACAATAAAGATGATTCACAATTATTGGTTGCCTGATTTACGGATGCCAAGAATAGGGAGGATTCTTGTTGACCCATAATTTGCTCTCCAAGTTATCCTTCTTTCTAACAGAGTATAGAACTCACTTTGAACCATCTGTTCCTTTGAACGTTGAGGAATTTGCAACTGGACTCGGATACAAGAAGGAAGTATCATCAGAATCGGATGTGTCAGCAGATACATGTGTGTCTTCTGCTGAACCGAATCAGGATCCTCCAGTTGTGGTTGAGGATGCTGATTCTTCTGATGATGAATCTGATGATACTGATTCAGCAAAGTCTGATGCGGTAATCAAAGAAGAGGACATACCTCTTGAGAATCATATTCTATGTGATCCTCCCGCAAAACCTGCTAAGACTGTTCCGACCGAGTCCACGTCTGCAAAAGAGTCTGAAAATGTGGATTTGCTGTACACTCTTGTTGGTGATGATAAAATTTATTCTGACAAAGATTTTCCTATTAAGAATGTTAATCAATCTTTAATCAGTAAAGTCTTTGAAAATTCGACAAGTAAGTTTTTGGGAAAGACAGGATCACATGTTACAGTAACACAATGCTCACCTATTCCAAAAGCTGAAATTTGAAAACAATATGGCAATCAAAAATTACCAACAGTGAAAAGGCAGCAAAATCATAACAAACCAAAAGAAAAGACACCGACTCAAAGTCAAAGGAAGCCGAATCAGAAGAAGAACAAGAATGTGAACTTAGTGAAATCAAAGGGAACGGACAAAATTGAAACGTTTGAAAACAAATCTAACTTAGATTTTGTTAAACAAGCAACAGTGTTGAAAAGAAATGAACCAAACTATTCGAAACCTAGTACCTCGAGATCACAAAGTTCATCATCATCGGCAAGACGATCACATGATACTTCGGGGTTTGTTGAACGAAGATCATGTTTTGAATGTGGTGAAATTGGGCATATCATTCGAAATTGTCCGTATCTTCATAAATTAAAAGCCAAAGATGATGGTCCCCGTGAACGAAATTACCAACAGCGATCTGTTTCTTTAAAACAAGATCCCCGCCTCATACGAGAAAGGGAAAGGAAACAGAAACGCCAACAAGTCAAGGTGATTGAGAAAGCACTTAAGACTGATGTGGTTCAAAAACAATCTGTTCTAGTTAAACCAGAAAATTCAAAGTTTTCAAAAACTTCAAACAATCACGAAGTTAAATTTTCAAACAATTAAACTGGTAAAACTCAACAGACATGGAAACCTAAAATGACCACAAATTCAGGGGGACCATCACAATTTCCTAAACATCAAAAAGTGGAAGTAATTGTTGTCGATGAAAATGGAAGACCCAAGACCACAATGGCTTGGGTCCCTATCTCCAACTAATCATGTGAGTTCATGTGCAGGGTGTTCCAGGAGGAACTATCAGTAGTCATTAGATTGTTGATAGTGGGGCATCCAGGCACATGACAGGCGACATGAAGCTTCTCTACGACGTCAAATCTATTAGAGGAGGTTATGTTGCTTTTGCTGGAGATAAAGGCGGATATATTACTGGTGAAGGAATGATATCCAACGGGGTTGTAAGCTTTGACAAGATCAACTTTGTTCAACAACTTGATCACAATCTTCTCAGCGTTTCACAAATCTGTGATAAGAAGTTCTCAGTACACTTTGATGCAAATGGATGTTACGTGCTGAAACCCGGCTTCAAGATTCCGAAAGAATGGATTCTCTTATCAGCTCCAAGGATAAATGATTTGTATGCCCTTGATATGAGTCAAGCTATTACGACGTCTGCACAAGCAACCTGTTTCGTTTCCAAAGCCACAGAAAAAGACTCAATCTCTTGGCACAGACGAATGGGTCACATTCACTTACGCAAAATGAATCATTTGGTGTCAAATGAATTGGTGAATGGTGTTCCTCTTAAAAACTTCCATCTTCAAGACGTCTGTGTTTCGTGCCAGAAAGGAAAACAAACGAAGAAGCGACACCCTACAAAGAAAATCAACACGGTGGCCGTTCCGCTTGAACGTTTGCACATGGATTTGTTCGGTCCTGTCAAGCATAAAAGCATCCGGAATGATCAATATTGCCTCGTGATAACTGATGATTATTCAAGATTTTCTTGGGTGACGTTTATGGCACACAAGAGCGAAACTTTCGGTATTATCAAAAACTTGATCATTCAGATTGAGAATTTGTATAACTTGAAAGTTAGACGGATACGTAGCGACAATGGTACTGAATTCAAAAATCATGCCATGACGGAGTTTTGCACTTCAAAAGGTATTCTTCACGAATTTAGTGCGGCTTACACTCCTCAACAGAACGGCGTCGCTGAACGTAAGAACCGTACATTGATCGAGACTGCTAGGACTATGTTGGTAGAATCACAGTTGCCCATTCCCTTCTGGACTGAAGCTGTGTCATCTGCATGTTACACGTTGAACCGAGTCCTTACAGTCAAAAGGCACAACAAGACCTGCTTTGAGCTTCTTAACAAACGGAAACCAGATTTGTCATACCTTGAACCGTTTGGAGCTCCGTGCACAATAATCGATCCTAATGGAAAGTTTGGGGCAAGAGCCATTGAAGGATACTTTCTTGGGTATTCCACCCCGAACTTAAGAGTCTGGAATCTAGAGACTAAAAGGGTCGAGGAATGGTCTGAAGTCAGAGTACAAAGGCACACTTTGCCAGTTAGAAATCCTGGTCAGCCTTGGATGTTTAAGTACGATGACTTTTTCAATTCGATCAATGTTGAAGCAGTTGAAGAAAATGCTGCGGCAAGGATGTTTTTCGAGAGTGACAACGCAACAGATTTACCGTTGGTTCGTCCAATTATTGTCAATCAAGAATCATCTTCAGTGAACAATAATGCTCTCGACAATGAGGATTTTCACGATGCTGCCGAATTGAACGAATCTTCAGAGGATGATGAATTTCTCGATGCAGATCAAGAAGCTCCAACAACAGCAGTTCATGGTACTTCAGAGGGTACTCCTCCAGTGGATGCCCCTAGAACCGCTGAAGCTACTGCATCATCCTCTTCGTCAATTCCGGGTATTGATTTGGTTGTTGATCTCAATCTCAACAATCTGGGTACAAATATTCCAGTTCAAGATAATCCAGAAACAAGGATTCACAATACCCATCCTCAACAAAACATCATCGGGAATGTACAGAGTGGCATTCAAACAAGAAACATGTTGCGAAACAACAACAACGCATGCTTGTATGCAGCAATTAGAGAATCTGGTCAACAGAACGATTGGTCTTTCGCGTGTTATGTCTCACAGGAAGAGCCAAGAACTTGGAAAGAAGCTTTGAAAGATAATTCTTGGGTTGAAGCAATGCAAGAAGAACTGCAACAATTCCAGAAACTTGGTGTCTGGAAGCTAGTTGAGAAACCTGAGAACTACAAGAAGATTGGTACCAGTTGGGTGTTTAAATGCAAAAAGGATGACCGTGGAGTTGTTATTCGAAACAAAGCAAGGCTAGTCGTTCAAGGTTTTCGTCAGATAGAAGGGATCGACTACAACGAAGTTTATGCACCTGTTGCACGTCTGGAAGCAATTCGGATCTTTCTGGCTTATGGCTCATTCAAAGGATTCACGGTATACCAGATGGACGTCAAAAGTGCATTTTTACATGGTGTGGTGGAAGAAGAGGTGTACGTCGAACAGCCTCCAGGTTTTGAAGATCCTATCCATCCCGATCGGGTTTGGTTGCTCAACAAAGCTCTATATGGTCTACATCAAGCACCGCGAGCTTGGTACGCAACCTTATCTAATTATCTGCTGGAGAATGGATTTCGCAGAGGTCTTATCGACTGTACTCTTTTCATCAAAGAACAAGATGGAGATCTTCTACTGGTACAGGTATACGTTGATGATATTATATTTGGTTCTACTAATGATGTTTTGTGTAGGAATTTCGAGCGTATTATGCAGGATAAATTCTAGATGAGTGCTATGGGGGAAATGACTTTCTTTTTGGGCCTACAAGTGCAACAAACCGAGTCTGGGATATTCATCCATCAGACTAAATATGTTGGTGACATCTTGAGCCGGTTCCAGATGTCTGATGCAACGCCCATCGGTACCCCACTGCAGCAAAATCACGGAATTAATCCAGACTTGAAGGGTGAAGCTGTTAGCCCCTCATACTACCGCGCAATGATCGGATCTCTTATGTACCTCACAGCATCAAGACCAGATATAATATACCCAACGTGTCTGCTTGCCAGATATCAAGTCAACCCGAAGGCCTCACATCTTGCAGCTGTAAAAAGGATTTTTCGTTATTTGAAGGGTTGCCCTGACACCGGTCTATGGTACCCTAGGGATAATAACTTTGACTTGATCGCTTTCAGTGATTCTGATTTTGGCGGATGCAAAATCGACGGCAAATCCACAACGGCTGGATGTCAGTTTTTGGGAAATCGCCTAGTCACATGGCAGTGCAAGAAGCAGACGTGTGTCGCTACATCAACATGCGAAGCTGAATACATTGCTGCCTCAAGTTGTTGCTCCCAAGTCCTATGGATCCAACAACAATTGCGCGACTACGGTTTTGAATTCCTAACTACTCCTATTTACGTTGATAATTCTGCTGCCTTACAGATCACTAGAAATCCTGTACAACACTCAAAGACCAAACACATCGAAATCAAGTATCACTTCATACATGATTGCTTTGAGAAAAGGCTAATCGATGTTGTTAAGGTCCACACCGATGACCAACGTGCCGACCTTTTTACCAAAGCTTTTGACAAATCAAGATTTGACTTTTTATTATTGGTAAACGGCATTAAGGTCAAGCAAGAGTAAAACCAACATCGGAAAATCATTTTTGTAAATACCTTTGTGTTTTAAATTTATCTGAGTTTGTTGATTTTAGGGGGAGTAAATCCAAATTTGAAAATCCAAAAACATCGAAAATTTTCAAAAACACAAAAACAATAGAAAAGCAAAAATGAGTTTCCTGGCGAGCAAAAGAGAAAATGATAGTACATTAGTGGTCTGTCTAAACCTCTTTAAACCTTAAATGAAAAATGATAAGCAGCTCTATATAAGATGTATCGGTAGGCTCACAATCATTTTAAAGTGTGCAGGGTGATATAAACCTAAATCGACTGAAGACCAGGTGGGAACCACTCATTGGCATATGGTCTTAGTACCGAAATTTTGTTTGATAGATTGACGAGGTTCTGAGATATTCGGTCTTTATGCTGCTTATCATCTGGGTATCATGGTTGTATCTTTTACCGAAAAACCACGGGGACGCAAGTCTAGATCTTCCATGATACCATACATACGTGTACATACTGCATTCGACCTCAATAAGTGATCAACAATCACATGTCCAAATCAAAATAAGTGATAAAATATCACATTTATCCGGGAGTCAAGTTCGTCTCTCTGCTGTACGAAAGTACTGACCTGTTCACGGACTTGCTCCTGTGCCTTCATGCATATGAAAATCAAGTTCCTCATCAATAATTGATTCTATCACATAGGGCTTGTTTTCAATCAAAATAAGTGAGTTTCTCACATCATATACGGTCAAACAGATGATAATCGGTATACTCACCGGTAAGATGAATCCTCGTGCATACCTTGATACGGGAATGTGTCGTGATGTGGATGAACACCGGTCGGTAAGAATAAATCATACCTTAACGTATCCCCTCGCCATGATTACATATGATAAGTTGAGCTTATGTGGACAACAATACCGATAATCGTTATAGGATGCTTATCTAAATGTTAACTAACTGAACAACAAGAGCGTTTTGACATGACCGTACACTGATATGATTCTCTTACCCTCGAAACTCACAAAAAGAATGTCTGTAAATATTTGTTTACTGCTTTCAATTTCTGCATCTTTGTATATATTTACTTACTGCTTTCTGTCTTTACATTTGAAATATTCAAAAATTCCAAAAAGATTTTAGGTGTGTTTTAATATAAACTTTCTAAAAGCCAAAAAGATTTTATTTCTATTTTATTTTCGATCGTACGATGTTGGAGCTCGAGTCTTCGTTAACTGAAACCTGAACGAAAACCGAATTGACTAAATCTTCATAAACGGTCGAAATTTTCAAGTTTTGAAAATTTAAAGTCTAAAATTGCCAAATTTGTTAAACTTTCAAACTGTCGGACGGTAGTTGATTGAGAAATGGTCATATGTGTGTCATTTGTTTATGTTACTATATTCCAAGCAGTTGTTCTAATTACGCGTTTAGATTTCTTGCATGTGCAGATTCTAAAGGCAAGGAGAACATGTTCGATGACAAGCGTTGGAATGAAGACACGACATGGAGGCACTCAAAAGACAAAGATGATCGAGTTGCCGCTGACCATCATCAACACCACAAGGATCTCAAGTACTGAAGATCAAGTCTTTCACGAGCATAACTCAAGGGGGAGCTTATGTTAAGGGAGAGTTTGTCAACACACTTCCTACATGAAAAGGGAAGTTTGTTGATACACTTTCAGCTTTCAACACGTGAAGACTTTGAAGATCCTCCGACATAGAAGACATGAAAGGCGAATCTCGCGAGTAGCGTCCAAGGGGGAGTTTGTTGATACATATTTGTGGACGCGACGCGACTCGACTCGACGTGACTCGACGTGACGTGACTCATCTTTGCAACGACTTTCCTCCGTCGTTTGTAAGGATTTCAAGTGGGCCAAGATCAACAATGATGGACAAAGATACATCAAGGAACTTGATCAAAGTCCTTGGGCTTCATACAAGTAGACGAAACAGATCTTGGGCCACATCAGTTGGGCCAAAGCCCAGAGTCGATGAAACATAAGGGAAGTCGACGAAACACATCAGTTTCGTCGACAAGGTCCCTGTTTCGTCGCATGCTTCACTGTTTCGTCGAGCAAGATTATGATTCGTCATGATCTGTTTGTTTCGTAGTGTCTGTGGGTATAAATAGAGTTCATTACTTCTGTTTTAAACAGAACACAGAGAGAACAGAATAGAGAGCACACACACACTCGAGAGAACTTTGAGAGTTTACAGAGTATATTTGTAAACATTGAACTTGTAACCGAACCTTTCATACGTATTAATACAGAGGTGTTAATCGGTGAATATTGTGTGTCGTGTATTTGCTTGTTCTATCTCGGTTTGCCTTTCCGGTTGGATTCCGCACAACCGGGTTGGTTTGTACACAAGGATTAGGCGACTAGATCCTCCCCTAGCCGGACCTACAAGTGGTATCAGAGCCTTGGCTCTTCTCCTTGTTAAAACCGAGGTGTTCTTGGTTGTTTTTCGGGTTTTAAAGTTCATACTTTCTGGAAAACATCTTAAAATCGGATTAGATCTTGTTATTTTGCTTTGTGTTTTGTTAAAAACCTAGTTAAATTCATATTTACATGTTTGTTATGGGTTTTTATTAAACATTTTAGCAAAATCGTGTGTTTCGGAAAGTTTCGGCTCACCGGAAACTTCATCGAGTTCATAGTGTTCTTCACAATCTTCAAGTGTTCTTCATTGAGGATGCTGATTCTTCTGATGATGAATCTGATGATACTGATTCAGCAAAGTCTGATACGGTAATCAAAGAAGAGGCCATACCTCTTGAGAATCATATTCTATGTGATCAGGGCGAGTAATTGTAAGATAAACCAAACTGTCTACAATAGTACGATATAGCTCGGATCAGATAAAGGAACACCATCAGTAGGAGAATACCTTGCATTGGTTTCAAGAGGAGTGTCTACAGTTTTGTTATCAGTAAGCCTTGCCCGCTGAAACAAATCAGAAATATACTTTTTCTGAGAAAGGAGGTATCCTTTCTGAGACTGTGCCACCTCAATACCCAAAAAATACCGTAACATGCCCAAATCCTTCATAGCAAAACGGTGAGCTAAATCACGCTTCAGGGAGTCAATACCTTCATAATCATCTCCTGTAATAATCATATCATGCACATATAGAGACAGAAGAATGTGTCCTGCACTCGTACATCTAGTAAACAATGCTGAATCATGATTACTAGGAACAAAACCAAGGGAAGTAATGACTGTAGAGAATTTCTCAAACCAGGCACGAGGGGCCTGTTTGAGGCCATACAGAGCTTTCCGAAGCCGACAAACTTCACCGGGATGATAAGCAATTCCCGGGGGAGGAGTCATGTAGACCTCCTCATGGAGATCACTATTCAGAAAGGCATTCTTGACATCCATTTGAAAAATCTTCCACTGACGAACAGATACAACAGCTATGAGAGTACGAACGATAGTCATTTTTGCCACTGGGGCAAATGTCTCCTCATAATCCATACCATACTTTTGAGAGTATCCTTTTGCTACAAGTCTGGCCTTATATCTTTCAACAGACCCATCAGACTTCGTTTTAATCTTATATACCCAACGACAACCAATTGTATGTTTACCAGGTGGTAGCGGAACCAAATCCCACGTCTGTGTCTGATGAAGAGCGCTGATCCCTTCAGCCATAGCATCCTGCCAAAGAGGATTAGAGACAACCTCTCTATACGATGCAGGTTCAGATAGATGATGTATATTTGCGATAAAGGAAGTAAACGAACCCGAGTAAGTAGAGTAGGCAAAATCTGGTAGCTTGGTGGACTTACATTCACAAGTGGACCTCCTTAGAGGTGGAGCTATCTCAACAGATGAAGGAGTTGTCTTAGGTATAGTTGGACCTGAAGTTGTGTCTGACGAAGTGTGGGTGTCTTGACTGACCCATCAGGTTCTACTAGCCCATCAGGTTCAGTAGATGTAGACGGAACATCAGACGATGTTGATGCATCAGTGTCACAAACAAAAGGATCAATATTCAGGAGATCTGGCTTCGTTACATTGTGCGATGTGGATGGAATAGAGTAGAATGGAATATGCTCGAGGAAGATAACATGTCTTGAAACATATAACTTCTTGCTTACAAGATCAAAAAACGATACCCTTTCTGTCTAGTGCCATACCCTTTCGAACCACTGGCATAACCTAAGAATACACATAAGGCTGCCTTATTTCACAATTTGTCTCGTTCAACGTTGGATGGAACTTACAAATCTCCCAACAATGCATGAAACAGAAGTCGCTCCCCACATTTGATTTGAATGCAACCAATGCATTTGTCACAATGTCGGCTTCGGTTTCACCACTTTTTGGGTTTTGCTTTGCTTTATTTAAAAAACCACTATATTTTGTAAGTTGGCCGCTAATCTCGCTCCACTTCGATGATAAGCTATCGTTTTCACGATAAGCCTCCATTCCCAATTCTTCATGGAATGCTCTACTAACCGCTTCCCACAAATGGGTTCGATGTTGATAATTTCCTATTTTAATAAAAACAAAATTTAATATATTACAAAGTTATATAAAAAATAACCATTAATAAAAAAAATTAATATATTACAAAGTTATATACAAAATATTTAAGAATACCTAAACTTGGATGTTGAGATTGTTGACACCAAGCCCTCGCCAATGCAAGCTCTTCATTAACGACCCATTTTTGTTGTTTTCGTTTGACGGTTTCAAGTGTTTTCTCCGCCTCGGTTTTTTTCTTATGGCTTCTCTTTTTGGGAACTATTGAGGCGGAAGGACCATCGTTGGGTGGTTGAGTTTCGGGGACGGTTTCGGTTTGTGAAAGGTCGATGGAGGTTGGTGAAAGGTTGATGGGCGTTTGTGTAAACGGGGTAGGTATCGAATCCTCGGTGTGTGGGAAGTTAGTATACAAACGATTCCCAAGATACGATGCATAACTCGCTTCAACGGGCATAGAAGAGTGTATGAAAAATGGACGAGGCATTGGACGATTGGGTGGTGGGCTAGGATTATTTTCTTGGAATGCAAACGGGTTGTTCGGGTCATAAGCACGGTTATGAGGATGCATTTTTTCGTTTTGTAGAAGGAGAATTGAAGATGATTATAGAAGATGTGGTTGAATGTGGTAAAAAATGGAAGAAAAATATGAGTTTTATAGTGAAAAAATAAAATTTTTTAACATAGCCGTTGGTCAACGGCTAGCCCAACGGCTAGTTTGGTTTGGCCATTGAGAGACCGCCATGTCAACTTGCTAGACCCGCTCCACGCCCGGCTTCAAACCCAAGGGCCACGTCCCAACCCAAGCCCACCCAGGGTGGTGGCTTGGGCGTTTTCCCCCAACCCACGCCCCAACCTAAGCCCCATACCCCATAGTCTAAATAGATAAGAAGTTACTTGAGATATTTCCTCCACATTGGGCAATAAATGGCGTTCATATTGATGGTGACATCAATATTTGTGAATTCATAATAGAGGACAATTATTTGAGAGGGTGACTCAATACATGAACAAATAGACAAGAGAAAACAATTATAAATTAGTACGTTGAACCTAGTCTTTGTAATGTTTTAGAACAACTATTTTTTTATATTGCAATATTTTTTTTCTATATATGAGGAACTATAACTTTTTACTTGTGTACATCAAATTTATTATTTGTGATATTTCATCCAAACTTCAAAGAAATGCATGTTACGTGGGGCACTACACATTCAAATAATTTAAGCAGTTGAGTCACATGAACCACTTAAAATTACCATAACTAAATAAAAGGTAACAGCTTTCTTTTTAACTTTGATTTGTTGGATGTTTAATAAAACATATTAGTTTTACAGTTTTATTTAACATGATAATATGATAGCCTATTGATTAAGGGTTTGCATATTTAAGTTATGGTGTTTTAACATCTGAAATGATTGTATTGATATTCAAATCATGATGTTTTAACTGTAATAACAATACAATCATCCCCAGATGGTGTTAAAACACCATGACTTAAATAGCAATAAATTATTACAGATGTTAAAACACCATAACTTGAATAACAATACAATCATTTCAGGAAGCTCAGTTATTGAGTTATTGATTCGTAGAAAAACAAGTTATCTCATAAAATAACTTCTAAAACGGTTATAATCTATTTGATCTTTAAATAACTTTTTTATTTTTCAATAGCAAACACATATCAATTCTAATATACGGCCATTTACAAATCATTTTTTATGGTTTAGCTTTACCAAACTTGACATTAGGTTTATGGAGCCATTACTAATTTAATTTTAAAAAATGATAACAATAATAAGGATACATTTTTCGAGCTCGAATATGATACATTAATTCTCAGAGACGCCACTATACACTTAAAATTCAGAAGCCTAACATGGTTGCTTCTATATACCTTGTTGATGGTTCTTTTTTCTTTTCCTTTTCGAAGGTTTTAACGAAAGGGATGAGTCAAAAAAATCATTATTTTGAAAAGGGCAAGGGGGAGGGAGGTTAAACTTGTAAGTTGTAAGGGTAAATTTGACAAGTTGAATGAGTTTAACGACATTTACTAAGGATAACTAGGATTACATTAAAGTCACCATCATTGTAATTTTTAAAAGATTAAATTACGATTTTGACCCTTTATTTATATTACTTTTACCCTTTTAGCTCAAAATTTTTTTTTAACATCTGAGCATTCAACATCTTTTTTTTCTAACCATTTTGGCCCCTAACATTAACCCCACCCATTTACTTTTAGGGACCAAAAGGGTTAGAAAAAAAATGTTACAGGCCAAAAGGGTTTAAAAAAAGACGTTAGAAGGCTTAGATGTTAAAAAAATATTTTTAGACTAAAATGGTAAAAGTGATATAACAAAAGGGCTAAAATCATAATTTAAAAAAAGTTTAGAACCAATAATGCAAAAGTTGAACCAATAATGTAAACACATGTACTATATCATCACTTTATAAATATACAATGTGCGTGTTTGGCTTAGCTTATTTTGTGTGTAAAAGTCCTTTTTGAAGGCAAAAGTCCTTTTTGAAGGTGTTTGGCTTTCCTTTTCAAGGGCAAAAGTCCTTGTAATTTTCCAAAAGTCAGGAAATCTTGACTTATTTTGTGCAAAAGTCCTTTTGCAAAAGTGACTAATAAGTTAAGCCAAACATGCCCAATACAATCCGTAGACTAAAACACTTCAAAGTCGTCAACGCAGCTCCAAGGAACTAAAATTTCCTACGTTTTTAATTTACGGGTTTGTCTTCTTCATATTTCCTTTTCTTTTTTGTTGATGAATTAAGTTTTAGCTCATACTCTTAGTTTTATTTGATCTTCCTCTGGTATTTTCATTTGTTGGTTAGTTGGGGTTACAGTAATCTGCAAATCTGGAGAAGTTAAATCTTGATTATCGAGGTAGATATAGAAGAAGTATTTAATTATCTTTAGATTTACTTGTCTGTTCCACCAAAGGACTTTTGGTCCTGTGGTATTTGGTGGTGTAAGATGTGCTCTTTCTTGGTTGAGATTGAGGGTTCAAATCCTACAGTACAGGGGTCTTCTTTAGGTTTCTGGATTTTTTAGTCCGGTTGTTTGGGTTTTTGTTAGAAAAAAGTAACCCAATAACCGATCTGTTTAAAGTTCGGGTTGTTTGGGTATGGGTTGTTCGGGTTAGCTCGGGTCGGGTTTAGATGTAAAATAAAAAATAGAATGTTTATTTTCACAAAATATGATCAAATATATCATGGTGTTAAAAAATATTATCATAATTCAAACATCATTTTCATTTAATAATATTGTATGATAATATTAAAAGTCTCAAAACTTAATGTTTCATACAAAACACTCCAAATCAAATCGTATCTATAAAAAAAAGACAATCAATGTTCGGTTTTTATTCGGGTTTCGAGTTTCGGGTCATCAGGTTGTTCAGGTTTTTGGTTGGAAAAAAATGACCCGAATAACCAACCTATTTAAAGTTCGAGTTAGTCGGGTTTGGGTTATTCGGGTTCGGTTTTTTTTCGGTTGTTCTCTAATTCGGGTTCGAGTGGTTTGGAATTCGGTTTGGATTTCGGATAAGAAAGGACAACCCTACTACAGTATAGGGTTATGTGACTTTAGTAGTAAAATATTTTTTTTGAATAGCTAAACTTGTACATCATAGAGATTGAACCTACGATGTCCTATTACCCTAAATGTTATCTAACCAACACCACTCGTCTATTCCTAATTAGGAATAGAATAGAATATTTAGTTGTCAAAAAAAAAAAAAAAAAACTAAGAAGTAAAATAGTGTAAATACAAATAATACAATAAATTACTAAGTTCGTAATGGGTTTATAATCAAAATATAATTAAAGGAAGTTTGAGATCACTTGTAAAGGTTATTGTAAGACTATCCACATTCATGACCCAACTCAACCCAACCTTTAAACGAAAACACAAGCTAAGTCCAAACCAAGCACGCCCCTAATGCACACCCCTATTTATTTCAAACCTTGCTTGGCTAATTAACCGAAATTAACCAAAACCAAACCATAACTGACTTCGTAACTGATTTGGTACTAAGTGGGTACAACTTTCTGAACAAAGGGTACAACTTCTTAAAACAGAAATTTCAAATGGCTCTCACAGATTAGTTAACATGGCTCTGATACCATGTAACACACTGAAACTACACTCAACAAACTCACACTCAACGCACACTTAGATCTAAATGAATACTAACACAGGTACAAAAGAGTGAAAGGCTTGAACACAATTATATAGGGAAGGAAATAATACTCTAGTACTACTTGGACACTTGCATATCTAGATAAGATAAGATGCAACCCACTTGTTCAACTAAGATTATATTATTATATTATCATTTTCTAACATTTTTATTTGTTTTTACTCTGAGACAATTACTTATGTGGTGATGACTAGACATTGCCTTTGGCTTAAGAATAGATCATTTTTAGAGTTCATTTCATGAGCTAAGTGGTGTAAATTTGATTTCTTGTAAGTATATGGTTGTAGTCTTCGTAGTTTTTTAAATGAGGTTTTAGGCTTTCAAAAAATACTAGACATGGGCATTATTAAGTTAGGTTGCAAAAAGCCAATGCATCCTTCACCGCCTTTCTTAACTAAAAGAAACAGGTAAACAATATTACAATAATATGATGTGATTTTGAATTTATCCTAGTAGTATATAAAAATAAAAGTTGTAAAAGTAAAATAGTGTAGGGTAGCATTGTCATTGTGTTTTGTGTTTTGACCATTGGCTAGGAGTAAATTATACAAATATACAACAAATGAATAAATCCGAAGATGGTTTTTACAAAACATATCACATTAATTGTATTTTCATTTGGTTTCCATTTATTATACAGATACAGGAACACATAAAATGGCAGCTTCATCATCTTCATCTCATGCAACACCGAGCTCTTCTTCTCGATCATTTAAATATGATGTATTTCTTAGTTTTAGAGGAGAAGATACCCGCAAGACTTTTGTGGATCATCTTTACTCTGCCCTTAAACAACAACTGATTGGCACATACAAAGACGATGAAACACTTCCTCGGGGTGAATCCATCCGTCCGTCTCTCTTCAAGGCTATCGAAGAATCAAAAATTGCAGTCATAATATTTTCCAAAAACTATGCAGAGTCTTCATGGTGTTTGGAAGAACTTGCACATATTATGAAATGTAAGGATGCGAGAGAGTTAATCGTTATGCCGATTTTCTATGACGTGGATCCCTCGGATGTGAGAAAACAAAAGGGGGTTTTTGGAAAAGCATTTGCTCAACAAGAAGTAGAAAACACAAAGCAAGCTCAAGTATGGAGAAACGCACTTGTTGATGCAAGTAACATTGCTGGATGGGAACCTAAACACATTGCTAACGGGTATACTTCTTCCCTTTTTATTTGGAGTATGTATCTTAATGTGCTTTTACAACTCAAATGTGCTAGTAGCATACAAGTTTTGGGTGATAACTACCGAAATTATTATTCCTTTTACGTTCATATGAGTTGAGCTTAATGTTTATTTGGCTTGGGCTTGACTTGTGCGATAGGTCTTCATCTTTTGCACTTTGTCTTTCTTTGTTGTTTTGCCACTTTCCTTGAGATGGATTAAACCTACCTCGTCCGCGATTTCTGAATCGCCTTCCATTGCCATAATTATTCTCATGATGCGAACGCAACAATCTGTCGTGGCTTCCTTTATTCAATTTAACCCTTTCCTCAAACATCATGGTGTCCAGATCAGAGTATCGTTCTATGGAAGCGACAATCGGGATGAATCTATCTGGCACGATGTTTAGCAATTTTCGTACCAGAATCGATTAGTTCAGAGTTGTTCCAAATTTGCTTGCCCTTGTAACAATATTGTTTATCTTTGTTGTGCATGTGTCTATGGTTTCGTTTTCTTCCATTTTCTACAACTCAAATTCCGTCACGAGTCTTTCTGCACTAGATCTACACCAATGTGCCTTGCCCTTAACGTGTTCCAAAATTTCACCGCAATCTTGCAACTTGCCACTTGCAATAAAACATCTTCCAGTATTGCTTGGAACAAATAAGCGATTGCCGCCTTGTCTTTCTTTGCATCTAGTTGTGTTCATTCCGTAGGTTCAATTATTTCCCATAGTCTGTTTGTTTCCGGTATGGTTTTGATGCGTATAACTCATACCGTATAATTTGTAGGCTTTAAAATTGGACAACAGCGTTGAGACAAAGACCCTAGTATTAAGCATACCGTCTATTTTCATGCTTTCCAGGTATTTATTTTATTAGTAGTCTTATCTCAAAAATGAGTCTGAAAGGAATGCTAGTTTGTAGGAGGGTTAGGTGTTTGGTTCCATTATTTATTGCGATGTATGTTCTGGATTTTGGCAATCAAGATAGAGAAATTAACCATCCTTCATGGTTATCAGAGCCACTCTTCTCCAACCCTAATTTTTTTTTCAGCGGCCATCTTTCTGTTTCTCTCCCTCCGGTGACCGGCCGCCACCACCATGACCGACGACACCTCTTCTGTCAACAACACTCCCCAACCAGATAAACCATCTCTTCACCCAGCCTATACGGTTACTAATATCAACAACAAGATCCGGACTCTCGATGGTAAGAAAGTCACGTACTATTCGTGGGTTAAACTATTCACCCTGCATCTTCGTGCTTACAAGGTGCTCGATCACATTGACGGCACAGATCCTCCACTGACTCCGATCCAAAGTTTGATTCATGGTCTGAACTGGATGCACTCATCCTCCAGTGGATTTTCAGCACCCTTTCTGATGACCTTCTGGTACGAGTTCTTGACACAAAAATCACTGCTAGAGCGGCCTGGTTAAAGATTCAAGAGATCTTCATCAACAACAAACAGGCCCGTGCTGTTACTCTGGAGACCAAGTTTACCAATACAACCCTAAACACCTGCTCCTCCTTCGATGATTACTGCCAGACCCTAAAGGATTTGTCCGAGCAATTGAAGGACGTTGATCAACCCGTGACTGACACCCGGCTTGTTATTCAGATGGTACGTGGACTTCCTATAGAATTTGATACAATTGCTGCCATAATTAACCGTGAGAAACCCTCGTGGGAGGTGGCACGTAGCATGATTGAGGATGAGCAAAGCCGACAGGCGGCTAGATCAAGCACCTCTCGTGATACAGTTCTTGTACATGCCAATGATCCGGCTACAAACGATGCTCCTAAATCGCCATATCCAAACGGCTATCGGGGCCGGAATTATGACCCGGCCAAGGCTGCTAGGGGCCGTGGTTATCTCGCTCGTGGTGGTCGTACAGGTTCAAATGGTTGGTCAGGCTCATCTCAATCACACTCACATGGTAGGGGGTCCTCTACGTGGAACCAACAACAGTTTACTCAATCTCAACAGCCCTCATTTATTCCACATCCACAACAGTCCATACTGGGCCAGCCTCCAAGTCCTAATTGGGCTCACCCTTTGTGGACTCCACCTCCAACCCCATACCCATCCCAACCGGCCCAAAACCACTCACGGCCTCCTTTTTATCAACAACCCCATCAGGCTCATTTGGTTAATCAGCAGCAGCCCTATTCGAGTCCTTCCTCACAGCCGGGTAATGCATTATGTCCGTCTGATATCGGCATGGCAATGTCGAGTCTCAGTCTCAACTATCAGGACCCACAATGGAATATGGACACGGGGGCGTCGTCTCACATCACGGCTGATTCAGGTATGATACTAACTCCCTCGGTATTACCTACGCGTCCTATTTTCGTTGGAAATGGTCAACGTTTACCTATTAGTGGCTCCGGTAATGGCTTATATATTCTTCCCAACAAAACCTACTAACGACATAGTCCATTCACCATCCGTTATCAAAAATCTTTTGTCTGTTCGAAAATTTACCATTGATAATCAGGTTTCTATTGAATTTGACCCCTTTGGTTTTTCTTTGAAGGACCTCAAGGATGGACGCCTCCTTTCCCGCCACAATAGCAGTGGGGATCTCTACCCTTTCACAAAGCCAGAGTTCACCTTACTTTCATCTACAATGCATCCTCCATGGCATGAACGTCTCGGACATCCTGGAACGAACGTGTTACATCATCTTAGGCGTACTTTAAATATTTCTTGTAATAAATCTGTTGGCAGTTCCATTTGTTCCTCTTGTCAATTGTCAAACAGTAAACGTTTACCGTTTTTTGATTCAGTTTCTGTTACTTTTAAACCATTCGACATTGTGCATTGTGATTTGTGGACCTCTCCGGTTGTTAGTAATTCTGGCTACAAGTATTATATGGTGTTGATTGATAACTTTACCAAATATATTTGGGTATACCCACTTAAATTCAAATAAGACACCTTTACTACATTTGCAAAATTTCATAAACTTAAACTAACCCAATTTAACCTACCAATTAAAACCTTTCAGTGTGACCTTGGTGGTGAGTTTGACAACCACAACTTTAAAAATTTTGCATCTCAACATGGTCTCCTCTTTCGTTTTGCATGCCCTCAAACCTCCCAACAGAACGGGCGCTCGGAGAGAATGATTCGTCGCCTAAACGACATCATCCGAGCTCTCCTTATACACGCCCACCTCCCCCCCCCCATTATGGGTCGAGGCGCTTCACACTGCCTCATATTTGCACAATATTCTACCTACCTCTCGCCTTCGTTTCAATACTCCAGCCTTTTCTCTATACCTTCGACACCCCACCTATGATCACCTACGCACGTTCGGGTGTGCGTGCTACCCAAATATGACTGCAACCCAACCCAACAAACTTTTTCCTAGGTCCGCTCGGTGTATTTTTCTAGGCTATCCGTCTGATTTTCGTGGATACCGATGTTATAATCCCACCACCGGCCGTGTACTCCTGTCGCGTCATGTGGTTTTTGATGAGTCGGACTACCCTTTTACCCAACTTGCATCCCCTTCTACCTACACTTTTCTAGATGACCCCACACCTATATTTCCTCACTTTATTCAACCAACTTTTCTCTCACCTAACTCTACATCGCCATCTCCTACTGCCACTCCATCCATGACCAACCATATCCCACCCTCATCCAATCCTAACCCTACCTGTACATCCAACAATAGCCAATCACATAATCCTTCATCACCTACACCCACATCGATCCCATCCTCCTCTCCTCTCACTTCAACTACAGTCAACCCCCCATCCCCTCATACCCCATCAGCGCATATTGAAACCCCAACTCTCCAACCTTCAACTAACGTTCACCCCATGCAAACCCGTTCTAAAGTTGGTGTTTCTAAACCAAACCCAAAATACAATCTTGCTGCCACTACAAATATCTCAACCATCCCGTCTTCACCGAACAAAGCCTTATCGGACCCTAATTGGTTACGAGCTATGAATGACGAATTTAGTGCACTACAGGCTAATAATACGTGGGACTTAGTACCTAGGCCTACAAATCATCCAGTTATTAGATCTTTGTGGTTGTTTCGACACAAGTTCAAAGCCGATGGTTCATTAGATCGGTACAAAGCAAGACTCGTCTGCAACGGAAAATCGCAAACAGTCGGAATAGATTGCATGGAAACCTTCAGTCCGGTTGTCAAACCTGCCACCATTCGTACGGTTCTGTCTCTCGCAGTATCTCACTCCTGGCCTATACATCAGCTGGACGTCAAAAACGCCTTTCTGAATGGTACTCTCCAGGAAACAGTTTACATGCATCAACCTACCGGCTTCGTTGATCCAGCACATCCCAATCACGTCTGCCGTCTACGAAAATCCCTCTACGGGTTGAAACAGGCTCCGCGTGCGTGGTACAATAGGTTCTCCACATTTATCATGTCTTTGGGTTTCTCCAACAGTAAGTGTGATACCTCTCTATTCATCTTTCATAATGGGTCCCAATTGGCTTATCTCCTTCTCTATGTCGATGACATTGTCCTCACCGCCAATGATCCGGGTCTTCTTCAGCGATTCATCAAACTTCTGTCGCGTGAATTTGCTATGTCCGATTTGGGTTCTCTGCACCATTTTCTGGGTATCACGGTTACGAGAGATCATCGGTCTTTATTTCTGGCTCAAACGCAATATGCTCGTGACATTCTACACAGGGCCAACATGACGGCTTGCAAGCCTTCCCACACTCCGGTTGACACCAACTCGAAGCTCAGTGCTACAGCCGGTAATCCGCTTCCTGACGGGTTCCTTTATCGACGCTTAGCGGGTGCCCTTCAAGATTTAACTATAACCCGTCCAGACTTGTCATACGCAGTTCAACAAATATGCTTGTTTATGCATGCTCCCCGGGATACCCATTTCGACTTTCTGAAGCGTGTTCTTCGATACCTTCACGGTACCATTGAGCTTGGATTGCGTATCTCCGCCTCCCCTAGTCGGTCATTAGTGGCTTACTCGGATGCGGATTGGGGTGGGTGTCCCGATACACGTTGGTCTACATCGGGATATTGTATCTTCCTCGGGGACAACCTAATTTCGTGGTCGTCAAAGCGCCAACCGACCATATCGAGATCAAGTGCCGAAGCTGAATATCGTGGAGTTGCCAATGCCGTTGCCGAAGCCACATGGATTCGAAACCTCCTACTTGAGCTGCATGTTCCAACTCAGAAAGCCACTGTGGTGTTCTGTGATAATATATCAGCGGTCTACTTGTCAGAAAATCTGGTTCAGCACCAACGTACCAAACACGTCGAAATGGACATTCACTTTGTTAGAGAAAAGGTTCAACTTGGCCACATTCGAGTTCTTCATGTTCCTTCGCCTGAACAGTATGCGAACATATTCACAAAGGGGCTTCCTCGATGTTTATTTGATAACTTTCGGTCCAGCTTGAACGTTACTTCGTATCCTCGATCAAGCTGAGGGGGACTATTAAGCATACCGTCTATTTTCATGCTTTCCAGTTATTTATTTTATTAGTAGTCTTATCTCAAAAATGAGTCTGAGAGGAATGCTAGTTTGTAGGAGGGTTAGGTGTTTGATTCCATTATTTATTGCGATGTATGTTCTGGATTTTGGCAATCAAGATAGAGAAATTAACCATCCTTCACCTAGTTCCTTATGAATTCCAATTTGTTGATTCGAACCACTGGTGTTTGAGACATATTTTTTGATCGAATGATTTTCCCTTTGACAATATTTAATTCTACAACCCTGTATACATTCTGTTTCTAAACTCAGACTACCCAATATTAGAGTTGCAAACCTGAATTAAACCTTGTATTGGAAAACCTTGATTCTTTCGGTACTCCATTCGGTTTCAAATCGTCCTTCACGACCCACACCCAATCGAAACTAACCAAAACAAATCCTGAATTCGTGAATCCTTGAGAACGAAAAACATTACAAGCTTTACCCTTCGTTCTTTTCCCTGGTTCATTATACCCACAAGCCAAAAACCCGATCGCTGCGTTCGAATAACATAACAACCCTTGCAATTGAAACCCTAATTGGGATTTGCCTCCTGCAATCCTTGTGATTTTCGAATTTGATCAATTGATGAATAAATATCAAGAGCCTAATGCTCTCATACAAGTTGTTGGCCCAAATCTTACAACTATATTGAAAACAATATGATAATAACTTTTAATTTAATTAGGTTAGGTTTCGCTATTCAAAAGGGGGTAGCGGCGCAGCTTGTTGCCCGCTTCCCGGCTATCTTGGTGTAATTTGTTTGGCTGTGTTTAAAAAAAAAAAAAAAAAAAAAATCCCATAAAAAAATTTAATTGTATAGGATGTGACGTTTACTATTGAAATACTAAATCCAGTATATATTTATTGAATCTACACCATCTAATTGTTGCAAACCTTTGGAATTCAGATGTCTTGGCACCCATTCTGAATTGATGTGACTATTATGGTGCGATGCATCTGTACGTCGCTTTTCAGTTTGATGGTTGTTAGAGCATTCACATCCCTTCCACCATTTTTATCCTATAATTATACTAAAAACAACTACATTTTATCTCTCATTTTATTTATATAATATTTTTTTATACTTTTATCATTATTTTTTCTTCTTCTCCACTCACAACTACTTTCAAAATGTATTACAAAATTGTAGTGGGTGAATAGTGTCCCCTAATTTTTTTCTCTCTCCTCCACTCACAACTACTTTTATTGTTCACAACCACTTTTATAATTATAAAGAACACCCTCACGGAATTTAACGGAAGGGATGTAAATGCTTTTAGGTTTTAAACTTAACACGATTGATCCCTAGATATTTACATAAGTTACAACTACAAACTAAAGATGTTATTTATTAATTACAAAATGACCCTTGAACTTAGATGTGAGGGATTAGTATTAATAGAACTTGACTCCTTTTGCTGGTTTTATAGTTTAAATCATTTTGGTCTAGCCATATTTGCTAGATGAGCCTAAATGAGGCAACACTCTGCATGAGCTAGGCTTGTGAAGTTCTGAATTTTTGAACTGGTTTTTTTTTTTTTTGAACTGCTTTTAATTGTTTGGATCCTCGATAATGAGTGTTTCAATAATAAAAAAATTTATGAAATAGAACCATTTTTTTACTACATTATATTTTATTAATAATTAGTATGACTTAAAACACTATCAGTCTCATGAGATTGAACACTATTATACTATATATAAATATAAATTATTCTATATTATTATATATGTAAGTGTGTCTAGTCTCATAAGGCTAACTGTGCTTTTAGATAAGCATGGTTATCTGTATTGTGGTCACTATATTAGATTGGTAGATATTTTTTATTTTGATTTTTTCTTTTACGTTAAGATGGTTTAGGAGTATCCTTTCACATTTGTGGGTTAAGTTACCTCTATGTGATTTAACATCCATATATATCTAATTTGCAGGCATGAATCAGAAATCATCAAAGAAATTGTTGATACAATTGTTCACAGATTGTCCCCCTTAAATTCAGAAGCTATTGAAGATCTTGTTGGGATGACGACCCGCGTACAATATTTGAAATCACAATTAGAAATTGGGTCAGATGGCGTGCGCATGGTTGGGATATGGGGGGTTGGTGGAGGTGGTAAGACTACTCTTGCATCTTCGCTTTATATGGGAGTCTCTTGCTATTTTGAAGGTCATCACATTATTGAGAATGTTCGGGAGGAAACAAGCAAACATGGTTTAAAAAAATTGCAAGAAAATATTTTGTCAGCTTTTTCCAAAACAGATGTGAAAGTAGACAGTATCGTGCAAGGAAAAAACATGATAAAAAGTATGTTATGTCGTAGAAAAGTGTTGCTACTTCTTGATGATGTCGATGAACTTAGCCAACTGGAAGCGTTAGCCGGATCACATAGTTGGTTTGGTAGTGGGAGCCGAATACTAATCACAACTAGAGATGCACATTTGCTAAGAACTCACAAGGTAGACGAGGTTTGTCATGTCAGATTATTATCAGATGATGAGGCAATGCAGCTCTTTAATAAACATGCATATAACAAAAAAGACCCGGTGGAAGATTATGAGACACTTTCGTTACGTGTGGTTTCTTATGCTGCTGGGCTCCCATTGGCACTTAAAGTTTTAGGTTCTTTTCTATTCGACAAAGATAAGAAGGGGTGGATGAGTACCTTGGATAGACTAAAAGATATTCCAGAAACTGAGATTGTGGAAAAGCTAAAAATTAGCTTTGATGGACTTAAAGTTGTGGAAAAAGAATTATTTTTAGATATTGCATGTTTCTTCAGAAAGAGCGAGAAAGATAAGGCAATGGAAATACTTGAAGCTTGTGATTTTCACCCTGAAATAGGGATAGAGGTGTTGAGACAAAAAGCTCTCATAAATATTGTGGATGGTAGGCTTGATATGCATGATCTAGTTCAAGAAATGGGACATTACATTGTTAGAGTGAAACATCCTAACAATCCGCACAAAGATAGCAGAATTTGGAAAAGTGAGGATATCTATAACATGTGTTTGGGGGACGCAACAATGGTAAAAGTTAAGCTTCTCAAATACATTATATTGTATGTGAACTGAATTATACACAATCCGTACATTATTTCCTTCTTTGTTGTAGGAAAATGGCAAGATTGAAGCCATAGAATACCATTGGCATGAACACAGTCATGATCTTGATCTTGAGCGTACATTAAAATTTTGTAAAGTAGTTTCAAACTCAAAGAAACTAAGGTACCTTATGGTTTCGATGACACCTCCTGAGTATGTTGAAGGGCCTACTTTTCTTTCAAATGAGTTGCGGTATATTGATTGTTGTGGGTATCCTCTAAGAAGTCCATTTCCCGCCAGTTTCCAACCAATGAAACTTGTTGTTCTAAAATTGGATAACAACTTTCAAAAAGAAGTTTGGAAGGGTTGTAAGGTAATGCATTTGATTGAACATTTAAAAATAGTAGACTGTATTGAGTAAGCGTTATACAGATTGAAAAATAAAGGAATAAATAGATTTTAATAATCTCAACTATTGCCCGTTGGCCGGCAACGGTCCCAACTTCAAAAGTTTCCACTGGCGGTATCATCTTTTCACATATTGGCCTTCAATGGACCCTGACTAACAGAACCCTAAAGCTGTTAGTCTCCAGTCACCGGAAAAACGTTTTTGGTCGAAAATAGGTTCCTAAAGGTCCGATCTATGGTTACAAACAGGTTTGGGACGAATACTTTGAGTTTTCCGGCTAAAAAGTTGAGTTTTCCACCCAAAAAGGAGTTTTTCCGGCGACCTTAATAATTGGGGCTTTTACTAGAAAAGGTTCATAAAGGTCCGTAATAAGGTTACAAAGAGGTTTGATACGAAAAGGTTGAGTTTTCCGGCCAAAAACGTTTTTCCGGCGACCGGAAACTAACGGCGTTAGGGTTCTGTTGGTTAGGATCCATTGAAGGCCAATATATGAAAAGATGGGACCGCTAGTGGGATTTTTTGAAGTTGGGACCGTTGCTAGGCAACGGTCAATAGTTGAGATTATTAAAACCCATTATTCTAAAACTAAAAGGTAAGTGATAGATGGATTATTTGTAATTATATATGAGAATGAAAATGTCAACAAGAAAAAAAAAGTTAAAAAAAATAATACAATTGCCCCATTTTTTTGCTGATTAAATTTTCCAGCAGAAAATACAACTTATTAAATCATACTAACTGTAAAATCTGACATCAACTTTTGTGTACTTTATAGCATCTACCACATTTGAAAGTTCTTGAACTCGTTGGGATGATGAAGCTATTCAGAACACCGGATTTTGATGGACTCCCGTGTCTTCAAAAGCTGACACTCTTCGACTGTCCTAAGTTAGAAGAGATTCACCAATCACTTGGAAGTCATACAAGTCTTCAACATTTAAGGGTAAATTGGTGTTCCAAGCTTAGAATGTTTCCAACAATTGTCCACATGGAAAACCTCAAAACTCTAGAAATAACGCATTGTCATAAGATTGTTGAGTTCCCGAAGATCCAAGAAAACATGGAAGGCTTGGTAAAGTTGTCTATTCGTTTTACTGGGATAAGAGTTTTGCCCTTGTCAATTGGCGAACATTGTACCAACCTTATTTCTCTAAATTTGTCTGATTTCCCGAATTTAAAGAGCATAGAATTCGACTTTGATGCCTTAAAACATTTGAAGGAGCTCAGATTAGAAGAATTAATAACACATGTGAAGACAAGGCATCAATTTCTACGGAGCCTACCAAAGTTGGATCTCTATACATGTCATTTCAAATATGCAGAAATCCCATCTAGTATTACTGAGTTATCCAACTTACAAGAGCTTAGTCTAAGGTTCAATGATTTTTCACGATTAGATTTCAGCCTCTCACAACTTACTCGACTCAAACTCCTCGACCTGTCGTATTGTATAAAGCTTCTTGAATTGCCCGAGCTCCCATCAAGTTTAACTATTCTCAAAGCAGAGTACTGCAAGTCAATTACAACATTTGGAGATTGTCACAAGAACTGTAGATGGTTATGTCAAGTGTCACTTAACAAAGGGAGCATCATAAGTGATGGTCAGAAATTACTAGAATACATGCTTGAGGTATGTTTGGCAATTGAAAACCACTATATGGTTCTGCAACTTGCAGGTACAAAGATTGCAATGGGGTTTACCCCTCTACTTAGAGGGAATAAATGTACCCTGCAACTACCAGAGAACTGGTGCAATGACTATTCTGGTTTCTTAATGTGTGCCATTTTCCCCATTTCTGAATTTCGTATATCTGTAAGGATAAGTATGAGTGACGAGACGAATGATATGGATTCTCAAAATGATGTGTTTTGGGAGGAGAGTTATGGTAATAGTATTTTTATATGTACATGGATGGTGTATGTTTCATTTGGTTCATTGAGACAAAGTGGATGGTGGGATCAAACATACAAAGCTCTTTCATTTGACACTGAAAAGAGGTGTAAAGGTTTTGGAGTTAGGCTCGTTGACAAGAAAAGTAGAAGTGGTATAAAGGAAACACCAACAATTTATTCTTCTGGTAATACACCTACCTTAAATATTCAACATGAATCATCGTCGGCTCTAAGGATGTACTTTTCTGTGCCTCGTACTTTGCAAGATGTAATATAAACAAAGTGTATCAATATCCACATTTTACTTCCTCATGTTTTATACTTTTTACCAACAAATCTGTTATGGCTGTAGCATGAAATATATTGATTTTGCGAGAAGGCTTTGATTTTCTTTTTCGTCCTATTTATTAGTTATAAATGTAAATTAATAGTGCAACATAATTAGTCTTAGATATATCGTACAGGTGGCCATTAATTTCAACTCACTTATAATTTTATACTAGTTGAATTCCTCACACGTTGCGTCAGGAATATGGTTGTTATCGATTCGAATCACTACGATATTGGTACAATACTGGCACTCATTATAACAAGTTAACAACTGAAAGGTAGAAAAAATAAAGTCGTTACATGTACAAAAGAATATTAAATGTAAAAATGTTTTATATTGAAACGTAGACTGAAATACACACGTTGCAACGTCATTTGTTACAAATTTATCAAATTTAGTCACCGCTTTAAACCAAACTTTATCTATTAATGCACTAAACAAATTATAAGATCACTATGCTTAATATACTTGTACAAAGATATATACATAAAACACTTGTAATATACTATCAACTTTGTAATATAATAATAATAATAATAATAATAATAATAATAATAATAATAATAATAATAAAAAAAAAAAAAACTTTACATGTATCAAGTTGTAAAGAAAGAAAAGAAAGTTTAATGAATAGCTACTCATTTCTATTGTTTTTTTAGTTTTTATTTTTTGTTATTTTTAATTTAGCTGCGTTGAGTAGTTACTGTTTATAAATCCACGCTCTTTAATATATACTAGTAAAATTCTCTTGTATGGTGCGGCGGGTATTCAGTTACTATTGATTCTATTTATTATAGGATTGATACGGTATTAGCACTCGGTATATCAACTTAAAGATTAAACCTAAAAAATAAAGTCATGACCAACTGAAAGATAAAATCGAAAAAAAAATCATGGTATTAAATAATTTGTTCTTAAATTGCCTTTATAGTCGGTGGTTTGGTTGAGAAATATCAACCGAAATATTAAACCCAAAAAATAAAGTCATAATATGATCAACTGAAAGATCAAACCGAAAAAAAATCATGGTATTAAATATTTCGTTCTCAAAAAGGCTTTATAGTCGGTATTTTGGTTGAGAGATATGAGTTTAAGTTAAAAATGAAAAAAAAAACAATAAACATTTAAAATTAAATGAAAACAGAGAAAAAGAAAAAATAGAAAAAAAAAAGATAAAATGGAAAAGGAAAGGGAAAGAAAGCAGTGAAGTGTTTTGAGGGAAGTAGAAAAATGAGATAAAAGTCGTGCAGCGTTAGATACGAACTTCTGATCTAATCTATGAAGTTCAAATACACATACCACTACAGCAGCTTGACAACATATTATAAATTTGTGCATAGGTAATATATATGTAGTAATTACAGTGTGAAAAATCAAAAAATAAGTCAGAATGCCATGTGGCATCCATTTATTGGTCCATCGATTTATCTACCAATCAAATGACAAAACTACTCATGATACATAGTTAATTATATATAATAATATAACTTCTGAGATTTCCCCGTGCTTCACGGCGGGAATTCGGTCAATATCGGTTCGTTCGTTACGGTATTATGTAAAACCTTATATCGATCGAAAACAATAAGAGCGAATATCGATACCGGTACCGGTACCGATGTTGTTTAGTTGAAATCCGTTTCGGTTGTTTGTGTTTTATGTTTATTTTTTTCAACATTGCGTGCGATATAAATTTTATTGTTTGTGCTTACCATAAACTGACGTCGTATTGCTACCAATACTGAACCGAATCGGACAATACCGGTACCGGTATGTATTCATTCTTAAGGTGTCGTGTTATTTTTTATAACGAATATTGTGCCGCTACTGTAGTGAATTGAATCAAAACCGAACGAATATCATACTGCTACTGTACCGTACTGAACAAACCGATACTTTTATTCATATGTATGGTTTCCGGTTTTAAAAATGTTTCACTTATACAATTCTGTCTTTGACGATAAATAAATATCAGTACCAGTACTGTGACAGTCTGAACGATCGATACCATTCGAACAATATCCTGCTGGTACCGGTGTTTGTTTTTATCATTTTCAATCGATGTAAACACGTGTTGATTTCGGTGTATGGTATTGGATTTGTAACGAACCGAACCACTACCCATAGTAACATACCGTCCAACACGCGGGTAAATAACCTAGAATGTGAAAAAATAAATAAACTTTTTTTTAAATTAACGAAAGAAAGTTATTACTAAAAATGAATCGAATATAAATAAAGTACTACTAAAAAATAAAAAGCTATTTGTTACTAAAAAATAAATTTGAATAATAAATAAAATAGAAAACAAATACTCTAAAATTACAAATAACTAATCATGGGCACTTCAAATTAATATGTGTGTATAATAATATTTATAAACGAGTAAAACAAAAATTCAAAAATTAGAAATCACTATTCATGGGCACTTCAAATTAATATGTATAAAAATTCAGTGTGCGCGTTGCGGCACAATAAACCAAATAGTTCTTGGTGTGATAACATGTACGATTTACGTTACAATTCATAACACGATTGTGTTAAACCGACTCATTACATTACATTACTACTCATAACCCGAATCACTTTTGACCCACCATTGATTTGGGTTTGTATCACAATCATTAAATCTTTGCAATCATTACATCGTTGTGTTTGTGTAGTGATATCTCTATTGAGTTGTTGCGAAGCTTAGTCACAATCAAATAAATAAACGTTATCTCCACAAATTGTTTCAATTTTCAAGTTCAAAAACAGGGTAGAAATTAATAACCTTCACGAATAAAAAGATCACAAAATATTCTTTTCAGATAAGCGTAATCTGGCTTATTATCGAATTTTAATGATCGACAATAGTGAAAGTAAGATGCGAATTCCGTTGGGTAGCATCGGCTATAACTATTCTTTTACAAGTTGAAAAAGGTTTAGATCATTATGGGTAATCTTTACATTGGTCAAAACGGACAATTGATCCAAAATATTTGCGTGTGAAATTCTATTAAAAAATTTGATTTAAATAATTCCAAGTTTTATATTGGCTGACAACAGTCCTAACTTTTAACTTATTTTCCTGTACTAACTAAAAGTTAACCCAATCGGTTTTGCTGACGTGGACTGCTTATGTGGCAAGTCAAAGTTTTGATAACATGGACTGCTTATGCAACGGGGGTACATTGATGCTTTTATGAAACGTCGTGGTGTTAGATTGACGAACTTTCTAAATAGGGTTGCAAATGCAGGTTACTCTTGTAACAATTATAGTCAGGTCCAAAACATTCTTCAAAGAATTCCAAAATAGTTAAGAGAAGAAACATTGCAAAAAAATAGTCAAAGTCAACGCATGTGAATATTAGCCATTTCCACTTTGCAAAACAGCCCTTGTAAAATTCTAACATACCAATGTCACACTATACTTTCCCCATATTACAAGAACAAATCAAAAAACCAGTAATCACCAAAAAAATTAAAAAAAAATAAAATACAGACAACCCTACACTTTACTATAAGCATGATTAACACCTTTAAAAAAGACCAAACAAATTAAAAAAAAAATACTATGTTCTTGTTGCAGCCAAAGCAACACGAGGACTCAAAACCGACGATTTCTTCTGCAACATTTGTTTAAAATGTCTAATCTTTGCATCAACTCGTGCAGTAAACCCGATCTTCGTTTCTTGTCTAGCTTTTGATCTTTCGCGGGTCCACATATGTCGATCCTCAATTTTTTTTTATAATATTTAATTTCTTGAATAATATAATGATCCATCGGACTAAAAGATCTTTGAAAAGAAATATGCGCCAAATATGGGAGATTACACGCAATCGTCACTAAAATCGTGGTCAACCAGAATAACGGGGCGGGTGCAAGTGCTTCCACAAAGATTCTAAAAGCGTTTCCAGAATGAATATTCCGAAGGCATCATACCGTATAGGATTAGAAACATGTACCATGCAATGATACTGAAACCGATTAAAAAGTGTTGTATCCAAGTGAAGTGACTCATCGTGAGGGCGATTTGGCAGTTTACTGCGTAGATGACACATGTGAACATCGCAGTTCCCAACACGGTCATGTCGGCTGTCTGCCCGCCTGCCCGAAAAGCTTGGTCGTAGAATATTATTATGTTGAGGAAAAAGACGATTAGCGAACAATACAGCCCGTTTCCCATCCACCTGAATATTCGGTACGAGTCGAAAAATAGGTTTTTTGGTCCTTGTTGATATAGTGCTGGAAACTGCAGTGGTTATAAAGAGGCATAAGCATGTACATATATGATAAATTTTTTACACTATTACAACAACTTTGTATGATAATAACAATTTAATTCGAGCATTATATGATAATAATAATAATAATAATAATAATAATAACAACAACAACAACAACAACAACAACAACAACAACAACAACAACAACAACAAGTCGTGTAAATTGATTCGAGTATTTAAACTTATAAAAATGATTGGCCCATTTAGCATGTTTCATTTGCGGCGATGTTGAAACATACAGTAACTCGAATTTATATCGTCGAATGAAAACGTATCATATTTGAAAAGACTTGTTTCGAAAAAGTTTACGTCAAAACGTAAACCAACCGAAAACGTATATAAAAAGCATGAAAACATATTATATTTCAACCAGCTCATTTCCCCCCCAAAAAAAAAACGTATGTATTATAAGCATGAAAACGTATAATATTTGACCTGACTCGTTTCCGAAAAAAAAAATTTACCAACTTGAACATAAAGTTAAACCAACTTAAATTTATACCGACTCGACATAAAATTTTCAAGTTAAAGAATGAAAGTACGGGGGTGAACTTGAAACTTTATTAACTCAAAGGGGTCAAAATGACATATTACGAAGTTTTAGAAAGTTGAGGGAGTGTACATGTCACTATTGAAAGTTGAGGGGAAAAAATAAAAAGTGTGGATACTATTAACAAGACATTTTAATTGTACTTTAGGAATGAAAAGCTAACCTGTAAGCAGATCTCGGAAGAAACATCTTGTTCAAAAACACCAAGTGCAATCACGGGCAATGATGTAAGAACAACGTTGAATAAAAGCATATACCAATCATCGTACACTGATTGGCCCGAGAAGCCCGTGAATGCCTCGAAGTAGAACAATGTAAGCCCAAACGCAATGTTTTTATAGAAGAAATAGCATATCTGTTGCAAAAATATCGTTGTCAGTAATAAACAAAATATATATATCTATACTATATTATAATGCATGAGGGATGGGCATTTTAAGATACCCAAAAAATAAGAACTTTTCCCCCTCTTTATTTATAGAAAGACCCCTAAAATGAGGGTAATTTGGTCTTTTAAACATTATTTATCTTTTAGCCCCTAAAATTATTACACTTAAATCCCTAAGTTTTTAACAAAATTATAGATAATTAGTTACAATTCACCCCTCCATAACAGACTTGTAATTTTTTACGTATTCTTGACATATCTTATAAACTATACAGTTTAAAAAATATCCAAAGATAGCATGATGACCTACACATTTTTTGTCGACGTTTTGGTAGTTGTCTTGTTCAATATCGACGCACGGATTAAAAGGTACAAGTCGGTTATGCGTTAATGTACAAGTAATTAATACTTGTGATCTAATGTGTCTAATCTACAAAGATGGCTCCAACTATGCAAACAAAAACAAAAGGAATTAAAAGTACCGTAACATAAAATGAAGATACTTTCTGTCACATTTTATTTTATTAAAACTGCCTAATATCTATACTTAGATATATCTTATAAAAACTTAAAACTAACCACAACAAACTTCCTAAATAAAGGGGTGGAAAATCTAAAATTAAACCCTAATCTACTTCTATAGTTACTACTATAAATATAGCAGGACACTCCTATATCTATTGCTAAACAAAGTTAAAAAAAAATGGATCCAGTTCTGAATTCAATTGTTGCGAAAGGTCATTTTTGTTATATCGCAGCAGTGAATATTTTTTTTCTTTTATTTACTTTTATGTGAATCTTAACTTATTTGATTTTTCAGATTCAGTTGCATGATGAACATGCCAATTTAAACAACACATTTGTCGAACAAGCTTCTAAGGTATTGATTTTGCTGGTTTTTAAGTATTATTTTTGCGTATGTCTTTCATATTAACATGTTCGTTATGTTATTATATGTGTGTTTTATTGCAGTTGTATTTTTTTAACTTTTGTATTCAATTTTTGTCATTCATAGGGATCGGAAGTTTGAGACTCAAAGGAAGAGATCCAAGAGACTCTCTTAATGGAAATGGAGTGAGTTTATTAATTTAGACGATTCTGAGGACAATGACAAAGAAGTGGAATTAGAAGATACTACCGATTCAAGCACAAACCAGAAAACCCGATTAAAAATACGTCGAGTGTCAATTCAGAAGCGAAACAGATTTCATGCAGTCTAATATGAAATCTATCAAGTGTTTTTATATTTTTTTTTTTCATTTTCAGTTGTTATGTTTGACCTAGACGTATGAATAAATTTTATTTTATATTTGAACTTTATCTTTGGTGTTAATATAATGCAGTTATTAACCATACTAATAAAGTTCAAAATAAAGTTAATATCCTAAATTTACAAATCAACTGAACTTATATAAGTTAATATCCTAAAGTTGCAATAAATAGATATTGCAGTTAGATATAGTCAAGCTGAAATTATAAAATATTGCAGTTATTCTTGTATATTAATCTAATAATTTGCATTTCTTAATTAAAAAGTAATAAAGTAATAAACTTTAAAGCTAAACTAAAAAACTGAACTTACTATGATATAAAGTTAATAAAAAGATAATTATTTTATAAACATTTTTATAACAAGTAATATAAATAAAATACTCCAGAAATTTACAATCTTTACTAGATAAATTCTAAACTGGGTTGCAAATTTTTAGGAATTATAAGTTCAACTATATTGTTATAGATAATATTAGTCAGTTCTAAAAGAAGTATTTACCAACTTGACTAGATACATAGTAGTAGATTGTGTTGCATATTTTTAGGGATTATTAGTTAAAAGTATACTCATATAGTGAGTGTTTGGGATTCCTTTTCAAAAGTCCTTTTAGCCCCAAAAGTCCTTTTGAGAAGGAGAACGAATCCCAAACATGCACTGAGAAGTCCTTTTGAAGAGAAAAGGAATCCCAAACACCATTAAATAAGTTCTTCTAGCTCCAATTATGCCTTCAATAGGTCAAAATGTAAAAGTAAGAATTTCTTGCTTATTGTTTTGAAAATGACTTTTGAAGAAGGAGAAGTGGAAAGGAATCCCAAACACGCCCATAGATAAGATTAGTTAGGAACTAAAAATTTGAACTTAGTATGATATAAAGTTAATAAAGATATAAACTCTTATCATCCTATTTTTTTTATAAAAACAGTTATTGAAATTTTATAAAAATATAAATTTTTTATATTTGTAAAAAACCGAAATTTAACAATTTAAGTTAAAGCTCTAAAACATACTTACGAGTCAAATACTATTTTTTATTTTATAAAAACGAAAATTTTAAACTTAAAGTTTATTGGATGGGTACTATATTTAGAAAAAGTTATGAACTTTAAAGAATAAAATTATACTTTATAATTTAACCAATAAAATAAACAAACTTTACAATTATAACAACTTATCTTTTATTTTTTATCTTTTGATTATTAATTTTTATAAAAAAAAACACAAAACTTTTACATATGTGTAAACTTATGACATATATCCACCACAATAATGTTATCATAAATATTATACGAATAAAAAAACTACCAGAAACGAGTGTCACAATGCAAAGTGTCGCCCCCGCCGCATCGCGCGGGCACCCTGCTAGTGTTAACAAATAACAGTGGGTCCCACTCAAGAAACCGAAACTGTAGATATATACCATTTGAGCAATTCTTTTATAACACCAGTGACCGTGTACAACTAGAAGCCTTTCAAGAAACCGAAACTGTGCAATAGCAAAATCACTAGCCATCACAGCCTGCACATATAATCATAAACTTTGTAAGCCAATTGCAAAAAAAAAAAAAAAAAAAAAAAACCCCAAGCGTGTATGCATCATACACAGACCTGCATTCCTTCAACACCACTTATTCCGACACCAAAATCCGCTTCTTGAATCATTCCGACATCATTTGCACCGTCTCCAATTGCTAAAGTCGTTTTCCCAGTGCCTTCTTTCACCAATCTTGTAACCTAATGTCAAGACGACAATAAGAGACTAAGAAAAAAACAATAATTTAAAATGACGCATCTATGTATAATGATCTTACCATGGCTTTTTGTTTAGGAGAAACACGACAACATATAACAGAAGCACAATCAACCGCTAAATTCAAGAAATCCTGTTTCAAATCTTCCTCTAAAGCGTAAGTTAAAGTCTTTCCATCGATGATCAACGCAAATGCAGCATGTGGGTCCTTTTCAAGCTTAATCATTTGAGTTGCATTAGTGATTTGCAATTCAATGTTCTCCTTCACAGCCTGATCATAATAAAATAACAATAAGAAATTAAGAATGAACTGTATTCTACAAATGAAATCAAAGTTGCAGATATCCTTATTAAAGTTCAAAATTTAGTATATATCCATCTAAATATTATGTTAATTTCATCATATTATATTTACCCTTTTGAAACACTAAATATATCAAATTTACTCTTTTTACAGTCTAGTCAGTAAATTATATTAACCATTAATTGCGCTTAATATAAAATGACATAAAAGATGGTTTTTCTTTAACTACCTATGTAGTTAAGTAGAATTGTAAAGTTTGTTCTTATTTCAATCAGTTCAGCAATTTAATTTAATAACAATAATACGTACCTTTTTGGAATCTTGTTTTAGAATGTCGACATTTGTTGATATACATATTTGCTTCATGCCCTGACGAAGTAAACTGCATGCAAACCTACAGCAACCAAGATAATGTATTATGGTTAATCTTAAAAAAAATAGTTTTACACAAGGGGCAATTTCATAGTGTTTATTGTCTATATATATTAATATATATACTTCTATATATTAAAAAAAACATAAATAAGCTAAATATCTTATATATACCATTTAAGAAAGAGTATAATATTTACCCGTTCCATAGTAGCATAAATAAAATCAGTTACTTACAGTGGTGTGTTAAACGAAGATAACATTATCCATTGAGATGATTCACAGTAATAACATCGTTTTCCAACTCATTCATTCAGTAAAACAGATTGTTTTAAGCAGCTTATATGATTTTATTCACTATGGAACGGGTCAATATGATATATTTAGAGTTTTGAAAGGTAGATACAATATTATGAAATTAATCCTACACAAAAATACTCGAAAAAAACTTTTATTCACGATGATCAAGTTAAAAAGGGCGCGAGACATTATTATGAAATTAATCCTACACAAAAATACTCGAAAACAACTTTTATTCACGATAATCAAGTTAAAAAGGGCGAGAGACATTACCCTATGTTGATTGCAGTTTCCATTTTATCCCCTGTTAATACCCATATTTTAAGACCAGCTTGTGCTAATTTATCGATACATTGAGGCACCTATACATGTAAAAAGAATTTAGAACTAACAAAATAATAAAAAGTTCAAAACTAATGACATAATGGTAAGAATAATTTGATACCCCTGGTTGCAGCTTATCTTCGACAGCAGTTGCACCAACAAGAATCAAATCTTTTTCCATCATGTCCGAAACGCGTTCAAGCATCGCCTCCCTGTCACCACCAATGGCAGTTTTTGCTTTTGTAAATTCCTCATTCCATGAAATGTACTCGGATTCTTCAAGTTTTTTATACGCAAGTGCAAGCGTACGTAAACCGGCTTCCCCATAATCATTTAAATGCTTTGTAGTAACCTCCTCAAACCTTCTTCCATTTTTTGCTAAACGTTCAAAGATTATGCTGCAAAAATAAATAAATAAATAAATAAAATGTATTTAGTGTGTATGTGGATGTGTGTGTTGAAATTGAAATCAAGAAACCGACCTGTCGGCGCCTTTGCACAATAAAAGAATTTGTCCGGTCTCGTCCTGAACAATAACTGACATCCGTTTTCTTTTACTTGTAAAATCCAAAAGATTTAGAAGTTTAAACTCCCTAGAAATAACATGCAAATCAAATGTTACAAAAAATTAAAAGTGGAAACACTACTAAAAAACTGTCCATTTCCGACCAAGGTTTTAGTCGGAAAATGGTCGGAAAACGGCGTTTCCGACCAGTTTCCGACAAAAATACGTTTGTAGGAAAAAGCCTTGTAGGAAAATATTTCCGACAGCTTTCCGACTAAATTTCCGACAAAAAGAAGAAGTTACTGTTTCCGACAAAGTTCCGACTACAATTTTCCTACAGCTTTCCGACCACCGTTTTCCTACTATTTTCCGACCAAAAGTTTCCGACAAAGTTCCGACTACAATTTTCCTACAGCTTTCCGACTGCGGTTTTCCTACTATTTTCCGACCAAAAGTTTCCGACAAAGTTCCGACTACAATTTTCCTACAGCTTTCCGACTGCCGTTTTCCGACCATTTTCCGACCAAATGTGTGACAACCCGCACTAAACCAGGTATCCGTACAACTTAATTAATGATTAATTACTGCTTAAATTACTGTGCTTGATTGAAACTAGCTGATAAACTGCTACCTGCATACTGATACATGCACTTACTTGCATCATACTTTATATGCTGTCACTACATTATTTACATACGGCACCTTAGTGACAAACATGATGCACAAAAAGCACAGTAGCACTAAACGGATACACAGTGAACATGCTGATATGACCAGCATCAGGCAGACACTGCCTCTAAGGCCTGTTAAGAGCCTCATATATTTTGGCTACACTGGTAGTGAGTGTAGGGATATAAGGGTTGTGTTACCGCGTCTCTAGGGATAAGATACACTGATTCGGATGTGCCAAGAACGTACTTTAAGTACCAAACACAGCACTTTAATAAATAAACCAGCTTCTAGCTGACTAATAAAGTGCCAGAACATGAGAAAATAACACTAGACACTTTCTAAAGTGTTGGAAACAAAATGTGTCACTAAAAACAACAATAACGACACTTTAAAGCTTTTGTAACGCTTTAACGGATTACTATCCAACCAGACACCCGGACTTTACCCGGAACATGAAAATATTACTATTTTCACTATTTATATTTTTCTGAGCCAGTTAGGGTCCCTGATTACCCTAACACCCGTCATAACATGCATCATACAACTAACGAGGTTAAATGTTTAACTTACCTATTTAACCTAAACTAATCACCTAACTATCTAGTCAAGATCGAACTAACCCCACCCCCCATACCCTAACCGGCCCTAAACCATGGGGGACACCATGGTACAAATATTGATTATTTTATTTAGGTGTGTATAGTATCATGGTGACATATAAACCAATGGATAATGCACCTTAATCTTGCCTATAAATACATACTAACACATGAGTTAATCACTTCACATTTCCACCAACAAAATTATTCTCTCTTCTCTTCTCTACCTCTCGGCCGAACCCCCTCCACTACACCACCATATTTTCGGTTTTTGATCTCTACATTCCATCATCATACAAACATCACAAGTCGCGTATTAGGAGCTCTTGTGCACTCGGAACACGAAGGACCTCAACCGTTAGCTTTTATCCACGCGATTTTCATCACGATTCTTCCCTAGCCCCGAGCTAGAGGTATATTGTTTAAAACTCATATTTAAGCATGTCTAAAGTGGTTAAAAGAACTTTCGTCGGTTAAATATCGAAAACATAAGTTTTGATGCATTAAAGTCTAGTAAAATCACAAAAATGGTGGATAATAACATATAACTTGTGTAAAAGTCGTAGGACTTGAAATACGTGATTTTTGAGACCCGATCTATGATGTGGTAGCTCGGAACATCGTTTAACCCGACTTTGTAAGATCATGTATCTTCACATAAGCTCGTTTTTGACTAAATACAAGGGTTAAAGGTGAAACTCTACCACACAAGATACATGAACTTGTGTGAAAATATTTTACTTGTGTAAAAGTGATTTAACCGGTAAAATGGTGTTTAAAACTAGCGGATCTACGTATCCGCAAGTGGTATTTTTGAAGAACCACACAATAAAGAAATCATGTACTTTAAAAAGTGGATCTTACACTGTGAAATGAAAAGATCCGACAAATAACTATTTTTGGGAAAAATGACTAGAAGTTGTAAAGACGGATTTCGCTAGTCACAAGGTTTTTACAAGATTAAAGTTACTTTATATAAAGATCCACAAGAAATAAGAGGATTTACACTATAGATTCGGAAAAACTACAAGTTCATGCGATTACGCAAATTTACATACTTGTCGACTAGTTTGTTGTGTCGGAAATTGTTTGATTGAATAAAGAAGATTGTTGAATTGATTTGTTAAAAGAAAATGATACGCTTGAAAGCGTGGCCACCTCCAGTTACAGAGGAAACTCTGGCGAAATTTTCTAAAAACCCGACACTTAGAATTATTTACACAACAAGTGTTAGAACTATTTTTGGACATATTTTCGAAACATAAATTTTGCCAGCACTATATTTTACTAAATATTCGGAGGTGGGATTTTCACAAAGATTAACGTGATAAGTATATTTTGTCACAACACTGTTTATGATTATTTTGTGAAATACATAAATATTATTTTAGAGTGAAAATAATATTTACAAGCGTTAATGATCCCAAAACTTTACGAACGCTTCAACAAACATATAAGTTACACCGGTAATTACATTACCACAAGATTGATAAAACGTAACTTACGCACATGTATTGTATCCCCCATCCTTGGGAAGAAGAATAACTACCAAGTGTATACGGAACATAAACACGAAATAGTTGTCTAACTATTTCCCAAAGACATAAACTGTAAAGCTAAGGCACGGCCGTCCGTCTAATAGAATTAGCACTTGTAGGTCGTTGCACAGCTTACTGTATTGGAGACACTTGGTAGAGACGCGCATTCACTGTGAGTTCATGTCCCCCTTTTCTCTAACTGTTTTCAGTTTACTTAACTGCGGGGGTGAAATACATGTTACTATGATTTACGAGTACTTTACAACGGTATGTTTAAACGTAAGGAGGTGTTATACGATCATGTGAGTGGATAGGAACAACATGGGGCCATTAGTCCTCATGGAGGGACCGAGGGACAGGAGCGGTAGATCTATCTGGGTGTAGCGAGCCCAGCCCCTGGCCAAACTAGAAACGGACCGTGGGGTGACTTTGTCCACATACTTTGCCGTGGCGAAATCTGCTAGGTTTGAGTCTCCCTATTTGCACTTCACATATGTCAGTGGCCTTGCAAACCATTGGTGATCACAAGTCCTCTTACACTGCTACATACCACAACTATTTTTATACTCACAAGTGTTTTACATACTCACTTACACATGAACTCGCTCAACATTATTGTTGATTTTTCAACTCACATGTATTTCAGGAAATTAAACGGATCTGGCACGGTATGGAACGTTTTCCGCTGCATAATGTCATGAAGTCATCAGGGTTTAGGGGATGTGTCTCTTACCTGGACAAGACACAGTCCCTAAATCACGTTTATGTTTATGTTATAAGTTGTTATGTCTTTTGAACAAGGTTATTGTTGTTGGAGTATGTTCTCGTCAAACAATGGTATTGTATGTTATTTTCAGACTTAATGGATGACTTGCATGGTTTTTAAATTCATATAGCTTTGTTATGATTAAGCTATGGTATTAAGAAGTCACACCAAAGTTAACCACGCTTCCGCAAAGCCAGGGTGTGACAGCTTGGTATCAGAGCCCTGATCATAGCGAACTAGGATTCTTTCTCGATTCTAGACTATGATCACTAGGGCTCTCACGAAAACATTTTTCTGCATACCACTTAAGTCCAGATCCAAAACTTTTTACAAACAAATGTTGAGCACATTTTATTGGTTATAGGCTCAGCTTGGAGGGCTGAGGATCGGTCTGGAGGACCGCGGTGATCAAGGTAGTCGAGCACGTTGGTTTGTTATAGGATCGGTCTGGAGGATCGAGGTTTGGTTTAAGTGAAGGACAGAGCAGTCTTGTAGACTGGATGAAATTGGCTAGTAAGACTAGGAGAAGTTTGTGATACCTTACTTGGTGACTATGTGATTAACTGATTATATGATTGATTATTATACGTATATGTGTTACAAACGTTATGCTTTCATCAAGTACTAGAAAGATTGGCACTACGAACCCCATGACCATAGTATCAGACGACATAGTTCAACGAAGCACGAGGTGTACATCTCTGATACTACCGGCACAGACAATGACGACTTTCAGCCCTTGTGCACTGCCTGAAGTCGTAGCAGAGCCTACTGATGGCCATCTTGTTGGGAATTTGCCACTGGCAGTGATCCCTGCTCCTGTGCCCCTTGCCGCTTATCTCGTTGTTGATATGCCCCCGACGTTGTCTCTGAAGACGATGTCGAACTATTAAGAGGAGGACCCACTTGAGGGCAAGGCCCTATTGCTGCTGGCATTAGACTACTGCATGCGGACACTCCTGTAGGGGAAAACTCATTTCCCTATCCCAGACTCATTTGAGTCTCTGACATCCGCGTCTTCGCACATACAGGGAATACAGCACCACTTACACGACGCCGACCCTGATATGGCATCATCAGCTGCACCGGATCCCACACACAGCTTTGAGTTTGATCGCGATTATGAGGACAATTCTGTTTTTCCGCCTGGTGTTGATCCAGACCATGACATTGAGTCATGCACTTAGACCAGCCCTTGAGGGATCCTGTAACCCCTGTGATTGTTGATCCAGCTGATTTTGAGATGGAGTTTTTGATTCGAAGCTAGCCGTGGCCCCTGAGCCAGGCATTGCTCCTGACCCCGCATTGGAGTATGACCCTGTTCATGCCAATGCACCGGCTGTTGCTCCTTGATTGATCATCTGCTTGGATGAGAGAAAAATTTGGGGTAACTGTGCAAGACAATTTATTATTACGGGGGCCCACGTAATAACGATTTGTAGTGCACAGGAATCCTGGTGGACTCTGCAGGCCAAGCTAATGATAACCAATGCAGCAGGAAATAACCTAAACACAAATGACCTAGGCGATGTAGCCTCGAGTTCATTCTACTACAAGCAACAAGCCAAATTGACAAGCCTATGTGAAGGCTCAGGAATTTATTTCCCCACTTATACAGTGAGTATATTTGCGTGTGAAATGGGGTGATTACATGATGGCTTACGTTGCTATATATATACCCCATAGACAATTGAAACATTGTCCAACCCGCTTCACGCTATTTCGACAAAAAGGGAATGTCACCCAGGCGTGACACAAACACCAGTACATTGCCAAGGACAGAAGCCGAGCTGCAAGAACGCATCTCACAGATAAATGCACGACATAAAGCCCTCCACTCTAAGTACAACGATGGCATTACTGGAGATAACCCTCCAACTGGCTGCACCTATAAACAGTTCCTGAACTGCAAGCCTTTGAACTTTGTCAGAACCGGAGGCACCGTTGCATTTGTTCGTTGGTCCGAAAAGACCGACTCCACTCTAAGAATGAGTAACTGTTCGCCCCAACAGAGTGTTACCTACATCTCAGGGATATTTCTAGATGGCACACTCTCTTAATGGAACCCCCAGGTTCAGACCCTTGGCACAGACGCTGCTTATACACTGAGCTGGGACGAGCTCAAGGAAACGATTGAGAAGAAATGTTGTTTTAGGACAGAAATTCAGAAACTTGACGTGGAGTCCTGAAATTTGAGAAAGGACGAACCAGAGACTCCTGAACATGACCAGAAATCGCACGACTTGTCTAGGGTCGTCCCCTACTAAGTCATTGATGTAGTATGATATAGTGGTGTACTTGTGAGCTTTACATTGTGGTCTCGAATTGTGGCAATACAATCGCAGTATTCTCATCACATGCGATGTTCAATCAATTGTTTATGTCCTCTAGCATAAGAGGTTATGTGATTGACTTGTTGATAACATGAGATGTTATGTGTTGGTATTGTTGAATGTATACGTACACTTCACTTGCTATGACCTAACCTATGTGAAACATCTTTTAAAAGATGCCGCCAAGACGCGAAATGCGCATGCCCACCTCTGAGGCAGAACTTAAAGAGATAATTGCTGCAGCTATAGCACAGCACGAGGCCCTACGCACCGAACCTATCAGAGGTACCTCAGAAAATAACGGTTGTTCCTACTGGCACTTTCTCAACTACAAGCCTCCGAAGTTCGACGGCACTGGGGGTGCCATAACTTTTGTAAAATGGATTGAAAGTATGGAATCCATCTTTCGAATGAGTAGCTGTACGCCAGAACAACAGGTCCCATACGTTTCTGAGTTGTTTCAAGATGGAGCTCGATTATGGTGGAATCTTCAGGTTCGAATAATGGGCCTAACTACAGCATACGCGTTAACTTGGGATGAGTTGAAAGGAATGATGCATAAGAAGTATTGCCCCCACACGGAAACCCAGAAGTGGGAAGATGAATTTCGGAGCCTAATGATGGAAGGTCCGAAGGTGTTGGAGTACGTGCAACGACTCCATGATCTGTCACAAATTGTTCCATACCTGGTAAAACCAGAACTGAAGAAATTGGAACAATTCATTTGGGAACTGGCGCCTCAAGTCTTGAGCTTGATGACAACATCAACGCCACCAACAACTGATGCTGCAAGTAAGATGGGTTTGGCACTCGCTACGGAGGCAATTAGACTAGAAAAACTTGCAGACCCTGACAAGGAGACTCAGGTAGAGTCATCCGGAAAGAACAAAAGGAAGCTCATTGAAGGTACCCGAACGAATAATGAGAACAAAGGAAAGGGTTATATGGGCACTCTGCCCAAGTGTAACACATGCCAGCGTCATCATTCTGGCCAATGTGGACTGAAAACATGCGAAGTATGTGGGAAACGTGGTCACTTGAAGGACACTTGTTGGGCCCCTGCCGGTCGGGGAGGCCAAGGAGGGTTTGGGAATAAAGATAATAACCGTGGTGGTTTTGGAAGTCGCCCACAGGGAAAAGATTACAAGGGTATCCTACCTAAGTGCGGCAATTGTTTACGTTACCATGTCGGGCGATGCAAATATGGAAATTGTGGTAACTGTGGCAAGGTGGGACATGTCAAGGAAACTTGTTGGCAAAATACTAAACTTAGTAATGGGGGCCAGGACGGTAGTGAGAATCACGAAGGGGACAACGACAACGATAATTGTCAAGTCAGAATGAGTGATGAACAGAAGCGTGCTCGAGGATGTTTAAACTGTGGAAGCAAAAAGCATTTCAGAAGATATTGCCCGAAGACAATCAGGCGCAAGGATGAAAGCTCCCCGTCGGAGCTAGGGAGGCACGCCAGAGATCCAAGCATGGATAGCGGTACGTCCCACATTACTCAATATTATGCATCTGTATTGCCGACTACTGTTGCAAATTTTACGATTCACAATTCTAGTATTCAAGGACATAATTGGTTTACGTAGCGAGTGAGTAATTATTCCAGTACCCATTAGAACTAGCTTGGGGGAAGCTAGCGGAAGTCAACGCAGTAACTGGAATCGGCACAATAGAACCCGGAGATCGTAAGTTTACGCAAGATCTATTGCCAGTCGAGTTTGGAAGCTTCGACGTGATGATTGGGATGGACTGGTTGACGAACAACCATGCGGAGATTGTCATCCGCGCCCCGAAAACGAACGAAGAAATTATCGTGACTCATGGAGCAGGATACGCTCCTACGGATTATCAGGCTAAGAAGACCCGAAAATTCTCGCACAGAGGATGTGTTGCATTCTTGGCTCGTGTTGTGGAAAAGGAAGTCAAAGAACCAAAAACTCGAAGATATCCTTGTGATTGGAGAATACCCCGAAGTCTTCCTCGAAGACTTGCCGGAATCATCTCCTCACGATTAGTCGAATCCCGCGTCGACTTAATTCCGGGCACTGCACCCGTAGTCGATGCATCATAGCAACTTACATTTTCGGAGATGCAAGGATTGACAGAGAAGTGTTGGTAACGGATGGAGAAGGAAGATAACAGACCAAAAATTTCTTTTTGGGGTAATCCCATTGTTACCCATCAAAAGGGAGGATGATGATTTTCAAATAAACATCAACTACAGAGAATTGAATAAGCTAACGATCGAGGATAGATATCCTCTGCCAAGAATCGACGATCTGTTCGATCAACTTCAAGGTTCAAGCTTCTACTCTAAGATCGATCTTCGATCTGGATACCATCAATTAAGGATACAAGAGGAAAGTATCCCGAAAACAGCCTTCCGAACTCGCTATGGACACTACGAGTTCCTCGTTATGCCATTTGGTTTGACAAACGCACCTGCAGTCTTTATGGACTTGATGAATAGGGTTTGCAAGCCATACTTAGACAAGTTCGTGATTGTATTCATCGACGACATCTTGATTTACTCAAAGACGAAGGCTGAGCACGAACAACATCTTAGAACCATATTGAAGCTGCTAAAGAAGGAACAGCTGTACGCCAAATTCTCCAAGTGCGAGTTTTGGCTACGCGAAGTCCAGTTTCTCGGACATGTGGTTAATGGGGATGGAATTCATGTTGATCCCACAAAGATCGAGGCAATCAAGAATTGGGAAACGCCTACAACGCCAACCGAGATTCGACAATTCTTGGGTTTGGCTGGCTACTATCGAAGGTTCATCGAGGATTTCTCGAAAATCGCTCAACCTTTGACGCTCCTCACGCAGAAGGACAAGACGTTTGATTGGGGAATCAAACAGGATGAAGCGTTTCAGATATTGAAGAATAAGCTTTGTAACGCGCCAATCTTAGCTCTACCAGAAGGTACTGATGACTTTGTGGTATACTGCGACGCATCGCGTCAAGGATTGGGTTGTGTGTTGATGCAACGCCAAAAGGTCATTGCTTACGCATCACGCCAACTGAAAGTGCACGAAAAGAATTATACCACACACGATTTAGAGCTTGGCGCAGTGGTTTTCGCTTTAAAGATCTGGAGACACTACCTGTATGGTACGAAGTGCACAATCTTCACGGATCACAAAAGTCTACAGCACATATTCAACCAGAAGGAGTTGAATATGAGGCAAAGACGATGGGTTGAGTTGCTGAACGATTACGACTGCGAGATAAAGTATCACCCAGGGAAGGCGAATGTGGTTGCCGATGCCCTAAGTCGTAAAGAAAGAATCAAGCCCATAAGGGTTAGAGCGTTGGAAATGATTATACGAACCGATCTTTCCTTGCGCATTCGTGCTGCACAAAAGGAAGCTCTCAAGGAGGGAAACCTTGAGGAAGAATATCTCCGTGGAATGGAGAAGCTTTTGGTACCAAACGAGGAAGGAACGTTATGTTTTGAGAAAAGGATTTGGGTTCCTCTGTTTGGTGGATTAAGGGAAGTTATTTTCGACGAAGCGCACAAGTCACGGTACTCTATCCACCCTGGATCGGATAAGATGTACCAGGATCTCAAAGATTATTATTGGTGGCCTAGGATGAAAGGCGACGTTGCTGTTTACGTGAGCAAATGTTTAACGTGCGCTAAGGTCAAGGCAGAATACCAGAAGCCTTCGGGACTTCTGCAACAACCTGAGATTCCCAAGTGGAAATGGGAACAAATCTCAATGGATTTTGTTACAAAACTGCCAAGAACGCCAAGAGGCCATGATATGATTTGGGTGATTGTTGACCGCCTAACAAAGTCCGCACACTTTCTGCCAATCAAGGAGAAAGACAGTACTAGTAAACTTGCGGAAATTTACTTGAGAGAGATCGTAGCACGTCATGGAGTACCTCTCTCAATCATCTCTGATAGAGACGGAAGGTTTGTGTCAAGAATATGGCAATCTTTCCAAGAATCTTTTGGCTCACAATTGAATCTGAGCACTGCGTTCCATCCGCAAACTGACGGCCAGAGCGAGCGAACGATACAAACTTTGGAAGACATGCTGAGGGCATGTGTTATGGATTTAGGCGGTAGCTGGGATAAACACTTACCTTTGGTCGAATTTTCATACAACAACAGCTACCACACCAGTATTGGTGTCGCGCCATTTGAGGCCCTATACGGACGCAAATGCCGATCACCACTATGTTGGTCTGACGCAGGTGATAGGCAGCTTGCTGGTCCCGAGATCGTCCAAGAGACGACAGACAAGATCGCGCAAATACTTAAACGCATCGAAGCCGCTCGCCACAGACAAAAGGCCTACGCGGATCCAAACCGGAAGCATGTGGACTTCCAAGTCGGAGAAATGGTGTTATTGAAAGTTTCACCCTGGAAGGGGGTCGCACGCTTTGGTAAGCATGGAAAGTTAAATCCGCGCTACATTGGTCCCTTCAGAATTCTGGAAAGAATTGGGACAGTAGCATACAAGTTGGACCTACCTACTGAACTGAATGGTGTTCACGATACATTTCATGTATCCAATTTAAAGAAAAGTCCAACTCAAGTTGACGTTGCCATTCCTACCGACGAGATTCATATTGACGACACGCTCCACTTCGTAGAAGAACCTGTCGAGGTCACAGATTGGAAAGTTAACAAGACCCGCCGGAGCAGTGTCAAACTCGTCAAAGTTCGTTGGAATGCCAGACATGGTCCTGAATTCACATGGGAACGTGAGGACCGGATGAAAGAGAAATACCCCCACTTATTTCCTAAGAACTCTGCATCTACGAGCAGAACTTAAATTTCGGGACGAAATTTATTTAACGGGGGGAGAATGTGACAACCCGCACTAAACCAGGTATCCGTACAACTTAATTAATGATTAATTACTGCTTAAATTACTGTGCTTGATTGAAACTAGCTGATAAACTGCTACCTGCATACTGATACATGCACTTACTTGCATCATACTTTATATGCTGTCACTACATTATTTACATACGGCACCTTAGTGACAAACATGATGCACAAAAAGCACAGTAGCACTAAACGGATACACAGTGAACATGCTGATATGACCAGCATCAGGCAGACACTGCCTCTAAGGCCTGTTAAGAGCCTCATATATTTTGGCTACACTGGTAAGGAGTGTAGGGATATAAGGGTTGTGTTACCGCGTCTCTAGGGATAAGATACACTGATTCGGATGTGCCAAGAACGTACTTTAAGTACCAAACACAGCACTTTAATAAATAAACCAGCTTCTAGCTGACTAATAAAGTGCCAGAACATGAGAAAATAACACTAGACACTTTCTAAAGTGTTGGAAACAAAATGTGTCACTAAAAACAACAATAACGACACTTTAAAGCTTTTGTAACGCTTTAACGGATTACTATCCAACCAGACACCCGGACTTTACCCGGAACATGAAAATATTACTATTTTCACTATTTATATTTTTCTGAGCCAGTTAGGGTCCCTGATTACCCTAACACCCGTCATAACATGCATCATACAACTAACGAGGTTAAATGTTTAACTTACCTATTTAACCTAAACTAATCACCTAACTATCTAGTCAAGATCGAACTAACCCCACCCCCCATACCCTAACCGGCCCTAAACCATGGGGGACACCATGGTACAAATCTTGATTATTTTATTTAGGTGTGTATAGTATCATGGTGACATATAAACCAATGGATAATGCACCTTAATCTTGCCTATAAATACATACTAACACATGAGTTAATCACTTCACATTTCCACCAACAAAATTATTCTCTCTTCTCTTCTCTACCTCTCGGCCGAACCCCCTCCACTACACCACCATATTTTCGGTTTTTGATCTCTACATTCCATCATCATACAAACATCACAAGTCGCGTATTAGGAGCTCTTGTGCACTCGGAACACGAAGGACCTCAACCGTTAGCTTTTATCCACGCGATTTTCATCACGATTCTTCCCTAGCCCCGAGCTAGAGGTATATTGTTTAAAACTCATATTTAAGCATGTCTAAAGTGGTTAAAAGAACTTTCGTCGGTTAAATATCGAAAACATAAGTTTTGATGCATTAAAGTCTAGTAAAATCACAAAAATGGTGGATAATAACATATAACTTGTGTAAAAGTCGTAGGACTTGAAATACGTGATTTTTGAGACCCGATCTATGATGTGGTAGCTCGGAACATCGTTTAACCCGACTTTGTAAGATCATGTATCTTCACATAAGCTCGTTTTTGACTAAATACAAGGGTTAAAGGTGAAACTCTACCACACAAGATACATGAACTTGTGTGAAAATATTTTACTTGTGTAAAAGTGATTTAACCGGTAAAATGGTGTTTAAAACTAGCGGATCTACGTATCCGCAAGTGGTATTTTTGAAGAACCACACAATAAAGAAATCATGTACTTTAAAAAGTGGATCTTACACTGTGAAATGAAAAGATCCGACAAATAACTATTTTTGGGAAAAATGACTAGAAGTTGTAAAGACGGATTTCGCTAGTCACAAGGTTTTTACAAGATTAAAGTTACTTTATATAAAGATCCACAAGAAATAAGAGGATTTACACTATAGATTCGGAAAAACTACAAGTTCATGCGATTACGCAAATTTACATACTTGTCGACTAGTTTGTTGTGTCGGAAATTGTTTGATTGAATAAAGAAGATTGTTGAATTGATTTGTTAAAAGAAAATGATACGCTTGAAAGCGTGGCCACCTCCAGTTACAGAGGAAACTCTGGCGAAATTTTCTAAAAACCTGACACTTAGAATTATTTACACAACAAGTGTTAGAACTATTTTTGGACATATTTTCGAAACATAAATTTTGCCAGCACTATATTTTACTAAATATTCGGAGGTGGGATTTTCACAAAGATTAACGTGATAAGTATATTTTGTCACAACACTGTTTATGATTATTTTGTGAAATACATAAATATTATTTTAGAGTGAAAATAATATTTACAAGCGTTAATGATCCCAATACTTTACGAACGCTTCCACAAACATATAAGTTACACCGGTAATTACATTACCACAAGATTGATAAAACGTAACTTACGCACATGTATTGTATCCCCCATCCTTGGGAAGAAGAATAACTACCAAGTGTATACGGAACATAAACACGAAATAGTTGTCTAACTATTTCCCAAAGACATAAACTGTAAAGCTAAGGCACGGCCGTCCGTCTAATAGAATTAGCACTTGTAGGTCGTTGCACAGCTTACTGTATTGGAGGCACTTGGTAGAGACGCGCATTCACTGTGAGTTCATGTCCCCCTTTTCTCTAACTGTTTTCAGTTTACTTAACTGCGGGGGTGAAATACATGTTACTATGATTTACGAGTACTTTACAACGGTATGTTTAAACGTAAGGAGGTGTTATACGATCATGTGAGTGGATAGGAACAACATGGGGCCATTAGTCCTCATGGAGGGACCGAGGGACAGGAGCGGTAGATCTATCTGGGTGTAGCGAGCCCAGCCCCCGGCCAAACTAGAAACGGACCGTGGGGTGACTTTGTCCACATACTTTGCCGTGGCGAAATCTGCTAGGTTTGAGTCTCCCTATTTGCACTTCACATATGTCAGTGGCCTTGCAAACCATTGGTGATCACAAGTCCTCTTACACTGCTACATACCACAACTATTTTTATACTCACAAGTGTTTTACATACTCACTTACACATGAACTCGCTCAACATTATTGTTGATTTTTCAACTCACATGTATTTCAGGAAATTAAACGGATCTGGCACGGTATGGAACGTTTTCCGCTGCATAATGTCATGAAGTCATCAGGGTTTAGGGGATGTGTCTCTTACCTGGACAAGACACAATCCCTAAATCACGTTTATGTTTATGTTATAAGTTGTTATGTCTTTTGAACAAGGTTATTGTTGTTGGAGTATGTTCTCGTCAAACAATGGTATTGTATGTTATTTTCAGACTTAATGGATGACTTGCATGGTTTTTAAATTCATATAGCTTTGTTATGATTAAGCTATGGTATTAAGAAGTCACACCAAAGTTAACCACGCTTCCGCAAAGCCAGGGTGTGACAAAATGTTTCCGACAAAGTTCCGACTACAATTTTCCTACAGCTTTCCGACTGCCGTTTTCCGACCATTTTCCGACCAAAAGTTTTCCGACAAAGTTCCGACCAAGATGTTCCGACAGCTTTCCGACCACAGTTTTCCGACCAATTTCCGACTAAAAGTTTTCCGACAGCTTTCCAACTGCCGGTTTCCTACTATTTTCCGACCAAAAGTTTCCGACAAAGTTCCGACCAAGATGTTCCGACAGCTTTCCGACCACAGTTTTCCGACCAATTTCCGACTAAAATACTTTTTAATAAAAAAAATATAAAAAAACTAAAAAATCCAGATTTTTCTACTAAAAATGCAGAAAAAAAACCCAATAAAAATCCTAAATACGACAAGATTATAGAACTGAAAGTTTATCCACAAAATACAAAACGGTTGTCAAATTGTAGGTTCAACAACAAAATATCCCACGGTTTTTAAATTACAAGTTTAACCGCAAAAGACAACAAACAAAACAAAACTATGGTGGAGGATTGCTAGGATTACCAAACTGCTTCATCAACTCGGTTATTTGTCGTTGCAAATCTTCTCTCATTTGTATTGCATCTCTTCAACTCGGTTTTGCAACACTTCCGTGTGGGGTTGTCGCGCCTCTTCGAGTCATTTATTTAACTTTTCCACTTGGGATTGCAAGTTCCACACCTAAAGAACATGCATAATATTAGTAAAAAAACTATATATATAGACACACTAGTAGGAAACCCATGCGATGCAACCCGTTTGACATAATACGTTAATCCAACTAGGGTCATTGTCGGACGCGCGTTGCGCGATTTACATTGTGGTTAGCATATATGTATAAAGCATTAAAACGTTTTTTTTCTTTTGGATTTCTTGCGTCACATGTTTGGTTTCTAGGTTTAATCTTTGTGCTAAAATCTTTATCATGCTTCATTTCCTGGTTTTGTTAGTGGTGCCTTTTTCAGATCAGCAAAGTGTATTACTTTCATTGAAACTTAAAAGAGTAAAAAAAAAAACCTCCATTAAAAGTTAAAGAAAACCAACAAAAAGTTGTGCGATAGCGTTAAAATACACCGTATACTACGGTTTGGTACCGGTACGAACCGGTATTTGAAGGTAAATACCGGTACCAAAAATCGAGTCGGTTTGGGAAATTCAGTACCTGTTCTGAATCGGCACCCGATACCATTTGCTCATCTCAACATCACAGTCCGCTTTTGACATGTTACTCTTAGAGGAGGATCAAGTTGATTGAAGTACATATTAAACACCATTTCCAAACCTAAAATCATATAATTCTAATATAAATAACAGTTAAGCAATGGAAAATAAAAATATATACTGATCAATAAGGTATACCATCTGATTAACTAAGCTTAGTAATGCCTCCAATAGCTTCTTTGGCCTTTCTAGGAAAAGCAGGAGAAATAATATTGTATTCCTTAGTGACCCTAACTCTTAATGCCAAAGTAATGGCCTAAAACAATGCAAACAAATAAGGAATACCATATTATTTCTCTGGCCAAAGGCAAGAAGTCCAGTTGTATCTTGAAAAAACAAACATGATTATATATTATACTTTATTATGATAGAAAACCAAGAAACAAGAGGCTTTACATACCATTCTTTCAAAAGACCACTTGAATAAATAAGAGGGTGAACATCGCCATGACTAGTATTGTGATAATATTGTATCTAAATATCATAATTCCACTCCAATCCATCGTAGATTGACTATCAAGAGTCTTTTCAGTAGCTGCAATGGGTTAGCATAAATTATACATTTCAACTTGTATAATGACTAATTTAAAGGAGGGGGGTCGGGAGGGGGTGTAACGGGTCAACAAGGATCATGTTGACCCACTTACAGTTTTTATCCTCTTTTAGATTCTTTTTTCGATAATTTACTCATCATTCAATGTGATTACTACTATAATAGTTATCTAACAACATTAATATAATCAAAAGCATGTCCGAACCTTTCAACAAATTCTTGAGAAGAAGGATTCCTCTCACGAACAAATATGCTCGATTGCGTTCTTCTACAAAATTCAAACCCGAATTCTCTTGCAGCCACAAGAAACGCACCTTCGTCAGGCGATTCAGCCTCATAACTATAACTATCAGTTTCTTTGTTAAACTCAGGAATCACAGTGTTGTCCACTAGACCTCGCGGAATGTCCACCATGCCCTTCAAGATCCAAAGCCATTTGATTGGCGGCTGCCACCTCGACTTCACTAGATCGTATGCCATACGGGACCCCTGCAATCGAGCACTTTAGAAAATCCATTTGATTACACGTTAACGTCCCGGTTTTATCTGATAAAATAGTGTCCACCATCCCCAGTTCTTCATTTAAATTCGAGGTACGGGCTTGAGCTGGAGTACCCGTTTCTTCATCATACATGTTTATATCTTGATTTATAAAAACCGCTTGTAAAACCTTCACGAGCTCAATAGAAACATAAAGTGAGATCGGTATCAGATACCCGTAAAGAATTAAAGCGGTAATCAAATGATAAAATCCCGATCGTGAAGCATTTGCAGGTTCGTATAAATGCTCATCATCTGGCGCCTGCAGGTACCACCAACTTGGCATTTGCGTTTTTGTCTTCATAGCAAAACCGATCGAGCTTATCAACGAAATCAACACCAAAAGGGTAAAAAGGACATAAATAATTTTGTCCATTTGTTTCTCGATTGAGCCCGATAACAAAAGCAAACGGTGCAATCATGCTATAAGCCGAAAAGGGTGAAACGGGTGTCAATGATAGGCATGCAGCTAAGAGGAAATACACATTTGCCACACGTCTGAATTGCTCGAAGAGGGCTTTTGGTAAAAAAGTAATTACGTTATACTTTGTGGTTGATATGTAGTTTTTGCAGTATTTGAGTGGCTTCTTTTGGTGTAAACGAGGTTGGTTACAACAAACAGGTCGAGAAAAACCGGGCCCGCGAAATTGATGATTGATATGAAAAGTTAATCCCATAGTGATGCCTTCTTTCGTCCTTTTAGGGTTGGGGCTCTCATTAATCACCACTCACTCGTCACTCATAACATCTAATCAATTTCCGTCATGTCATCGAGTTTTATTCCATCACAAGTGATGGTTTTTAGTGTAAATGTCCATCACTCACCACACACTATAAAAATCATAAAAATAAATTAAATAAATAAAAAATAAAAAACTAAACTAAATTGCATGTTCTTCACGCGTGAAAATCTCAACGCGTTATAAAGTTGACGAGTGATAAAAAGCATGGCCGGCCCTGGGGCTGGGCGGGGAGGACCAACGGCCAGGGCACGTTTTTTTAAGAAAAAAACTGATATGTATATGTAAAATATTTTTTAATTGGTTACACCCATGCAAACACCAACATAGGCTTCCTTACAAAACTATTCTTATGGTTTAGATTAGTTATTAACCTCTTTGGCATTACAAAGAAATGATTACTACTTTGTTGACGATACCACAACTACAATAGTTATATTTTTGAAAGAATTGTAGTTATATTTGTCATGGGAGGGTAACCGCCGCCGCCACCACCACCACCGCCGTCGTACGACGGCGACCACCTCTCTCCTGCAGATCCTGAACCAGTGACCAAACCCTTTTCACCCTTTACCCAATTAACCTTCCAATCAAACCACCAAGAAAAACCACAACCCATTCACAAAAACCCATAACAAAACCGACTTTTCCGGCTTCTCATTTCATTTGAAGTTGTTTTTAAACTAGATCTGAAAGTTTTAGGTTTTTTTTTCGAATATCCGGCGTTTTTTTGTTGAAGATTCTGTGTTTTTATCATTCCGGTGACTTTTCCGGCGAATTTAAATCTTGAACGCGAGTTCAAGTTCTCCGACGTTTTTGGTAAATACGCCGGTGGGTCACGTTTTCCGGCGTCGTTATTCCGGTGGTTTGTATCAAGTTGGCGTATTTAAGTGTTTTGGAAAGGAGTAGGAACAGAAAAGGTGTTTAAGTTTCTGTTGACTGTTCTTTCTACCTGGCTGTGCATCTCTCTTCTCAGCCCACCGTCGTCAACAACCATAGTCGAACCACCACCCTTGACCACCGTATTTCATCACCACCATCTGACTTTACACCACCACAGAAATCACACAAAGATTTTCACTTAAAAAAAATATCAAAACAAGCCTTGGTGCTTTTATTTTTCAAAAAACCTTGCTCACAAAACCCAACAATCTGTACACAAAGGTCTGCCTTGGTGCTTTTATTTTTCAAAAAACCTTGCTCACAAAACCAAACTTTCATTTTGTTTTTTTTTTCTTTGTTCATCTCGATTCACGCAACAACACCACAGATCCAATTGGGTTTTCATATCGATTCACCAACCTAAAATACATTCACAAAACCCTAATTCTTCAATCTTCATCTGGTCAAAAGTGGATGATTCTTATTGTTCAAGATTGTTAGGATCCGGTGATTTGGGGAAAAAAGATTTGATTTGGGGAGGAAAGATTTGATTTAAAAAAAAAAAGCAGAAAAAAAGGATAAAAAAAAGAGGAAAAGGTAGCCGAGATAATAATAAATAGTTGTTATATCTTTTTGATTTTGTTATGGGGTGACACGTTTGTGCAGGGGGCGATTTTTAGGGTGGGCAACTTATAAAGGGTCTTTCCTTTTGCTCCCTGTGTTTGTTTCTCTTTTACCCCTAACTCCCCTTGAGTTAGTGGTTTATTGTGTTGTTTTTTTGTTTGCGTTTGACTTTGCGCATGGCCCCCACGCGTAGAGGTAGAAATGTCAAGACTGTTGGGTTGGCGTCAGCGTGTGATAGTGGGTTAAGGGCTTGCCCCTTAAGCATTTCCACGAATGCAAGGATGGTAAACCGGGGTCTAGTGGGTTTTTTCGCCTTCTTGAACACATGCAAAGCACCCACCTTAAGACTGAAAACAGGAAGATTTATGTGAAGGAGGCTATTACTAAGGATTTGGACCTTTTTCTGGATGTGGGGGAAGTCCTAAGGGAAGGAGGCAAATGGTTATGTGGGGAGTGCATGGTCATGCATGCTCCTAGTAGGGGGTGCAAGCATGGTGATGAGATGGTGTCTTTTGCTCCAATCTCGGGGGACGTGGACGATTTCATTGTTGGGATTAGGAAGCCATGTCAAGTGGTAGCCGACACTTTTACACTCTCTCCGGAAGGGGTGGTAACCGATGTTGCCCTTCTCGAGCGTGTTTTTTCCCTCCGTTTTCAAACCGTTAAATGCATCCCCCCCAGTTGTCGACTTGCGTTCGCTCAGGTTTTAACGGGTGCCCTACGAAAAGTGGTGGCGTCTCGAGGCTCGGTTGAAAATTGGGTTCAGTTGCTTTTGTTGCCATGTTGTACACTGAGGGTTGTCAGGCCTTCTTCCAGGCAAGAACGGAGATCAGGAAATAGAAAATCCCTGCAGTGCAGCAGCATCTTGCAGGCGCTTGCATTGTGGAAAGATGGGTCTGGTTTCACAGATCTGGTCTCTTCTCTCTTGAATAGTGGGGGGGACGTTGGGGTGCGTAGGAGGGTTTCTGGAAGGGGCGAAGACAATAAAAAGGATCCCAATATCAAGCAATGCCTGCGGAAGGTCAGGGATGGGCATTTTACGGCGGCGGTCAAAGTTTTATGTTCCAATGGGGTTGCCCCTTTTGGAGAATCGACCATGAAAGCCCTTATTGATAAACATCCGGTGGTGCTACCCCCATCACTGCCTTCCAACCCTATTGCCCAACCCACTATTATTGCAGCAGAGGATTGCGTGCTTAAATGTATCCAATCCTTCCCTAGAGGGACATCTTGTGGCAGAGATGGGATGCGGGCCCAACACTTGTTGGACGCTATTGGTTGTGAGGGTTCGGTAAGTTTCTCGGGTCTGCTCACAGCTATTACTGGAGTCGTCAACCTATGGCTTGAGGGGCTTTGCCCTAAGGTGTTGGCAGAGTTTGTGGCCTCAGCCCCCCTCACCCCCTTATTGAAACCTGATAATGGTATTAGGCCTATCGCCGTGGGGGGCATCTGGCGTAGGTTGGTCTCTAAGGTGGCTATGAAGAAGGTTGGGAAGGACATGGCCTAGTATTTGGGGGATTTTCAATTCGGGGTTGGTACACCAAATGGGGCGGAGGCGGTGCTTCATAGTGCGAACAGGTTCCTGAACTCTTTTCATGAAGATGGGTCCATGGCCTTACTTACGGTAGACTTCACCAATGCTTTCAACATGGTTGACCGCTCAGCGTTCCTCCAACAGGTCCACCAACGTTGTCCATCTATCTATCGGTGGGTCAAGTTCCTGTACGCCCAACCCGCTAGGTTGTATGTTGGCAGCGAGTGTATTGGGGCCACCACTGGAGTGCAACAGGGAGATCCATTGGGGCCCCTTCTCTTTGCCCTAGCCTTACACCCCCTTATTCACCATGTCCAGGAGCACTGTAACCTCCCCTTTAATGCTTGGTATTTGGATGATGGCACGATTATAGGTAATCCAATAGAAGTTGCTAAAGCCTTGGACATCATCAAAACGGAGGGACCATCCCTAGGGCTCCATCTCAATATTAAGAAAACGGAAGTGTACTGGCCATCGTGTGACGGTCTCAAGGTTCAGGACGGCCTTTTCCCGAGAGGGATAGGTAGACCTGAGAGGGGGGTTAAGCTCCTTGGGGGGGGCAGTTAGCCGAGATTCTGCTTTTATCGGGGAATTAGCTGGGAGGCGGGCATCTACAGCTGTTGACCTTATGAAACTCTTGCCCCGCCTCCAGGACCCCAGTGCGAGCTTCTTCTTTTAAGGTCATGTATGGGGGTAGCTAAGTTACTATTTGGGCTGCGGACCTGCCAACCCCACTTGATGGCAAATGCAGTATCCTGTTTTGATGATGGTCTCCGAGAGGCTATCGAAGACATTGTTGTTTGCGGGGGGTCCTACTTTGGTGACCTTCAGTGGAGTTTGGCATCTTTGCCGATGCGTTTGGGTGGTTTGGGCCTCCTCTCAGCTCGGGAGGTTGGAGTTTATGCTTTTGTGGCGTCTAGAGCTCAGTCGTATGTATTGCAAGACCATATCCTTCAGAACAGTGGGGTTGTTAAGCTTGACGTAGACTACCAACAGGCCCTTGAGTACTTAAGTGTCTCTCTTCCAGACTTTGATATTGGTGGTTTCTCTAATATGGACACCGGCCCCCCAAAGCCACAAAAAACTTTGGCGAATGCTCTATTTGACAAAATCGCTCAGAGTCTGGGAGAAACATTTGATCTGTCTCCCCGCCAGAAGGCGGTGATTGAGTGCTTGAAAGGCCCCCATGCGCAAGACTTTTTGACTGTTATCCCGATCGAGGGGCTGGGGCAATGCATGTCGGCTGTTGAGTATAGGGCTATCCTCAAATACCGGCTGATGATCCCTATGTATCCAGAAGACGAAACCTGCCCAATCTGCCGTAAAGCCTGCATGGATAAATACGGGGAGCATGCTGTTCATTGTAAGGAGCTCCCTGGTTTCAAATATCGGCATGACTGGGTGAGGGATGTTTTGGGGGACATCTTGAGGAGAGCGGGGATTTCTGCGAAGAAGAAGGCCCCTGTGAATTTCCTTACAGACCCCATGGAAGGGAGATCTACACTGAGACCAGCGGATCTGCTCGTCTTTGGCTGGGCGGGAGGGAAACACGCTTGTGTGGATCTCACAGGAGTCTCCCCCTTAGCTGGTTTAAGGGAAAGCGGGTTTGTAGCAGGACAAGCTATAAGGAAAGCAGAATCAAAAAAGGTGGATAAACACACTAAAGCATGTGCTGATAACCAACATGCATTTGTCCCCTTCGCCTTCGACACCTTTGGCTCCCTAGCTCCAGAAGCTATCCGTTTGTTGACTAGGGTCCAAAAGGTTGTCCATAACAGTTGCTCATCAACAGGGGGGCAGGGGTTTGTCTTTAATAGGCTAGGGTTTGCTATTCAGAAAGGGGTAGCGGCGCAGCTTGTTGCTCGCTTACCTGCGATATTGATGTAAAGTGCACTTATTATTAATCATGATTATAATCAACAATGAGAATCAAATTTGTAGTTAAAAAAAAATACCCAATTTCGTTAAGGCCTAAGGGCACATTTTTTCGAGCTCGAACAGGGTACACGAATTCTCAGGGCCGGCCCTGATAAAAAGGGGTGGCGGCGGTGTTCCCTTGCATTCCACGAGTGATGGAGGTGCCATCACGAGGCGTCCCGTCCGCCCTTATATGCATGTGACAGCTGATGTTTTAAATTATGAAAAGCATCTTTTAAAAACCTAGTTTTAGCCACGTAAACACGTTTCCCGTAAAACCTTTTAGCCGCGCGTCACGGAGCCAACACTAACAATCCCCGCATGTCGTTGGGCTTAATCATATAGCCGACTTCCTTATGTTAATCCCCAAACCCACCGACCCATGATCCTTGTTGCTTCTTTAATTCCATAGATGGATGATGGTGCGAGCTTTACATGTTTTAGTAAACGATTAACTTAGCGGACATACCCCACTCGAGTCACCATCCCAATGGTTAATGCCATAAGTCTAACATATTTATTTTTCTTTTTCTACTTCCACCTAGAGGGTATGTACCACACGAGTCACCATCCCCGTAGCAATACCATAGGCTTCGTCAATACACACTAGCTCAAATGAATAGATGAAATGTTTTTTTTCGGGCGCCACACTGTTTCGGATTTGTTTTCACAAAAAGAAACAGGTGTGCCAATTTAATCGGAAAAACTTATAAGCTTTTTACTTATGACGTACCTCTTACACTCTCCACAGTTTCAGTTATGCCATAGCTCCTAAGGTGAGAACCCACAAGACTCCTAATTTAAGGTATTTTATATCATTCCTAAGTGAAGAAACAGTGGTTCGAATGACCGGAATCAATCCGGCCAGAGGTTTAGTTCTGCATAAAAGGGTTAGTCCTGATGTGCGGTAAAGTGTTATATATATTAGGTGTATATTTTAAGCCCCTTTAACACTTATTTTAGCCAAGTTTTAAATTTATAAAACACGATATTTTACTAACACTAAACACACATATGGGCAAGTGCACCCATCGTGAGCGTAGTATAGCGTTGGTAAGATACCGAGGTCGTCCAAGGACACAAGAGCTTTTAGTACCGGTTTATCCTCAACGTCTAATCAAAATAAAAAGTTTAGAAAAATGTTTTAAACTAAGAAAAATAAAACTAACTAAAATGCTGAAAAGTAAAATAAAAGAAAAAAAACAGATAGACAAGATGAATCACTTGGTTCCGACTCGTATCTAGTATAACCTTTGATTATTTCCGCACTTTTGCACATAATTAAGAGATTATCTTAGTTATTGTAGTAGGCCCCTCTTTTGAAGGTTACGTTACCCTCACCCTAGTAGTTTGAGTCAGCAAGGATACAATCCTAAAAGGGTGGATTATTGGAAGATAATGAATTAAGTTATTAATGCAAATTATGGTAGGCCCCGCTTTTGGCGGTGACGTTACCCTCGACTAAGTAGTCTGAGTCAGCAGGGATACAGTCCTAAATAGTCGGGTTATAGTATTAATAGTAGTTAACTTATGAGGGGATCAAAGAGTTTGGACCCCCGCCATCCAATACCGTGAAGCATTGAAGGAGGTCCTACTAAATTTGACTCAGGTCCATTGCAGGACCTCTAAACGCTGAACAATGGCAAGACCTTTACCAAACCGTTCCCAGGTAGCCAACATACCTCCATATAGACCGTGGAGATATGAATGGTGAAAATCTTTTATTTTATATAGACAGTAAAATAATGCCAAGACACCATGGACAAACGATAAGGAAAGATCACCTTCAACATAAGTAACTAGTTATTAAAGTCATTAATACAAAACCAAATAAAAAGTGCAAAAGATTAGAAATAAAAAGTATTATACTAGACACTTTGTCTTCACCAAGTGATGTAAGAGACTTAGGCAAACATGGCCTTGATTGTCAAGAACTCTTACGATCAATCTTGGATCCCGAGACGACTCACACACTCTATGATGGACAATGGATGATGGTGGTGGATGATGGTGTTATGGTGGTGGTGGGTGGTGGGTGAAGTGTGAGAGAGGTGGTGTGCCAAGGATGAGTTGAAATGAAACCAAGCACTCCTATTTATAGGCTGAACAGAAGGCTGGGCACGGCCCCGTGTCTGCTGGACACGCCCCCGTGCCTGTCTGACACTCTCTCTCTCTTCATTAATTGTAATTCGCAATTACAATTAATGCGCCTGCTGTACTTTCGCCACGCCCCCGTGTTCACTGGACACGGCCCCGTGGTGGGCAATAGAAGCTTCTATAGGTTTGTCTTTTCTGCTGCTTCTTGGGCACGGCCCCGTGCTGGCTGAGCACGGGGCGTGTTCAGTCTTCTGCCTTCTCTATTTTGCTTGGGAAGATGCCGTTGAGGGGTCGGGCAGTCCACTTATGTTCCTTTTCTTGTATTTATGTTGGATTTAGCTGTCTTTTTGCTTCTTTTGTGAATTTGAGCTCATTTAATCCTGAAAATACAAAAGGAAGACAAAAACACTCTTTTTCCAATATTAGTACTTAAAAGGGTTAGTTTTATGCCTCATTTGATGTAATTTATATGTTGCATTTTACACACATCAAATACCCCCACACTTGAACTTTTGCTTGTCCTCAAGCAAAACTCTTTAATATGTGGCTTACACTCCCAAATGGAATGGGTAGAAGAGAAGGTTTTGGCTTGTCATAGAGTGTTGGGAATCCAAGATCTTTTTGGGTTTTATTTTTATCTATTTACAATCCTATTCGTTATGATTTGTTTAGAACATTTCATAGGAGAAATTACTTATTTGGGCATAACATGCCTTTTTAAAATTCCATTTATATACAAGTTCACATACCTCACGGGAGAAATCACTCACACTCGGCCGAAGGTGTATTTTTAGTGAATCACTCGAGAGCGGCATGGAACTTACTCCAACCATAGGCTTGCTAAGCAATCAATCCTCGTCCTTTTTAACTTTTATACCTTTGTAAATATCAAGAGGACTTTGTGGGTGAAGGGTTAGGCTTGGGTTAAAGGTGGTTGGGTTAGTGGTTAGTGGTTAGTAGAAAAAGGGTGAAAAAGCGTAACAAGTGTCGGTTTTCGTAGGACCTTTTTGTAACTTTTATTTTGATGAAGCTATTATTCAAACAAAGTTATTTTTGATGAACTTGTTTGTTTATTTTCTTTTGCTTCATCATCAAAACAATTTTTTTTTCAACCGATCATACGAAAAACCGAACTTGTTACTAAAACAAAGGGTTAAAAATGAAAAAGGTTTTGGTGGTTAAAAGGGTGTTTGGTTTGGGTTATGAAATGAAAAGGTTTAGGCTCAAAGGGGCTAACTAGGGGGATTTTGGGTAGGTGGTAAAAAAAAAAGAAAAATAATGGTGTAGAAATAAAAAGGTTAGTCCTAATGCCTCCATCATTTACTTACTTGGGTTTAAGTTGGTAAGGACCGGGAATGAATTGTCGTGGCAAGTTCTAGAGTCGTAAGAACCAAGCGGCTATTCACACAAGAAACGAAAAATGAGCATTTAGTCTAAAGATGTAAATTTGTATGCTCAATAAAGGCTCAAAAACTCACTTTTTGTGGGAACGGGTTTTTATGTGATCAAGTATATATAATCAAATTTTAACTAAGCTTGTCATGCCGTTTCATAATTTTCTTATGTTGGTTCTTGTTATCACGACGCTATCGGTTGTAAATTCGTAAAAACATAACCTTATTAATCTTATGATTCCTAACTTAAACTTTAGACAAGTAAAAAAATGAAAAAAAAAAATTTTTTTTTTTTTTGAAAAAAATTTGGGGTGTTTAGCGGTTCCAATAGAGTTTTGTGTAAGGCTTGTTATTAGGACTTGCAAAATTTCAAGGTTTTAGCATCCCCCCCACACTTAAATTACACATTGTCCTCAATGTGTCCCAAAAATAAATTTTTAGGTTGATTAGATGTGTAAAATGGTGTTAAAAGCAAAGATTTAGGTTACTGGCAGTCTGGACACGGCCCCGTGGGGACCGGACACGGCCCCGTGTTCATGTGCCAGTAACAAAAATTAAAGAAAAGAAACAGAAGCCTGGACACGGGGGCGTGTCTGGTGAACACGGCCCGTGTCCAGTTACCTGAACTGGGCATTTTTCTGCAGGGGGTTCAGCACGGGGCCGTGTTGGTTGGACACGGTCCGTGTTGAACCTTCTGTAATGGAGAGATTGATGCCGGGTTGCCTTGTTCTTGTGCATGGGGTCATTATTCTCGTTCCCCTTTTCATCCCTTACCGCCATGAGTGTGTTTTATTTATTATGAACCATCCAAACTTAAAAACCATCATTTCATTGCATCATAGAGAGACCTTACATAGGCCTAAATTTATATTAAACTAGATATGAAAACAAAGAAATATTAAACCATGGAGTTCTGGCCTCTACTTTATTTTAATTAGCAAAATTTCCAAGAAGCTACTAATCTTGGTTAGACAAGGCCTTTTAGAACTCCTTCTTCCGGGTGCCAGGTTCCAATCCTGTTGAGGGAGGACTGGTTCCATCGGGGGTGCTACAAGAATATTTAACCTCTGGTGCAAGAGGTTAATTTCTTGGAAGCCGCTTTCGAGTCCCACCGTAAGATCGTTAATACGGTCGATTAGGACCTCCTCTACTGATGTCATTTCGTCGAGAGCCTCCCTTAATGCTATCACATAGTGCACAAGTGTAGCTTCAACGGAGGGCCTCCTTCCTCTTCGGCTGTTTGATGAATGCACGGAAGATGTTTCGCTGTTTTCACTCGACATCCTACGAAAAATAAACTGAAAAATAGTTTATTTGATGAAACAGTGACCGGACACGGCCCCGTGCTCATTGAGCACGGCCCCGTGTTCATCTTTCTGCAGAATTTTGGAGCAAGGAAACTTGAAATTTTGAGTTATTTTCTGAACTTGTGGGGTCTTTTTAGACATTAATAACTTAAAACAATGTTACATAACATATTTTTACCAATATTCCTTGAACAAAACTCATTAATCCCTACCACAAAGTTGGAAGAATTCAAACTTTTAATGGAAGTTCTTGGAGAAAGATGGAGAAGAAGGAAATGGCTAAAAGAGGAAAGGACAAGATGGGTTGTTGGAACCTTCTTTTAGACTTACCTAGGATAGTTGAGAGAAGATTCCTTCAAATCTCTGTCCCAAGTTGGTCCAAATGTGCAGAATTCTTGGCTGCATTTATAGAAAACGACAGCATCCTGGACACGGCCCCGTGTCCATTGGACACGGCCCCGTGTCCATTGGACACGGCCCCGTGTCCATTGGACACGGCCCCGTGTCCATTGGACACGGCCTCGTGTGCAGGTGGAGTTCTGACACAGTTTGTCTGTATTCTGACGTACTGATCAGAAGGGAATCTTTTGGTGAACACGGGGGCGTGTTGGCTGGGCACGGCCCCGTGTCAAGGGACTGTTTTATGAAGTTTTGTTACTTCTAAGGATCTCGTCGATATCGGGTGGTTCCTTACTGGTTGGAACAACCCCAAAGTGCCTAAGATACCTTAATTGTCCTAGACTAAGGCAAGAACGCAAGAGGTTGTCAGTGAGGGTAATTCCTATTTTCATTCTAGGTGGACAAGTCCAACCCTTTCCCGGGCTCTCGTTAAAGAAGGTGTATGCCGAATCGCTCAGGTCTATGTATGCACCGAACGAAGTCGATGGAGAGTCCTTCACGGCCCAATCGGCACAGGGACGACTATCGTCCAAGTCTTTGCTAGGTATGAAGGTATTTTTGGGAGCAACGAGGTTGTCGGAATGCGGTTCCAACATTTCTTCATGGTCATCGTCTTGGGGCGGATCAATAAAGTCCTTCCTAAGCTCTTTTAACCAATTCAGAATTAGCTTTTCTAGTTGAAATAACTCGTCAAGGAGCATTTCCCCTAGAATATCTGGTTGGGCGCATTCGAGGGAGAGATAGGGCTTATTTTTACTTTCGCCCCTCTTAAGGTTATAAGGGCTCGGTGGGTCCATGTAGTGGGGCCTATAATTTAGAAAGTAACATTCTAATTCTCTATGTTCGCCTCCACATAATTGACACCACGTACCATAAGAGTGCCGAAAGTAAAAACAATTACTATCACTCATGTTTATGTCAGAAATTACCAACCGCCGGGATCTAACGGTTCTGTTTTCAGTAAGTGAATCTTGGGCACGGGGGCGTGTTGAGTGAGCACGGCCCCGTGTTCAGCTTACTGTCTGACTTAAAACTGGATTGCCAGTTCCAATGATTTAGCAAGGGGGCGTGTTCAGCGGGCACGGCCCGTGCTGAGCTCTGCAGAAGCTGAAAAACTAAGAAAATCCTAAAATATTTAAAAAGAAAAATAAAAAATGATTAGGCCGTTGATTCCTAACTTTCTTAAAATCCTTGTGTCCCCGGCAACGGCGCCAAAAACTTGATGTGCGGTAAAGTGTTATATATATTAGGTGTATATTTTAAGCCCCTTTAACACTTATTTTAGCCAAGTTTTAAATTTATAAAACACGATATTTTACTAACACTAAACACACATATGGGCAAGTGCACCCATCGTGAGCGTAGTATAGCGTTGGTAAGATACCGAGGTCGTCCAAGGACACAAGAGCTTTTAGTACCGGTTTATCCTCAACGTCTAATCAAAATAAAAAGTTTAGAAAAATGTTTTAAACTAAGAAAAATAAAACTAACTAAAATGCTGAAAAGTAAAATAAAAGAAAAAAAACAGATAGACAAGATGAATCACTTGGTTCCGACTCGTATCTAGTATAACCTTTGATTATTTCCGCACTTTTGCACATAATTAAGAGATTATCTTAGTTATTGTAGTAGGCCCCTCTTTTGAAGGTGACGTTACCCTCACCCTAGTAGTTTGAGTCAGCAAGGATACAATCCTAAAAGGGTGGATTATTGGAAGATAATGAATTAAGTTATTAATGCAAATTATGGTAGCGGTGACGTTACCCTCGACTAAGTAGTCTGAGTCAGCAGGGATACAGTCCTAAATAGCCGGGTTATAGTATTAATAGTAGTTAACTTATGAGGGGATCAAAGAGTTTGGACCCCCGCCATCCAATACCGTGAAGCATTGAAGGAGGTCCTACTAAATTTGACCCCAGGTCCATTGCAGGACCTCTAAACGCTGAACAATGGCAAGACCTTTAGCAAACCGTTCCCTTAACCCCAGACCAGGTAGCCAACATACCTCCATATAGACCGTGGAGATATGAATGGTGAAAATCTTTTATTTTATATAGACAGTAAAATAATGCCAAGACACCACGGACAAACGATAAGGAAAGATCACCTTCAACATAAGTAACTAGTTATTAAAGTCATTAATACAAAACCAAATAAAAAGTGCAAAAGATTAGAAATAAAAAGTATTATACTAGACACTTTGTCTTCACCAAGTGATGTAAGAGACTTAGGCAAACATGGCCTTGATTGTCAAGAACTCTTACGATCAATCTTGGATCCCGAGACGACTCACACACTCTATGATGGACAATGGATGATGGTGGTGGATGATGGTGTCATGGTGGTGGTGGGTGGTGGGTGAAGTGTGAGAGAGGTGGTGTGCCAAGGGATAAGTTGAAATGAAATCAAGCACTCCTATTTATAGGCTGAACAGAAGGCTGGGCACGGCCCCGTGTCCGCTGGACACGCCCCCGTGCCTGTCTGACACTCTCTCTCTCTTCATTAATTGTAATTCGCAATTACAATTAATGCGCCTGCTGTACTTTCGCCACGCCCCCGTGTTCACTGGACACGGCCCCGTGGTGGGCAATAGAAGCTTCTATAGGTTTGTCTTTTCTGCTGCTTCTTGGGCACGGCCCCGTGCTGGCTGAGCACGGGGCGTGTTCAGTCTTCTGCCTTCTCTATTTTGCTTGGGAAGATGCCGTTGAGGGGTCGGGCAGTCCACTTATGTTCCTTTTCTTGTATTTATGTTGGATTTAGCTGTCTTTTTGCTTCTTTTGTGAATTTGAGCTCATTTAATCCTGAAAATACAAAAGGAAGACAAAAACACTCTTTTTCCAATATTAATACTTAAAAATGGTTAGTTTTATGCCTCATTTGATGTAATTTATATGTTGCATTTTACACACATCAAGTCCTCTCGCTCGATTCGGGGATTTAACTGAGCTCCTTCTTCGGTGATCACTGCAAAACAGAAAGCCGTTAGACTCGCCACGGGGAGAATGGGGGTTCTCTCCCTGACCACCCTCCGGCGTGAGAATAAATACAGTGGTCTTGATGAAGAAGAAGAAGTAGTAAAAGCGAAGTGAATGTAAGTTATCAGATCATACATGCAGCCTTCTATTTATAACCGTTTTTTTAGAGGGAAACTGATGTGACGGAAAGAGTAACGGAAAGCATTTTCCGTAAGCGGTTATACCCCTTTTTCGTCAATCACTAATGTCACATCCATGTGTAACACCCCGAAAACGGGTTTGGTAATCAAACTCCGTTAATACTAAAAGACGGGTAGCGTACCGTTATTAGTAAAAAAAATAATAATAAAATAACACGGCAAATATTTGGGTTTAAACAAGAAATACTAATAGTAAATACAAGCGAATCAAAGTTTTCAGGAATTGAATTTATGAGAGCCCGAGTTAACGGGACTTAAAATATAACGGGTTATAATTCCCGGGACCCACCAAGTAACTAGGATACTAACCTAGTTAGTTAGTGTCTTGACACAATATAACAAATATGGTTAAAACACCTATAGATAACTTGTGTAAGGTCAAGGGACTAAACATGGGCAAATGAGATTAAGTTTTATTAAAACAATTTAATAAACAAAACACACACACATACGTGTGTGTGTGTGTGTGCGATTTCAACCAGAGCCAGGGAAGGCTCTCTTGCTCAAAGCCCTAGTCCCTCAAGAATCTCTCAAATTGAAGCCCAAATCAAGAGCCAAATCAATGCATGAACACAGATTCGTAATCACCTTGTCACGGGGATTACAAGGTATGTTGAAAATCATGATTTGGTGATACTTTGAGATTATGATGAACAATCATAATCGAAATTCTGGAATGAATATTGATTCTATGAGTGTTATTATGAATATATCTTGGTTTAGAAACAAACCCTAGTAGAAAATTGGAGGGATTGTTGTCAAAACTAGGGATTTGATAATTACCATATTATATGCTAAGTGGGTTTTGACTTAATAATGAAGATGATGATATGTTAGTGTTAGAAATCATCATAGGTGATAGTTGATGCAAGATACTTGAACAAATTATAAGTTTGAGTGAAAGCTTGTGCATGACTTGAAGTGGGTTTTTGTATGTTATGATGAACACTCGGATTTGGAGTGTTAATTTGATGAATATTGATTGTTATGATATAAGTTCTTGATGTAGTTCATGAACACTAGACATAGAGGGTTGAAATTTGATGTTAATCTTGGTATAAATGACTAATTATGAACTAGTTAGCAAATGTGTAGAGTTATGCCCATTAGGTGTTTGTTAAAATGCCTAAATGAGAAGTAAAGTATTGAAATTTAAGTGAAACGCGTAATTGACAAGCTTGACTAATTACATAAAACATGGGGATAAAACGGGTTCTAATCATAATGTTGATTTGCCTTAATTGTGCATATTATATGATTAAAAGTAGTTGACTTTAGAAAGTCAAACTAACTAGTGATGAGGTCGAACAAGTGGTTTCGGCTAAGAAAATAAGTAAGGTGGTATAGTCGTGATTGTTAATGACTAATCTAACCACATTGTAAATGATGAAAAATAGTTGGCGCTTAAACAAGCTAGGCGAAGCTTGGAGTGAAAGCGGGTCAAACGAGTCAAGCATAGAAGAAAAACGTAGCTCGGATGCAAGGTAAGTGTAATCTACCCACTTATGTAGAATGCTCGTTATTTCAATACTTGAGAACGTGAAAACAATAATATTGGAAAATTTGGAAATTTGTTAAGTGTCGACTTATGTAAATCATGGTTAAAAAGGATACCCATGGCGTAAGCCGAAATGGGTTTAAACTGCAAGAAAAGAGTGTAAAAGAAAAAGGGTATGCTTATAAAACCCGGGATGGGATGATGCATGAATTGGAAATCAAAAACGGTGTTTTTGATTTAAATAGATAATGTTGGGCATATAGTCCAAACGGGTCGAATGGTGGTGGCAACACCATTTGACAATATCGACTAATGTGGTCGTCAAGTCTTATGTTAACAGGACCGACTAGCAAATCGGATAGTTGCGTCATTATCGATGGTATGATAATAAGAGCGAGGTATAAATCGGATCTAATTGTTGATCCGAGTCAGGTACGCATATTCATGTTGTAGTTAAAAATGTTATTTTGGTCGAATAATTGGAAAGAGAGTCCTTTGTAGTAAAAAGAACTAAATCGACTAAAACGCCCTTGTTGGCTAATTCGAACAAACAACCTTTAAAAGTTGTTTGGAAACAAGTTTTATGATTAGGTAAATACTTAGAATAAGTATAGAAACTGAAAGAGGTATTATATTTAGTCAAATGGCACTATTTGAGTTTTGTCGTAAAATGATGATTCGAGAGGTAAAATTTGGGTTATATAAGATCACCACGATAAACCCACCTTAAATATAGTCGTGATGGGATGTTATAGGGTAAGAAATGTGGTAATGCAAATGCTAGAAACAATTGACATCGACCCATGATTGAAAGTGCTTAAATACCCTTAACGGGTCAAAATAAGCATACGAGCGAAAACGGGATTAAACGGTGTAATAAACCTATGATTAGAACCTAATATAGTAGGTAACATTAATTTGAAGAAGTGTAGGTGATGTAGGAATCAAACGAATATGTTCGTTTGATAAAATGCATAAACGGGTCAAAAGTGGGAAATAGGGCGATAAGCCGAAGACTTAAAAGTCTGAAATTTTACTATGTAGAATGTTGGATTTTAACTCCACAAGATGGAGAATTAAATTACGGACGCGTAGGAAAAAGAATCGGGTAAAACGGATCAATAACGAAGAAGTTATGGCCGTTTCCGTGAAATCAGGACGTGCTGGGAATCTGCAGCATCAGCAAACAAGACATTCTGTGAAAACAAGGGCCTCGCGTAGCGCGAGACCCCGTCGCGTCGCGCGACGCCTTCAGTCCGAAAAATTTTATTTTTTTACAATTGTTAATTCTTAGAACTTGTTTGTAATTGCTTGAACTCGATCAAAACTAACTTGTGTTATGTTTTGATCATAGGTGATCACCAAGAATGCCCGGATGAAGATCAAGCGATGAGCAAGAACCGAACACGACCACGAAATAAGCTTCCGCACTATGAATCGTTGTTATGTTGAACGACGAACGTACACATGATATGTTGTTAACTTTCCAATGCATATGTAATCTTAATTAAATGTTTATTTTCGTTAATTATACGAAAACTAGTAAAATAATAACTAGGGTGTTACACCATGCACACGGATCGTGAATGTAATCGACGGCTGGTGAGATGCCACGTGGAAAGTGGGTTTGTGTGGATCCTTCTCCAAGTTAGTGCTATCATCGTGACTCAAATGAGCGTCCAGGATTAAGCCACGTCACCTTTCAGTTGTAACTGAATGGCCGTGCACGATGAGCGTTTAGAAGATCTTCTAGAAGGTTTACAGCTGTAACCTTTTATGCCCTTGCCACGTGTCTATTCTGTTATAACAGAAAGTCACTTTTGTTCAAGTCTTGATTCCAGACGCGCGGAGATGTCAGGATTTTGCTTCCAATTCTAACTGTACTCTTGCGCAAGCCCGCGCAAGAGTGTTAGGTGCAGGTTAGTTTTATCCTTTCTCCGGCGCGTGGTTATCGAAGATTGTTTTCTTCTGTATCTTTGTTTAGAACTGCCGTGCAGCCGCGCAGGGTTCTGTTAAAGGTGTTCTTGGAATAGGACCATGGTATGGCCTCGTGATCTTGCGCGAGGTTTCCTAGACCATATTCCTTTGTCTTTGAATTGTTTCTTCCCAACTCCTGTTTGCGACTACTGCGCAGTCGCGCAGGGTCTTTGCTCAAGATGTTTTTGGGATAATGGTTGTGGTATGGTCCAACACGCCTCTGCAAGGTTTTTGGGACCATACCCCTTCCCTAAGGAACCCTTCAACCGGCTGGGCCTACCCATATATCCTAAATTAGACGCGTGACCTACCGTTTTTTATCTCATATATATATATATATATATATATATATATATATATATATATATATATAGGGGAATGCTAAAATGAGAACCACATCGAGTTGTAAGAACCGTGAGAACTACACCATAGGGGGCGCGGTGGACCAAATTTTTTTTTTCATAAACGTAGATGCATGTATAAAAACAACATTTATAAAAAAAAATTCAAAAAAAAATGTCGTGTGTGTAGTTTTGAGCGCCACAAGTTTGTGTTTACGGGACCCGTAAATCTGGCCAGAAAATTTACGGGTCCCGTAAACACAAACTTGTGGTGCTCAAAACTACACCCACGACATTTTTTTTTTTTTGAATTTTTTTTTACAAATGTTGTTTTTATACATGCATCTACGTTTCTGAAAAAAAAAAATTTGGTCCACCTCGCCCCGGATCAAAAAGTTCTCGCGGTTCTTACAACTCGAGGTGGTTCTCATTTTAGCGGATACTTATATATATATATATATAGTAATCAAATGCCAAAAACTGATTATACCTGTCATTTTCCATTTTGTGCAAAACCTTTTTCAAAACATTTTCTATTTTGATTTTTTTATAATTTTTTTAATATCGACACTGACACTAAAGCGTCACTAGTCTCCCATCCCCACACTTATTTCTTTCATTGTCCTTAATGGAGCGAGAAACTATTGACACACTAAAAACATAAAACAAAACACTGAGATAAATTGAATAAACTCCCCTGATTTGATGCGGTTGAAACCTATGAGCCTTGTTCAACAGAAACCGTATAGCATTTCTTTCACGGCTGCTTCTACACGGGATGCTTTTCTTTACATAATTTGAATCACTTCCTTCCAAATGGAGATTGAGTATGGACAAAAACTATCGAAACCTGCAAAATTAACACTCACAAGCTCCGAAACAGGTTAAACGTGTTAGTAAACAAAGAGAAAACGAGAGAACATAGAGTTTTAAAGGCAAATAAACGGGCTGGACATTTAAAATTACTTTTCTTCTGGTTCAATCACCGTCGCGCGTTGCGAACGGATATACGAAACCCTTCGCGTAGCGCGGAGCTGACTGTTGACTTTTTTTGTTGACTCTTGATCTCCGGCGATACGCGACAACTATAAGGTAATCCCCCGCGTGTCGCGGGGGAACCCTTTTTCCAGAAATTTCATTAAGTTTTTGAGTTATATGCCTTAAATTACACGTTCAATTTTAACACATTTTCACCTCCCACCCCCAAACGCATGTGCTTTGCCCTCAATTGCACCAAAGCTTAACCAAACCTCCCCAGACTTCCCCACACTTGAACGATGGCACGGTTTTGACACATAAATAAATAAACTAATACGAAAACAAAATAAAACGAACAAACCTTAGGCTACCTCCCAAGAGCGCTAAGTTTTAGATCTTCAGCCAGATCATACCTACAATGTTCAAGGTGGTTCAAACAGCGGCTTAGCTCCAGACTTCTCTAGATTAATTCGCTTCCATTCGTCATGGAAATTTTTTAGCCTCATACCCGTTGTGATCAATATTGGCCTCATCACCCCGATCATTTCCACCATCAGGTGGTTTACATGCTTTTCCTCTTTTTTCACCTTCACCTTTTGAACAGATTCCTCATTACCCTCAAGCTTGGACCTGTAACACTCAGTACCTTTCTCAAGAGTAGCAACTATTTCATCTAACTTATCAAGAGCTTCATAAGTAATAAATTTTGAATAAACATTAAAAATTAACTAACGATTTTCAAAACTCATAGTAATCAATCCCTCTCTACAGTTGATTTGAGCATTGGCAGTTTTCAAGAAAGGACGACCCAAGATTACATTTTGTTACTCATTCGTCCGTGTAGGTGCATAATCCAACACCAAAAAGTCTACCGGGTAATAAAACTCAACTAGATAGATCTTCACATCCTTAACAACCCCACGCGGTTGTTTCTAAGTGTCATCATCCAAAATCACCTTTCTATCAAAATCATTCAGCGGTCCGAACTCGTATTGGTCATACAAGCTCCCAGGCAGAATATTCGTGCTCGCCCCATAATCCAATAATGCCTTGTGAATTTTCAGCGAGACAGATCACCTCGCGGGCTCTAAATATGTCCTCCAATTCTCTTGAGGACTTGTGCTCATTGTAACAGACGGAGTTCGCTGGTGGGAAGGTCCGGCCTCGTGATCGTTGAGGGCGTTGAATGGCCCCTTGCCTCTTCCTCCTCTTCAGAACCTCGGTGGCATTTTGTTGAACCTGTCAAAACAAACACAAGAGACAACAAAGGAAAATAATAAAGGGCAAAATAAAGCAAATTAGGATTAGTCCTAAGTTCTTTGTCTAGACTCGGAAGTCGAGGGATGTGCAAACTGTGTCATTGAGATTCAACACAAAAGGCTAGTGTTTAGTTCACTCAATATTGGCTCTGATACCAACCTGTCACACCCCGATATTTCCACGTATTACCGGTGGGACCGGTGATGAGTATCGTGACGTAGTTGATATCATCATAGACAATTTATCACAGTTTAATACACAGCGAAAGTCAAAAGATAAAATCATTACAAACCGAATTATAAGTAATATCAAGTGTATTACACGGGATGTAAAGGATCCACAGGCGGATCAAATAAAAGAAGATAATTGTTCAACAGACTTTTAAGTGACAACGCTTGCAAGACTTTTATTTATTCACCCAGGAGTAGCCAGCCTATTCCGTCTAGTACCTGCACTTAACATTTTTGGAAAATACGTCAGTTTTCACTGGTAAATACAATTAACCGACTCATTTTGAAAATGTTTAAGAAAATTGATTTGAATGCACAAAGCACAAAAATATCTTTTATAACTTGGGAAAATTATTATAAAAATAATATTGTATACAGTTTTAAATGTTTGTCGTCCGTCAGGGCCGGTTAGAAGAGCCGGACAAGATTAACTGACACACCACAAGTATAATTCCCACAAGGAATACCTTATTGTCGGATACTTTTCTACATACGCAACTATCAGGTGTATGCCTACACCCCGTGCTTAAGTCGTGGCCATTTCAATGAATGAGCCGAGGATATCCAGGACATGGTCATTAACCCCCCAAAGGCCATATACCAAACAAAACAGATTAAAACGGGTTATGTAATTATATTGATCACAATCCGATTTAAATAACTACACACCCGACCAAATGGTATTATTATAATACCGTATCCTAAGCCCGTAAAAGGGAAAATAAGTTAAGAGTATTTACCTGAGCAAATTGTACAAATTTATCCCAGACGTACAAATCAGCAAGTGCAACTATCTTTTACTGGGCTCCTAAATCTGGAACGAAGGTTTTAATAACCTATTAGATTCCTAACGGGTCTTACTTAAGTTTAAACTTAGACCGGTTAGTTTTAAAGAAAGTTATTCGGTTCAAAACGCATGATTAAGTGAAGACCGGATTAGAATGTGGTTTAGACCCGACAAGTATGAATACTTGTATAATATGGGTAAACTAAACACATTCTGGATTTTGAAGTGAAAGTGATAAGGTTTGACCCGTTTCAGTTAATTTATGCAAACTAGTTACATAAACCGTACCGAACGTGATAAATGCATAACGGGTAACCAGATGAGTCATGAACAGGTTTCCTAAGTTAATATGCCTTAAATATGTTGTGATATCAGTAGGATACCTTCCATTATGCCCAAAACGGATTTAAGATCAATTTAAGCCCCATAGGGGTATTTTGGTCATTTTAAGGATGATAAAAGAGGTTAAACATCAACCTGAGGTTCTGGTCTTAAATGATCAGTAAAAATATTTTTTTTTTCAGGTCATATCAGTAAGGTATTGCATATATGTGAAATTTATCATTTATAACCAAACTATGCACCGTAGGGGCATTTTGGTAATTTCACATAAGCTTTAAAGGTCAAAATTTGAAATCTGAGTTTAAAACTTTATCTTACTGTTAAAATATAAATTTTTTCTTAAAACATGAGTAGGTATTAAGTCTTATATGCCAAAAATAGTTTTAACCCATACTATGCGTTTAAAACGCGGAAAAGTCGGTTTCAAGCGATTTTTAGGTTATAATAGGAAATCTAAGTTTTTGATTAGTTTATAAAGTTCAAAAGATTTTATTTATCATATGAAATCAGTAGCAAAAATTTTGGTATTAAAATGTTATGTAAAACTCATTTTATTAGCAAAAAGGGTATAACCGACAATTACCGAATCAAATGAAGAATCCTATGCTATGATTAGTTTAAAAATAAATAAAAATCTTCAAAAATCCCAAAATATTATATTATATCAGTGGGTAAAAGGTTTGGTATAAAAATTTGGGTTTAGATAGGCTTTATGCTAATTATGCCGTTTAATTAATAAAAAGCTTTCAAATTATGATATTGAGCATAACTCCTAATTTAGACCTCAAACTGATGTCAAATTTTTAGGACATGTTTATAAATCAGTAATAAAGGTTTTTGTCCTCTCAAATTTTCAAAGATCTCGTTTTAAGGTCAAAAGGGCATAACGGTCAACATTTAAGTAATTAACGGAAAAATGCAAATGAATCGGATTAATTAGGAACCAAGTTGTATAACCTCAGAGGGTTATGCTAACCTATAACCTGGTCCTAATGGAACTCTAAGGCATATCTAAACTAAGCTAAATCGGGTCAGAACTGAAAGTCAAAGCAAAAGTCTACTTTTGCGACTTTCTCAAAATTGCCGGGTTGAATATGCTTAGACATGTTCTTACATTAATTACCAAGTTATATAAGTGTTAAAACAGGTTTCATAGCTTCTACATTGCTGATTATGAATTTATTTGCAAAATAGCTTTCTGTTGACTTTTTATAATTAAGTTTGACCCGACAATTGACCTAGTTAGAGTGGAAATCAGAGGGTGCCCTTTTAAGGGTTTATTACCCACATAATTACCAACTCATAGCCATTTTCAATTCGACTAATGACTGGACCATTAGTGATTAATCACTAAGTCAAAGCTTAATTACGATAAGTTTGACTTTTGGTCATTAAGCTAATAAAACATGAACTAAGGAGGCTAAGAACACTCACAATGGTCCTTAGCACGAATTAGGAGCTGATGGAAGGTTGCTTGAAGTCCAGAGAGCTCCAGAGAGGGGTTTGAAATGATTTTGAAATGAACAAGTTTAATGTTGCAACTCAAGTTCCTTATATAGTGATTTCAATTGCACAAGATCATTCCAACAAGGTCTACACATGCTTCCTGATCATCCCAGGTGTCCCCTATGCATGTAAATCTATTGGCTCAGTCCCTGAATTCGAAAACCATGCTCCTAAGGCGGTGGAACCGGCTGAACAGGCAACTGTCCATTTTTCTGCCCAGTTACAGGTTTTACGGACCGTAAGCCAAGGGCCTTACGATCCGTATCCGCTTTTTAATCTTTATCGCCCAGATCAGCCACCTTACGGTCTGTAAGGTGGTCTCTTTGCGGTCCGTAAGACTTGGTCAGAAGACAAAAATTTTGGGAACTTTTAGATTTTGACCATGCAATCTCATAAGTTCGAATCTCATGTCATTTTCCAGCAGAGTGGACCATATATTCAGACTTAGTGTGCCCTTGCATGTGATCCCATGCACTTACATGTTCTTGGACTTTGAAAAATGCTTTTTAAATGAAGTTTGTCGTAAATGCACATAAGATTCCACTCTTTTCAATCTGAATTATTTATCATATTAGTTAACCGGATTTGAATCTATATAAGATGTTTATAAAAACATATTAAGGTTTGGAATTAATAAAAAGGTCACTCAGAGGTAATGATTTTAACATGTTGACACCTTTAATTCCTTCGGATATCTTTCATCTTGATCCGGGTTTATAACTGTCACACCCCGTTATTTCCACATGTTACCGGTGGGCCCGGTGGGGAGTATCGTGAAGCGGTTGGTAACATAATAGTCAAACAACACAATATTTAATATGCACTGCGGAAGCAAAAGATAGATATATTTCAACTTTAATAAATTGTAATATCAAGTATCACAAATAGTTGAATATAATCCACAGGTGGATCAAAAATAAAAAGGAAACATTGTTCAACAGTTTTGACATCCAAGCTTGCGAGACTTATTGTGGACGCTAGGAGAAAGCCAGCCTAGTTCGTGTAGTACCTGCACTTAACCTTTTTGGGAAAATACGTCAGTTTACACTGGTAAATACAATTAACTGACTCATTTGAAAAGGTTTAATAAAATTGATTTGAATGCACATGGCACAAACTCTTTATAACTTGGGATAATTATTTGAATATAATCTTGTAAAAGAATTACATGTTCCTTATGCGTTCAGTATCCCGATCCGTAGACCGGGTTAAAGATCAATAGACACACCACATTTATGTATTTTGGCACTGACGGGTGTACGCCTACACCCCGTGCTTAGGTCGTGGCCATCTCGTAAGATGATGCCAAGGATATCCGGGACATGGTCATTAACCCCCCAAAGGCTTTAAGCAAACAATACATTTCAAAATGGAGCATATCAATGGGTTAACCTCTATTCGATTAAAGATTCAATGCCCGAACCAAGCGGTATTTTATATACCATACCCCAAGCCCGTATAGGGAAAATAAGTTAAAAGTATTTACCTGAGCAAGTATAATTCAAAATCAGCAATTGCAAGTAGCTTTTACCGGGTCTCCTATTCTGGAACGAAGGTTTATAATAACCTATTAGAATCCTAACGGGTCTTTAATTTAGACTAAACTTAGACCGGTTAGTTTTAAGGAAAGATACGGTTCAAACGCACGATTAAGCGAAGACCGGAATAGAATGTGTTTTAGACCCGACAAGTTTGAAGACTTGTATAATATGGGTAATCTAAACACCTTCTGGATTTTGAGATAAAAATGATAAGGTTTGACCCGTTTCGGGTAATTTATGTAAACTAGTTACATAAACCGAACCGAACCGAACGCGCAAGAAGCGTAACGGGTAACCATAAGGGTCCTGAACAGGTTTCCTAAGTTAATATGCCTTAAATATGTTGTGATATCAGTAGGATACCTTCCATTATGCCCAAAACGAGTTTAATCTCAATTTAAGCCCCGTAGGGGTATTTTGGTCATTTAAAAGATTATAAAAGAGATTATTTAAAATTCTGAGACTCGGGTCCGAATACATTAGTAAAATAACTTATTTTAACAGGTTATATCAGTTGGTAATAAGTTTTTTATGATAAAATGGTTTTAAACCCAAACTATGCGTTTAATACGCTTAAAAAGCCATTTTAAGCGATTTCCGGGTTATACAGGAAATCTGAGTTTTCTGAACAGGTTATAAAGTTCAAAATACTTTATTTATTATATAAAATCAGTAGCAATTGGATTGGTGTCAAAATATTATGTAGAACTCATTTTATAACCAAAAAGGGTATAATCGGTATTTACCGAATCAATGCCATAACCTTAGGTTATGAGCAGGTTAAAAATAATTAAAAATCTTTAAAAATCCCAAAATATTATATTACATCAGTGGGTAAAAATATTTGGTGTCAAAATTGGGTTTAGATAGGCTTTATGCTAATTGCGCCGTTTAATTAACAAAATGCTTCTTAATTGCGCTATTTAGCATAACTCCTATTCTAGACCTCCAACTGATGTGAAATTTCAGGGACATGTTTATAATTCAGCAATAAAGATTATTGTCCTTTTACATATCCAAAATTCTCGTTTTATGGTCAAAAGGGCATATTGGTCAACATTTAAGTAATTAACGGAATCATGCATATTAATAGGATAGCTAATGAACCAAGGTGTATAATCACAGAGGGTTATATTATCATGTAGCCTGGTCCTAAGGAAGCTCTAAGGCATTTCCAAATCATACTAAATCGGGTCAGAACTGAAGTCAAAGCAAAAGTCAAAGTTTTGCGACTTTCGGTTCCGAACCGGGTCTAAACAGAAAATTGTCGGATCAAACAAGCTTAGACCAGTTATTATACTTATTACCAAGTTATATGTGTGATAAAATAGGTTACATGCCTTCTACATTGTTAATTATGCGTTAATTCGAAGATTATCATTTTGTTGACTTTTTCTAATCAACTTTGACCCGACAAATGGTCTAGTTAGAGTGGGAATCAGAGGGTGCCCTTTTAAGGGTTTATTACCCACATAAATACCAACTTATAACTACTTTTAATTCGACTAATCACTGGACCATTAATCATTAATCGCTAAGTCAAACGGTAATTACGACGGTTTGACTTTTAAGCTAAAACTAAGTAAAAACTCAATTAAGGAAGGTCAAGGGTACTTACCAAAGTCCTATGCACGACTATGGATGACTTGGGTCTGCTCTTATGCTCCAGGAAGCTCCACAAATGCAGATGGAAGGTGTGGTTACAATGTTGCAACATAAGGCCCTTTTATAGTGTTCTTGATCCATTATGATGATGACAACTAAGTCTATGTGGTGATCCAGATCAATAACAAGTGCTCCTAGGGTCTAAAAGCATGTAGGGGTCGCCCAAGAAGTGAAAATATCTGATTTAAGTCGGTTACAATGTACATGGCAGACACCTAGCAAAGAATTCGGCATCAGAGGACCCCTCGCGGCACGCGTAGGCCCCCCTAGGGTCCTCGCGTGGCGCGACGCCCCTTCTGATCAAATCCAATTTTTTTGATTTTTATGCTTTGGTCCTTGGCCCATAAAAAGTTTGTTTCGACATTATTTCTTGCATTATGAGTCCTCCAAAATGACTTATAAGGACTTCAAGACTTATACTTGGTGAACTTTGTTATCACCCGAAAATTCGTAAACTTCATCGTTGATGCTTTTAACCCCTCTTATACGAATTTGATCATAACTTTCTCATACGATAACGAAACTTTATGAAATTTTTATCATGCATTCTAGTGAGCATAATTAATCTTTACAAAGCTTCGGGTTTGCTAAAAGGTCACTCAGAGGTATACTTTAAACATGTTGACACATTTAACCCCTGTAGTTTGTAATCTCTCACTATCTTTCATATTTAGCTTCGTATGATCCATGATTTATTCGTTTGAAGGTATAAAAATTATGTAGGGTTATTGTAAAGTATATTTATCCCTTGTTGACATTTTGAACCCTTATATTCACATACTTTCCATGTTTGTCAACTTTAGTCCCCCTAGAGTATACTTTCACACGTTCAAGCTTATGATACGTGTCAATACATTATAGTACGTGAATTTTCGAGGTGTTACAATAACACGTTTAAGGTCCATGACACGTGTCTTTATTATATTGGATGGGTTTTTTCGAGGTGTTACAAATAGGCACAAGCGGTGCCCCTGGCTCACTTTCCTCACCTCCATCACTTATACCTGCAACTACTTGCGGCGAAGATGTAAGACCAGTATGACCAATCTCAGATGTAAGAATGGTACTTACCGAGTTAACTCTTGCGTTGTGTTGAGGATTTCTTGTGGTGTCACTCGGTAGTTTCCCTGGATCTCTATTTCCTTGAGCTACCTCATTCGCTAACAGTGCAACTTGTTTTTCTAACGCTTGATATGCCTTGGCTTGCAACTCCTGATCCTTTTTTATTTGTTGCATAAGTTTCATCATCTCATTATTCGACCCTTCACGTTGATTGCTTGATCTGCCTTGATCCGGATTCTGCTGATAACTTCTTTGATTGCCCTGATTGTAACCCTGATTATTGTATCCAGATTATCGGTTCTGGAATTGCTGACCTCTTTGATTTGGTACATGAAAATTAGGATTTAATTGATTAGTAGTATTACTGTACCTAAAATTGGGATGATTATGCAAACCTGGGTGATATGTGTTAGAATTCATATCATATATCTGGTTATCACCATAGACCTGGTTAACCTCTTCTTGAGTTGTACCAAACTATACCGGACATCCTCCCAAACATGGTCTAAGTCACCACAAGAATCACAAACAGGGTATGATTGAGCAGCATGTAATGCATCTCTTCCTCCAATACACTTAAACTTCGCTAACTGGCGTTCCAACGCCTCTTTCACTCTCTCCAACTGAGCAACTCTAGCTGTAGAAGTTCCCGTACTAGCTGATGTAGAGACAAGATATTTTTTTCCTCTATCAGACTGGGCTTGCCGTTTCGAATCAGCTGCTACAATGTCCAAATAGTCCCAGTCCACGTCAACATGATTTCTTAGAAAGTACCACCCGTTGTGGCCTTGATGTCTTGCCTATCCTCCTTAGACAACCCGTCATGGAAAGCGATGATTAACTCACATCGTAGAATACCATGATGAGGACAATTACGGATCAACTGATCGAACCGCTTCCATGACTCATACAACAACTCACCTGGTAGTTGTTGAAAATCTCTAAGCGCTGCTCTTCCCATCTTAGTTCTTTGTGGAGTGTAATATTCTTCTAGAAACTACTGTTGCATCTCTTGCCATGTGTGAATGCTTGCGTAAGGAAAAGAGATGAATCACTCGTGTGCTGAGTCTTTCAAGGAGAACTGAAATAGAACCAGCTTGACTTGATCAGTGGTGAACCCGTAACCACTTCAAATTCTGCAATGTGAGCATATGATTCTTCAATACCCTTCCCGTGAAAGGTAGTTAGCATGTTCAGAATATGAGGTTTTGCCTCAAACGATCTATCCGCATTCCCCTGTGCAACTGGCATGACGATCGGGGACGAGTGTTCCGCAATTTGTGGACGATACGAGACAACAGTGTTTTTTACTACACTATACGATACCATACCATACCATACGATAGGATACAATATTTTATTACACGTATAGGCTTATACAAAATTTATACTACACTATATGATACGATACTACATCCATAGGCCTATACGAGACCGATATTATACTATACGATAAAATACTTAACAATGTTTTTTTTTTAAATTACTTATTATAAAAGTTTGATAAAACGATAAATAATGTATAACAATGTTTCTTAAAAAAACACCCTTTATATACGTTGCTTATAGGACTATACGCGGCCTATATAAAGGGACAAATTCCCACATCATATCAGAGATTCTCTTAAAAATTGAAAAAGGTGGCTATACGCCTCATATAGACCTATACGCGACGTATAGACCTATACACGACGTATATAAAACTAGCGTTTGATGTCCAAATAGACATTTTAGTGTGCAAATATGTACACCCTAAAAAAACACATGCCACATAAAAATAATTAGCTCCTCTATTTCTGTCATGCACGTTCAGCTCGTCTACCTTTATTCCCAATAAACTCGTTCAAACACTACCAAGTCTTCAATTCAACGTACCCAAAACAAACATGTGATTAAATATATTTCTAGAATGATCTGCAATCATCAGCCATGACCCGTATGCTGGACCCGTGACCCATAAATGAATCAGTAAAACAACTTGCTAAACCGGTTTCAAATTCCTTATTCCTTATTTAAATAAATTTATAAGTTTGTTCAATAGTAACAAGTGGAGTTACTTTAATATTCAAAAGTTGGGTGTTTATAATAAAAAGAGTAAACTGCAATTTTACCCCCTGAGGTTAGGGGTCATTGGCATGTCTACCCCCCTAAGGAAATAATTGCAATTTTACCCCCCACTGTTCACTGTTATGTCGCAACCTTACCCCCTACCGTCAGTCAACAGTTATTTAACTGTTATAGGCAGGGGTATTTTGGTAATTTTACCCTATATTTATTATTATTATTTATAAAATCAAATTATCATCATCTTCTTCAAATAACTCACAGATCCATCATCATCTTCAAATTATCATCATCTTCAAATTATCATCATCTTCTTCAAATAACCCCTGCTGCCGCTCCTCAACCACTAGCCGCAGCTCCTTCCCCACCGCAACCACCCACCCCCTTCTTCAAATATCATCATCATCTTCAAACACCTGTTGTTGTTGTTGATGAAATCTCAAATCCTGTTCATATAATCGATGAAATCATGGTTTATTAACAAAATCTCAAATCCTGTTGGAAAATAAGGTTACTTACTTTGAATCTTCAAACATCAATCCACAGGACTGAGGTTGAATCAATCGACAGAATCGATGGTCGCGATTGAAGGACAAAATCGGTGGTTTGTTTGAAGATGCGTGCGCGTTTGGGGAAAGATTCTTGATAAAGTTGATCTTTTAATTTGATTTTGGTTATGCTGAAATAGGGTTTTCTTTGTTCTTGTTTAAGATCCTAAAAAGCATGTTCTCATATTACTGTAGCAAAGAGATTGCTTTGGTTTTCGATTCAAGTGAAAGCCAATACTTTAATTGTTGGTTCTGCTAAGGATTCTTGACTGTGCTTTGTCTTAACAATAGGCATTATGAGATCTGCCTCATACCAACCATTGCAATGAATTAGATTCGTTTTCTTTTTTTCACCAGAGTCATTGCATACATAATAATTTACTTGCAAGCAAGCTAGCATCTGTTATCTCTTTTGTATGTATATCAGGTATCTAAAAAGGCAATTTAGATGGCAAATTCATCCATACCTGCTATCCTGGAGAAGGTAAGTAGCTATGGACTCCATAATACCTGTGAAAGCGCTTTAGAATTGATACAACATTTTTTGGCTCATGCAGATGACGGGGAAGGACAAAGATTACAAATATATGGCAACATCTGACCTATTGAATGAATTGAACAAAGAGGGGTTTAAACTTGACAATGAGCTTGAGGTGAGATTGTCCAATATTGTTCTACAGCAGCTTGATGATGCAGCTGGTGATGTTTCTAGAGGTGGTTGAGGGTGGTGGCTGGAGGTGGCAGTGGTGGTTGTGGTGATGGTTCTGACACAACGTGTTCTCCCCCAAAACCTAGTGAGAGGCTTTGTTCTCTCTCACACAAAAAGCTTCGATTCTTCATCTCAGGTATCCATTTTCACCACTAACCGAAGCTTATTATCCTTCTATTTTGACTTATTTCTTTTTATTTTAACTTTGAATTTGCACATGATTTGGAATATTGTTGACTGAACCACACATTTCACTTTGAAAATGACATCACGCGTTGCTGATTTGACCTAATTTCAGTTGACTGAAGTTTAGTTTCAGTGATGTTGATTGTAGATCATTCATGATTGTTGTTTATGCATTTTGAGTTCTCATTGTTAAAAATGTTACAGTTTTCACTGATTTTGATTGGAGATTTAGTTGTTATTGATCTAGGGTTGAAGATTGAGTAATTTTGGAGATATTTATTGAATTGATTTGTGTTTTGGATGCTCAAATTGTTTATTATGTCATAGTTATAGTATTCATAGGGTTTTTGATCTTTTTTGTGCTTACAGATTTGGCTCAAATGTTGTTCGGTTGAATCGATGTTTCGTTTCGTTTGATTTTACTTCAATACATTGTGAACTTCTATTCTGAACTTGTTTAATATCGTTTCGTTTCGTTTGATTTCACTGTTGAAGGAGATGCAACATGGAAACATTGTCAGGTAGTTTCCATTCTAGAACCATCTTAGATGCAGTAAATGATTTCATATGTATGTGTTCTTAGTTTATGTTTAGTGTTCTACAAGGTGATTATGATTTATGAAGCAAATGGTGACATTTTGGTGACAGGTTACAGGATGTTGTGCACAGTGACAAACGATTGTATCTAATTTGAGTTGACTGAAGTTTATGAGAGAATTCCTTCATGTTAGTGTTTTTCAGTGATGATGATCCATGAATGATTCGATACATATACTCACTAATTTCTTGGATAAGTGTATAATGATAAGGAATGATGTGTGATAATGAGTGAATTTGTTGTGGAACTTGAAATTTCTTTTCTTTTGAAAGCTTGATACCGGTTTCCATGGTGATTTGAAAGTTGCAGGGGGTAATATTGCTTCTAAACTCAAAGTATGGGGGTAATAAGAAAGGGCATTTTAGTAATTTACATGTGGGGGGTAATTATGCAACATAACAGGAATGTTGGGGGGTAAAATAAAAGGGTAAAATAGTCATTTCATATTAAATCTAACAGATCAGTTAGCCAAATTGACGCCGGGGGGTAAGGTTGCGACATAACAGTGAACAGTGGGGGGTAAAATTGCAATTATTTCCTTAGGGGGGTAGACATGCCAATGACCCCTAACCTCAGGGGGTAAAATTGCAGTTTACTCTAATAAAAATGTAAAAGATGCTCACTATGGGAACTTCCCTGAAACTGCTAATTATTTAGTTTATAGTTTATATCTCATTCGCCCCTGTTATGAGGCTATGCGGTATGGGGGACGTTCCCATACCGTCGTGGATCGTCGCCGGCCGCTACTCCATCCCCCCCCCCTCCCCGTCCTCTCCGACACCAACTAGACGTTTGCGACGCGCACAAAATGACAAAAAAAAGTGGGGACCGTTTGAAGATGACCATTTAAAAAAAACAAATTCAGAATTTTTATTTGCTACAGACTGAGACATGAAAGGTAGGTGAAGTGAGAGACTGGTGTGTGAGAGATAGAATCATCCAGAACCCTAGCTTCTTCTCTATTATACCACAAACCAACAAATGTTACCGATTACCCCCCTGAACTTATAACCTGCACACTTTATACACTCATAAGCCCAGTTGCAAACATAAAAGCCCAGTTGCAAATATAACATATAACCGGCCCAATAAATAAAATGATGTATGAATTAGATAAAATTGAATGTTTTGTTAGTTTATTTGTTAAATGTTAAAAAAAAGTAGAAGAATAAAAAAATAAAAAAACATAAAAGTAGTGGGGAGGACTATGACTAGGACCATCCTCCATACCCTCTAGTTTTGGGAGATGGACCATCCTTGGGAGGACTATGACGTGGCGCCTACGTGGCGGATCATCCTCCCTTGAAGGACCATCACCATACCCTCTATCCTGACCAAAGTTAATTTTAAAATAATGCTCACCATGGAAACTTTCTTTGAACTGGCGAAATGTTTTATATTTAAAGGAATTTAATGGAACGTTCTTTAACCATATTAAGTTATTCAATGATGATATTCATGGAAGCACATCTTGTCTCGCACATCCCTTCATATACAACTCGTTCCATTAGATACCCAAAACAAATCACATAGATCTGCATTTCTCTTGGTTCAATTCCACTTATCATACAAATTCGAAATGGCCTCTTCATCATTCATTCAATCAGCACCGCCGTCTTCTTCTCGGTCATGTAAATGTGATGTATTTCTTAGTTTTAGAGGAGAAGACACACGCAAAACCTTTGTAGACCATCTATAAATAAAACCTGTAGGGCACAATTTTAAATACGTTTGTAATGACGTTTGACGTGTTTTTGAAGATTATATAAATTTTTGTTTAACGTTCTTTTGTCTTACATGATCCGACCCGACCCGACCCGCTATGAACCGATTTTTTTTATATAGCTAGGGGCCTAAAATCTTAAAAATATTCCACACCCCCAGCAAAAAAAATTCATGGGTCCGCCTCTGATGGGCTTAAAGAGTTATTTGTTAAAAAAGATTTTAGGAGATCTAGTTAATTTTTTTCCTCTTTTAAACCAAAAACAACTAAAAATAGGAGTATGTGTAGTTAACGAGATTAAACCATATCCTTAGGGTGAAATAAAGTGAAATACGAAAAAAAAAAAATGGATAATGTGGTATCTAAGTGGAGTTGAAGAGGATTAAAGTATATAGCCTAGGGCTAATGGTTATTAAACAATGTGAATGCTTCTTACGGCAGTGGCGGACCCAGGAATTTTTCCATGTGGGTGCGGAATATTTTTAAACTTTTTAGGCCGCCTAGATATATAAATAAAAAAATCGGTTCAGGTTGGGTCGGTTCGGGTCGGGTCATGTAAAACAAAAAAACATCAATAAGAGATTAAGGGACAACAAACTCATCCTATAAAAACTAGAACACTCTCAAATTATCTCAAAACACATAAAAGTTTAAACTTTTTTTAACCCATCTTATTATCTGATGAGTCTTGAACAAAATCACATAAACATCAAAATAACAAAAAACAAAACATGTACTTGTTCGTGGCCGGAATTACGTTGTTCGTGGCCAGAATTTTGCAGTCGCCGTCGGGGGTAGGGGTGTCGTAGGTCGCTGGCAGTGAGGTGAGGCAGAGAGAGGCCGGGAGTCGCACAAAGCTGGCAGTCGATTGTGATTTTTTTGTAAACTGGACGGATTTTGTTTAATTAAAGATGTATTTGGGTTGGGCTTGAATATTATTAACTTATTGGGCTAACTTGTTTACGTAATTGGGTCGGGTTTCAATCCGTGTTCACATTTTTTATATAAATTCCTAACATTTTTTTCTAAAGGGTGCGGACGAAATTTCCAAGAGATGCGGACAAAAGTTTTCAACAGGTGCGGATAAAAATTTTCAAAGGGTGCGGTAGGAATTTTGCTAAAAATACCACTAAATTTTTTTTTCAAAGGGTGATCCACCCTACGGGACCTTTTAGAAGAGGCGTTATAATATTTATATAACTATTCTTAAAAGACGACAGTTAAATGCTAAGCGTTCTTTTTGAACGGCGAATTTTCGCTCATTTTAAATTTTTCATATTGAATTTATTCTTAGAAGACGACGTTTTTCGTATTGAATATTCTTAAAAGACGACGATTATATATTTATATGACTATTCTTGAAGACGACAGTTATAAATTTATATTACTAACAAAAGTCTTCATACTTCGACGTGGCCTTTTGTAATCCAATATCTCATACGCCGCCTCTCTTCACCAAAATGAAATTTTAGATGATGATCACAATGGAAATTTCCTTGGTCTACGAGATAAGGATTGATGAATTTGAACATAAATACGTTTTTATTTTTGTTAAGAGATAAGGATTCATGAATTTGAACATAAATACGTTTTTTTTTTTTTTAAATTGATTAATTTAAACATAAATACGTTTTTATTTTTGTTAAAGAATAAGTAGTTACATTTAAAGTTATTTAACTCGAACATAATCAATTTAACTTATTAATAAAATCAATTAGTAGTTCAAGTAAAATATAAAACACTAAGACCATGCGGTGTGAGGATCGTCCTCCACCGGTGCCGCGCGTCCCCCTCCGTCGCACACCGCCCCCTCCCTCTGTCGCGTCGCTGGCGTCCATCTGCAGATGTTTGGGACGAGCCATGTGATTGGCTGATGTTGGGCCTCTCAAGTTCTTCTCTCTCTCTCCTTTACTATATATTAGTTTTTTTTATTAAATTTGGGTAGTCCCTACACCCTTGGGTAGTCCCCTTTAGATAGTCCTTCATCGAATGTGACGTGGCGCCTACATGGCGGATAGTCCCCAAAGGGACTACCCAAACCTCACCTCATGGTCTAACTTCCATTTAAAACTGGTTTATAAAACTCATTTAGGCTTTCAAATACCGAATTATTTTCAATACCGAATTATGAAAAAAGTGTTGTTTTAAGGGTTATTGGATTTTAATAATCCTAAGTTTCACTTGTTGGTCGGCCGATAATAATCTCAACTTTAAAAATTCCCTCCAACGATCCCAACTTGTAAGAAATTGTCCCCAATTAATCCTTTTCTAACATATAAGAATTTGGTCTCATCAATAGATTTAAGTGCACCGACAGACTACTTAAATGATGTAAACCTATGTTGGAAAATGATGAATGGGGGTAAATTCTTACAAGTTGGAATCGTTGGCGAGAATTTTTAAAGTGGAAATTATTATCGGCCAACATGTGAAAGTTTGGATTATTAAAATTCGATAACCTTTTTTTAACAAGCTCATCTCCTGTCTTTACCAAATATGAAGTCATATTTCCTCAAAAGTCAATTTACCATTTAAACATTTTTATTTACATCATTTTTAATTATATTATTTGGTTTCAAACAAAATAAATAGAAGTTTCTTAACTATATAATCTGATGATATTACTGGGAATCACATCTTGTCTCTCACAATCTCATTATATACAATACAACTCATTCCATTAGATACCCAAAACTAACCACATAGATCTGCATTTCTCTTGCTTCAATTCCCCGTATCATACAAATTCAAAATGGCCTCTTCATCGTTCACTCAATCAGCACCCCTGCCATCTTCTCGGTCATGTAAATATGACGTATTTCTTAGTTTTAGAGGAGAAGACACTCGCAAAACATTTGTAGACCACCTATACTCATCTCTTAAACAAAGCTTATTAAGTATTTACAAGGACAATGAAACACTTCTTCGAGGTGAGTCCATCTGTCCATCCCTCTTCAAGGCTATTGAAGAATCACGGATTGCCATCATAATATTCTCCAAACACTATGCTGATTCTTCATGGTGTTTGGATGAGCTTGCACATATTATGAAATGCAAAGAAGAGAGAGCGCTAATCGTTATGCCCATTTTTTATGACGTGGATCCCTCTGATGTGAGAAAACAAAAGGGGGATTTCGAAATAGCGTTTGCCCAACAAGAAGCACAGAACAATAACAAAGCTCAGGTATGGAGAAACGCACTTGTTGATGCAAGTAACCTTGCTGGATGGGAACCTAAACATATTGCCAACGGGTAATTTTCTTTTTCTTCTTTTTTGAATTCTGTATACTTGTTTAACATGTTTTTACAACTTAAATATACTTGCTTTATATAAGTTTTCTTCGATATTTAATGCGTTTATTTTCTATTGTATGTATTTATGAGCTAAGCCTAATCTTTCTTGAGATTGAATTGTTTAAAATTTTAAATTAAGAAAGTTCGAAATAGAGCTTGGTTCCTTTAAAACTTTTTTGTATAATATAGGAACTGGACTTGTGATTGGTTTTATAGGCTAGGTTATTTCTCTGTAGACTTGTTTTCTAATTGAACCTAAGGGTTTGTTTGCTATGACGTAATGAATGGACGGAGGAATCAATCGACGAGGTAATGAAATGAATCATTACCATTCCATGTCGTGTTTGGTTACCATGTGAGAATGAAATGAGTCATTACTTTTTGTTGTTTGGTAGACAAGAAATGAGAAGGAATAAAATCGGTAGAGGTGGGTGGTTATAGGTGGCAGTGGTAGCGGTCGGAGGTGACGGTGGTGGGTGGCAGCGGCGGGTGGTGGCGAGTGACGGCGGGGGTGGAGGTGGGTGACAGTTGGTGGTGGCAGGTGACGGTGGAGGCAGGAAGTGAGTGGCGGCAGCGATAGTGGTGGGTGACAGTGGGGATGGAATAAGTCGCGGCGGCAACAGTGGCTGGTGACGTCGGAGGTGGGTGGCGGCAACGGTAGTCAAGGCGGCAAGAGCAGTGGGTGACGGTGGGTGGCGGAAAAGTTGGTGGCGGGTGATAGAGCCGGTGGTGGATGGTGGCGGGTGACGGCTGAGGCGGTGGTGGATGTGGGCGACGGTGGTGGTGGGTGGCGGAGGTGGCGACGACGGTGGCGGTGGTGGTGGCAATGGTGGCGGCGTCAGTAGTCACAACGGTGGCGGCGACAGTGGTGGTGGCAGCGTGGGTGGTGGCGGCGTGGGTGGTGGCGGTGGGTGGCAGCGGCGGCAATGTTGGTGGGTGGTGGTGGCGGTGGTGGGTTGTGGTTTTGTTAATGAAGGGTGAAAGAGGGAATGGAATAAAAAAACAAGCGGGCGGATGGAATGATTTTGAGGGAATGGAATGCTTTGTGTAATGGGTGATTCCATTCTCTTGACCAACCAAACACCTTTTTCTTCATTTCGTTACAATAACCCATTCAATTACACCTCTCAATCATGCATACCATATACTACCTAAACAAATATTTGAACTTTGCTTGTGAAGCTTTCTAGACTTGAGCTCTTTTTAGAGCCTGACTTAATGTGTATTAGTAAAATTTCACTAAAACATAGGTAGTATATGATATGAGGTAATAAAGTTTGTAATGCCATAAGCCATTAAAGGGTAATGAAAATGAGAGTGTTTGGTTGCTTGACAGAATGAAATCGGTTATTCCAGCTAGATTCACTTTCCTTTTGAACGATTCTTAGGGGCTGTTTGTTTACCTTTTAATGAGACTCTTAATGGTTCAGACCTCTTACTGGTTCAGCACTTAATGGTTCAGATTGTTTGTTTCACGAGCAGATATCTGAATGGTTCAGACATTTGTCTCTGAATGGTTAAGCATTATACATAGTCTGAATGGTTAAGACATCTAATCTGAATTGGTCAGACATTTGTCTCTCAACGGTTAAGCATTATACAGGCTCTTAATGGTTCATACCTCTTATTGGTTCACCACTTAATGGTTCAGACCTCTTACTGGTTCAACACTTAACCATTCAGATGTTGCCAAACAGGTCCTTACTCTGTTCCTTTCCTTTGGGCACCCCTATTTTTTCCATGCCATTTCATATTTCTATTTGTTCTCAATTTTGCCCTCACTTATGTCACACAATATTAGCCCCCCACAAAAAAATACTACTATACACTAAGGATGAGCATGGTTCGGGTATTAGTACCAAAAATCACCAAAATTAGGTATTGGTACTTGTATTTAAAGGTAAAAATTAATATTTTACCGGTACCGTACCAAAATACCAAAAATTTGGTACCAAAAATATTTCGGTACGGGAAATACAACAACCAAACCCAGTAAATCCCACCAATAGCTTATTGGTGGGGTCTCGGGAAGGTGAGATGCAGACAAACCTTACCTCTATCCATATGGATAGAGAGACTGCTTCCAAAAACGACCCCCCGCTTGAAACCAAACTGCATGCAAACAATCTGAACTAGACATTCAGCAATATAAAGCTACCAGTCATAAAATACGTGATGATAGAGTACCATAGCATAATAAAAATATTTCGGTACAGGAAATAAGGTATCAAATGTTCATCCCTACCATACACTATATTGTACCATCCTTCTTCGATCACATTCTCATCGGCCATTCCATTCGTCTCCACTTCCACCCAAGAATCTAGATGTGACCCCTGATGATTACCATTGCCCCTGCGATGCGACATTGTATCATTACTCGTACCCTACTTTTACCGCTCTTTTCCGCTCGTAAAAAACAACACTATGTTCTGACTTCCCTAAGTAGATTTGGATCTCTTCCGCCGGTGGCTCGTAGTAGACGATCTCTTGTATCTCATTCAATGTTGTAGGGGTTTCGCCGGCGAGAGGTGATGCACACGGATAGGAAGAAAAGCATGAGAACTGTGATTTGTAGAAAACAGTGTAGCAGACTCAAACTACTGTTAGGGACAATCAGTAATCAATCAGAACAAACGTAAAACAAGAACTCGGAATCTTTTGTGGGAAGGACTCGCCCATGACATCTTTTTTGTTTTATTGACTGAAACGTATGTTGGAAATTAAGCCCTTTAATCGAACACACAAACACGAGATTGAACAAACTCCTTCGACTCTTTTATCTATTTATCAATGAAGCACACAAATTACAATAATAACTTTCTATTTATATTAGACTTATCCTAATTCTAACCAAACTCAAACTATATTTTAAATAACAAAATAAGTAACCAAATAAACATGTCTAATAAACCTACACTTATCCATTATTTAAATATACAGACTCAATAAATAATTCACCAAGATTTATTTATAACCCGTCTTTAATCCTTATCTCCTTAATTCAAGATTAACGGCTTCATTCTCCCTCGTAGTCTTGAATTAGACCAGTTTCTTCACATCTGCACTATTATTGACAACTTCAATCCCTTGATCAATCTCAATATCCCTCTTCCCGGGTCACCCGAACTACACCATTCTTGACCACCGATCAAAGAAAAAACAAGCTTCCCGTTTCTACAGCTTTATTATTTTCTTGCTAGACACCACTAGATTCAAAGCCTCCCGCTTTGATAAATCTTCTTTCGCCCGTCTACCAGCAAGTCCGATCCGATCGGATACTTATGCCAATAGGAACAACCTACACCGATAATATCATCCACCAACAAAGACAAGAACCACCTGTTGATCCGTCCCTCGGTCGTCAAACGAATCCTAAGCCTCTCGCTCTTCCGTTTTTTTATGACACGCCCTGATGCAATTTCACGTGCGATCAAATGACTCACGAAACTATTGATAATCAAAGACGATAATATGAACCAAAGGTTGCAAGAACAATGTCCTTTTTCAATAAAATTCAATCAAACACTCTCAAAACAATAAACCCTAAATCCCCTATTTATAGTTCAATCACAAGACTTTTCAAATAGGAAACAAAATTAAAAAGAGTAGGAAATTAAAATTTGAATAAATAAAAGATATCGTTAATATTTAATTCAATTTAGGCATCCCTTTATCATACTCATTGTCTTCAAAAAAAAAAAAAAAAAGACTCGTCCACGAGTTTTGCCTTCGGACATAGCCACCTGGATCAAAAGGAACATCAACCCGATTCCGATTTATTATCATAACGACCCGCCTTAACAACTCAACTTCACCAGTTGTCTCGCCCGACTCTAGGCCTGTACCACCTGGGTCAAAAGGAGCACTTAACCGTTTCTTGTTCACTAGCGATTCAGAAACGGATCCACCCATTTGTGGCCCATCAACTATACCACTTAAATTCTTTGACCCAAAGCCATTTTGTTTATCCTGTTGACTCTTCTTATTCAGCCCGTTCACATGCAATGCATCTCTATTTTTTTGTTTTTCATGTGTTCACCATTAGCCACTTTAGTTAAACCTTGCATGCCCCATCCAGGTGCAATCTTCTTGTCCATGCAATCACCAACAATGGGGCCCACCACAAACTTTTGATTATCGCCCATAATTGAAAAAGACTCCATCTTTTCAGTTGGTTTATCCACATTGTGGTCAACATCCTTAATATTGATAATTTGAATTTTCGAATCAAAAGATGGAGATGCCATATAATTAGTTTCCTTGTTTATCAAAAAAAAAAAAATTCAATTCATCAATGATTCACTGCTCAATAAATGGAAATGTTGTATCTTTAGCCGGCGATGCAACAACCATTATTAGCCACCCTATTACTACCCTTAACCACCGCCGCACTACTCGAAGCCACCATGTTTAGCGATTCATCACTACCAACAATCTTTTCAATATAATTAATATTTATCTCATCAGTAACAAACTTACCTGATTCATCTTTCATCACTTGAACATAACCAATCTCCTCTTCGCCATCGCTTTCATCCCAAACGATCTTACTCGAATCTAACTCGTCACCCGTCAAACTCTTCTGATATACATGTTCGAAGAACCAGGGGTGGGATGGCAGAAAGGATGCTCCTCTTCCTTGTTCACATCGTCCCGGGACGATGGTTCCCGATTCAGTTTCCTTAACACGCATCTCCCGTCGTAACTCAAAATCTCAGACTCTTTGGCGGAGCCGTTTGATCTCTTCAAGATCCCGGACTCGTTGTCTGAGTCGTTTGATCTCTTCAAGATCTCAGACTCGTTGTCAGAGTCGTTTGATCTTGAGATCCCATGAATCTGATTCAACTCTGTCGTTGCCTCGGTCGGCGGTTCTACGAACAGGGTGTCGATCTTCTCCACGAGCACGTGAAACAAACATACTTTTGTCGTTGCCTCTGTCGAGGAATCTATGATCAAGAAAGTATTCATCTCCACGTCGAGCCATTTGACAAACCATAGCTCTGATACCGATGCAGTTTCACGTGCGATCAAATGGCTCAAGAAACGATTGATAATCAAAGACGATAATATGAACCAAAGGTTCCAAGAACATTGTCCTTTTCAATAAAAGTCAATAAAAAACTCCCATAACAATAAACCTTAAATCCCCTATTTATAGTTCAACACTTCAACCACAAGACTTATCGAATGATTTTCACTTTGACAAAATGTAATTCCACAACCCTGTATACATTTTGTTTCTAAATTGTGACTACCCAATATAAAAAAAATCTAAATTAAGACTGGAGTTGCAAACCAGAACTAAACATTGTATTGGAAAACCATGATTCTTTCGGTACACCCTTTGGTTTCAAATCTTCCTTCATGACCCACACCCAATCGTAAAAACTAACCGAAATAAAGCCTGAATTCGCGAATCCTTGAGAACGAAAAAACGTGACAACCCTTACCCTTCATTCTTCTCCCTGGTTCATTATACCCACAAATCAAAAACCTGATCGTTGCCATAAAATGACATAACAACCCTTGCAATGAAACCCTAATTGCGATTTGCCTCCTACAATCCTTATGATTTGCGAATTTGATCAATTGATGAATAAATATCAAGAGCCTAATGCTCTCATACCAGTTGTTGGCCCAAATCTTACAATTAATATTGAAAACAAGATGAAATAAGAATGAATTTGACATTAACTTCAATTTAATTGCATAGGATGTGTCGGTCTAACGTTTACAATTGAAATACTAAACCCAATATATATACATTGAAACTACACCTTCTAATCATTGCAACGTTTTGGAATTCAGATGTCTTGGCGCCCATTCTGAATCGATGTGACTATTGTGGACGGATGCATCTGTACATAGCTTCTCACTTTGATGGGTATTAGACTAGTCGGTATGGGGTTCGGCCCCGGTTCGTCGTGGATCGTCGACGCACGGAACACCGTGCCGCCCCCCCCCCCCCCCCGGTCGCGTCCTAATCGTCGAGTTGAAGCCGTTGGTGACGATCCAAAAGTGGTGGGCCCCTCCTAAAGTTACCGTTTGAAAAAAAAAAAAATTTCTAATTCAAAATTACAAACGAACGGTAATATTTATAATTTATATAAATTTCCATTCCATTTTCACTCTCATTCATCAATTTAACCTCAAAATTTCATCTCTCTCTCACATAATTTTTATAAATCTTCTTCCACTTTTATAAACCTTATACTTTAGCATGGATCCGTTCAACAACCCGAGCGACCCGAACAACCCGAACAATCCGTATAACCCGACGACTCCCATCAACCCGACCCAACCTAATGTTTTCTCGGGTCCGGGATATTATCCGACGTTAGAACCGAACCAATTCTCGCAATACTCATCAAATGCGTTTGCATCATTCCAACACTCGCCAAACCAATTCGCTCAATTTTCTCAAAATCAAGCCCTTCAACAAATGATGATGCGGGGTGCTTATAATTTCCCACCGAACCCGACTCCACCCGTTCAACCCCAACCGATCCCGCCGCAATCCTTTCAACAATCCAAACCCGACGACGATGTAGAGGTTGTTCCTGAAACCCAACCGCCTAAAGGAAAAGGAAAACGAAACAAAGGCAAGAAAGTGGTGGGTGATGAACCGTCCAAAGCAAAGGGGCTTAAGTGGACGCCAATCGAAGAAGAAGCCTTAGCCAAGGCCTACATTGGCACGTCTGACAACCCGATTAGAGGTTCGTATTTTTTTATAAGTTTTAGAATTTGTTTTTTTTTTTGTTTTTTATTTACTTAACAGTGGGTTTTTTTTATAAGTTTTGAAGTTTGTTTTTTTTTTGTTTTTTATTTACTTAACAGTGGGTTTTTTTTATTAGTTTTAAAGTTTGTTTTTTTTTGTTTTTTATTTACTTAACAGTGGGTTTTTTATAAGTTTTAAAGTTTGTTTTTTTGTAAGGTTTATTATTTACTTAACACTCAATATATTTTGTTTGTTTTTTATAGGTAATAACCAACCGGGTGAAGAGTTTTGGGCAAAGGTTTTGGCGAAGTTTCTCGACTATATGGGTCAAGGCGCGTATCGAGATGTCGATTCGGTCTCAGCAAAGTGGCGGAAAATGAACACGCTCATCAATAGGTTTTGAGAGGAATATAATAAACTATATACAAGTGACCGTCGTAGCGGCATGAGCGACGACGATGTGTTCCGAATGGCGTTGGAGAAGTATAAGGCGAACAATGGTAATACCAATTTTGCTCACGTTCGCGCGTGGATGGTTGTAAAAGACGAACCAAAATGGAGGCCGATCCCCAACGAGGTGGCGATGGCGAAACGCCAAAAAACATCGGAAACGAGTAGTTTTAGCGCCGGTGGATCGGACGCGAGGTGTAACTTAAACTTAAATGATGACGTCGCCTTTGACGAAGAGGAGTACGCCGTACATGAGCAGGAGCGTCCACCGGGCCGAGACAAATCAAAGAAGGAGCGGGCCAAGGGGAAACAAAAGGAAAAGGTGGACCCGAACATGGTTGAGTTTATGGAACACTTAAAAGTGTACAATGACGTCACGGCCCAAAAGACGAAGGCGAAGGACCGGGCCGCGGAAGAAAAAGCTCGTGTAGAGGAAGAAAAGTTACGCGAGAAGGTGCGGTTGTCGAATGAGAAAATCCGAATTTCCGATGAAAAAATTCGGCTCAAGGAATGGGAAATAATGATGATGAATGTCGAGGACGAACCCGAGCCGAAACGTTCGATGTTGAAAAAACTTCAAAACGACATCATGAAGAAGCATAATATTATTTAAGTCTATGTTTTTTTTTAAGTCTTTGGTTTTTTTTTATTAACTTTATGTTTTTTTTATTAACTTTATGTTTTTTTTATGTTTATGTAATGTGGTTTTAATATTAATGAAAATATTTTGTTAGTATATTTGTTAAATGTTAAAAAAAATAGAAGACTAAAAAAAATAAAAAAAACATAAAAAGTGGTGGAGGATGATGACTAGGACCATCTTAACCATGCCCTCTAGTTTTGGAGGATGGACCATCCTTGAGAGGATGATGACGTGGAGCCTACGTGGCGGATCATCCTCAAAGGATGATCCATCACCATACCGAGTAGCCTTAGAGCATTCACATCTCTTCTACCATTTTTCCATATAATTACACTAAAAACAACTACGTTTTCTCTCTCATTTCAATTAAATAATGTTTTTTTTTACATTTTATCATTACTTTTTATCATTCCTCCACTCACAACTACTTTCAAAATATATTAAAAGATTATAGAGAGTGAGTAATGTACCCTCAAATATACAAATGGACAGTAACTTTTTATCACTCCTCCACACACAACCACTGTTTATAATATAAAGAACGGGGATGGATCATGAGAAAACTAGTTTAAATGAGAAAACCAAAAAACTAACCAAAAAAGCCTAAAAAAAACCTAAAAACATACCAAAATTTTTTTTTTTTTACAATTTTTAATAAAAAAAATCGCTAGTTTTTATGCCTAGAAAAAAAATTTCAAAAAAAAAAAAAAAAAATTTTTTTTTTGTTGTTGTACTGCAAATGTGCACTAATACATAAAGCTTAAACCACTTAACCCACCCCCCACCGACACCCCCACCCCCACCCCCCAAAAACCTAAATTCACCCTCCCATCAAAAGCCTAACCCCCCCACCCCCCAAAAACCTAAACCCCCCACCCCCCACCCTCCCGAAAACCTAAAACTAAACCCTAAACATAAACCCGAAAAAAACCTAAACCCCCCCACCCCACCCCCCAAAAACCTAAACCCCCCTCCCCCCCACACCCAAAAACCTAATCCTAATCCTCCAAAAAAACTAACCCTAAAAGCTAAACTAGACTCAAAAAGCTAATTTTAAGCATGTAATGCAATTGTAAACCCGAAAAAAAACTAAACCCCCCACCCCCACCCCCCAAAAACCTAAACCCCCCTCCCCCCCCCCCCCCCCCCACACCCAAAAACCTAATCCTAATCCTAAACCTCCAAAAAAACTAACCCTAAAAGCTAAACTAGACTCAAAAAGCTAATTTTAAGCATGTAATGCAATTATAGTACATGTTATATTGCACATGTGCACTACTATAATAATAGTATTGAAAACAAGACGACACCATAAATCTTTTTTTATATCATAAAAAATATGCTCAAATATACTTGAATGAAAGATACAAAAAATTGTGATCTTATGGTGCCATTTTTGTTTTAAAATGATAACGTATGGAGAAATGGGAAATGTTTGAAAAGTTATATATTTTTTTCCAATTTTACCCCTCCTTCATTAAAAGTCCCCCACTCCTTCATTAAAAGCCTCCCCCCCTCCTTTTTAGTGCTTTTTTGGTTAGTTTTTTGGTTTTCTCATTTATATCTAGTTTTCTCATGATCCTCTCCCTGTAAAGAACACCCTCACAAAAACTAACAGAAGGAATGTGAACGCTCTTAGGTTTTAAACTTAACACAATTGATCCCTATATAATTACATAAGTTATAACTACAAACTAAAGTTACTATTTACTAATTACAAAGTGACCCTTGGACTTCGATGTGAAGCAATAGTGTTAGGGTTAGAGAAGAATTTAGGAGGAGAAGACTAATAAGACTTTCTGGATGATTCATTCATACGTAAGGCTACGGTTATATAATCCCATAACCACAAATAGATCTATACATAAAAGGAAATAACAATCAATTTAAATATTAAATAAAAATAATAAATACGGAACGTATCAAGACTCTGTCCTTAGCCACTTTTGCCCTCAAGAAGTGGGTCCAAGTTTGGAAAACGCAGCTTAAGATCTTCTAAGAACTCCCATGTGGCGTCTTGAGTTGCCTGACCATACCAATGTACCAACGCCGTCATAGCAGACCTGTGACCCCTCTTAACCAATTTACGATCCAACACAGCCTGCGGTTTGAGTATGAAACGAGACATGGAAGACCGGATGGATGTGTGATTCCTCCGACAAGTCTAACTTATACGCGACCTGTCCCACCTTTTCGATGATTAAAAATGGCCCAAAATATTTCGGAGTGAGCTTCAAGTGTTTGTGAACCCGTAGCGAGTTTTGCATATATGGTTGAAGCTTAAGGTAGACCCACGAACCCGGTTCAAAACTCCTTTCTGAACGGTGTTTATCCGCTTGCTGTTTCATGCGGTTTTGAGCTTTCACGAGTGATTGCTTCAACACCTTTACTGCACCTTCTCGATCCTTCATCATTTCATCAACATCTTTATCCACCACATCCGTAGGGATATAAGGGATGTGCAAGGGAGGATGGTACCTGTAAAGAGCCTCAAATGGAGATCGCCCCAAAGAAGAATGGAATGTGGTATTATACCACCACTCCGCTAACGCCACCCACTTGACCCATGTGTGCGGCCTTTCCATTATTATACACCGTAAGTACCTCTCCAAACACCAGTTCATTACCTCGGTTTGGCTGTCGGTTTGAGGGTGGTAAGCCATAAACAACTTAGCTTCCACTCCTTGAAGGTGTAAGAACTCAATCCAAAAAGAGCTTAGAAACACCGGGTCCCAGTCCGAGATGATCAAACTTGGGCACCCATGCAGCTTATATATGTTGTCTAAAAAAACTTGAGCGACATCCTTAGCAGAAAACGGATGTCCCAACGTCATAAAGTGCCCATATTTTGTGAGCCGGTCCACCACTACAAAGATGGTATCCTTCCCCTTAACTTTTGGTAACCCACCAATAAAATCCATTGATATGTCGGTAAAATCTGTATCCGGAATCGATAACAGTTGTAGCAACCCCGGTGATGCTACGTTTTCGTTTTTGGCACGCATACACACGTCGCACTCCCTCAATACCCGTCGTACCACCTTTGTGATTCCCTTCCAAAAAAACAAACCTTTAACCACCTGAGTAGTAGCTCGAACCCCCGAATGACCCCCAATAGGAGATTCGTGTCATAGTTTCACTATCTATTCTCGTAATTTTAGGTCGTTGCCTACCACCATGCGATTTTCCTTAGATAACCATTTCCCATTCCAAGTAAATTTGGATACCCCACCTCCTGTAGTAATTTCCCTCACAATATGTTGTACTTTGATGTCATCTTGTTGGCTTTTTACCACCTTTTGCAGGAGTAAAGGTTCAACTTGTGAAACTGCTGTAACAAATAGGTCTACTCCCGTCACTCGGGATAGGGCATCCGCTGCCAAATTTTCCCTCCCTTTTTTATATTCAATACAATAATCATAACCCATTAACTTTGCGAGCTACTTATATTGCAACGGAGTAGTCACCTTTTGCGCTAGGAGGTGCTTGAGGATACCTTGATCGGTGCAAATAAGGAAGAGACGTGTGATAAGGTACTAGTGCCACTGCTTAACTGCCATCATGATTGCCAACAACTCTTTTTCATAGACCGAAAGTGCATTTTGCCTTGGTGATAAAGCTCGGCTCAAAAAAGAAACCGGGTGGCGTTCTTGCATTAACACCGCCCCCACTCCTCCTGCCGAAGCATTAGTCTCGATCATGAATTGTTTGGTTGGGTCTGGTATTGCTAAAACCGGGGCTGAAGAGAGTGCCCCCTTGAGTCGCTCAAACGCATCTTGGGCCTCGGGACTCCACCCAAATGCGTCCTTTTCAACAGATCTGTTAGAGGCTTCGCAATCATTCCAAAGGACCGAATAAACCGCCGGTAGTACCCGGCCAGCCCCAAAAAACCCCGCAACTGTTTAATTGTTTTAGGAATTGGCCACTGTTGCACCGCTTCGACCTTTTATGGGTCCGTCTTCACCCTTTCTTTTGATATAATATGGCCAAAATACTCCTCTGCCCAGCCTCCGAACACGAATTTAGATTCTTTAGCAAACAACTTGTTCTCTTGCATTATGGAAAGGACTCGTTCCAAGTGTTGAATGTGATCTTGTCGAGTGCGACAGTATACGAGAATGTCATCAAAAATACCAATACTCCTTTCCTCAGCATAGGTTTAAAAACATAGTTCATGAAGGCTTGAAAGGTAGTCGGCGTATTAGTGAGCGCAAACGGCATGACGAGGAACTCGTAATGACCCTCGTGGGTTCGGAACGCCGTTTTATGCACATCTTCAGTCGCCATATGGACTTGGTGGTAACCGGATCTTAAATCCAGTTTAGAGAAAAAAGACGCACCACCCAATTCGTCGAAGAGTTCCTCAATCAACGGAATCAAAAACTTATCACTTAACGTTGCTTCATTAAACCGTTGGTAATCCATACACATCCGCCACTGACCATCTTATTTCTTCACCAAAACGACCGGCGCCGTGAACGAACTTTGGCTATTCCGGATGATACCCGACTCTAGCAATTCCCGGGTGGGTTTTTCTATTACATCTTTTTGCACGGCCGGGTAATGATAAGGTCTTTGACTGATGGGTTCCGTTCTCTCCTTTATCGCAATTTTATGATCAAAAGGCCGCTCCGGCAGAAGACCCGAAGGTACCTGAAAAACATCCTGAAACTGCACAATTAGTGACTTCTACGATAGCGAGTCATGTGTTCATCTGGAATATCAACCACCCTAGATTGGTAATTCTTTTCAGCTTCCGTGTTAGATAAGTGCAAACAAAACAACTGCACGCCCCCCTCCTTCAAGTGTTTGTTCACATACTCCACCATTTTCTCAACTGAACATACTGAGAATAAGTTGTTTTGGAGACCCACCCTTAAGCTCATATTGCTTTCCCTCTATTGCGAATTTCATTGTCATCCTCTGGAAATTCCACAGGATGTCATGCAAGAGTAGGAGCCATTGCACTCCCAATATCTTGTCGTAACTCTCGAGCGGTAATAAAAGTATGTCCGTTTTGAACCAATTTCCTTGCATATTCCACTGGAAATCGTGACATGCCTCGGTACTTGTGAGTCTTTTAACATCAGTAACACCCACATTGACCAGTGCTATTGGATGTATATCACACTGCAATTTCTTTGCTACTTTTATATTAAGAAAATTATGGGTTGACCCGGAATCAATGAGTATGTGAAGTTGCCAATTACCTACGGACCCGAGGACTCGCATGGTTGAGTATGATGGAATACCCGTCAATGCATGAATTGATATTTGGGGATCTTCCTCCTCTTCGTCTTCAATTACCCCTTATGGCCCGTCCCCATCATCTTCCTCTTCTTCAATGATGTACAACTGTTTACACGGGCGTGAACACGTGTGGCCTGGTACATACTTCTCCATGCACCAAAAACATTAGCCGTTCGCGCGCTTTTGTTCCAACTCCTTACTTGTAAGGCGACGGGGACCGTTCACCGGTTTGGTCACTAGGTCGGTCGGTCGGTCGGTTAGGGGTGGGTAAAAGTGGTAGTTTGGTGGCATTGGTGGGTGGTGTAATACGTGAATTGTTGTTGATCCTTGTGTTTCCTGCATTCCACTTCCCTTTATTAAGTTGTTCCTCCAAATTTTCGTTGTTCAACGCTTGGGTCTTAACCAACCTATATGCCTCATGCAAAGTGCGTGGTTTAAACATCTTAACCGGCCTCTTAATTTCTGGTTTAAGAGCCTTAAGATAGAGACTCACGGCTTATGTTTCACTCAATGTAACCTTGTTCAATAATGAATCAAAAGCAGTGTTGAGATCCTGTAACGAACCTGTTTGATTGAGGGAAGCTATTTATTCCAATGGATCCTCAAACAAGGCAGAGGAAAAACGGGCTGAAATAGATCTTACATAATCGTCCCATGAAACTTTAGAGACGGTAGCATTCCGTGTTTTCAGGAAAGCCCTGTGCCATTGAAGTGCATCCCCCTCTAAGTGAACAGCCGCACACCTGAGTTTAGTCTCATCCGGAGTTTCATCCAACGCGAAAAAGTGCTCGCAATAGTAGACCCAACCCTCCACGTCTTCACCCGAGAACTTGGGAAATTCGACCTTTCCTATTCGCAAGGGCTTGGCACCTCGTGATTCCACATCATCGCCCAAAAACAACAAACTGACTGTAAACCCATCGCCGCTTGACTGGCTCGATTTATCCCGTACCGCCTTTAAGATCTCCTCTTGTTGTTTGGATGATTGTTCCTGTTGCTTCATTAAGGCATTAAGGCTGATAAGGTCGCTTGGATGTCGGTGATTACCTTCTCATGAGTCTTGAGGGTGTTGTCAATATCTTGGTTACGTGTGTTTGTCATGATAGCGAGATATTCCGACGGGAGATCGGAACGGCTCTGATACCCTTGTTAGGGTTAGAGAAGAATTTAGGAGGAGAAGACTAATAATACTTTCTGGATGATTCATTCATACGTAAGGCTAGGGTTATATAATCCCATAACCACAAATAGATCCATACATAAAAGGAAATAACAATCAATTTAAATATTAAATAAAAATAATAAATACGGAACTTATCAATTAGAATCATTAGAACTTGACTCCTTTTGCTGGTTTTATAGGTTAAATCGTTTTGGTCTAGCCTTATTTGCTAGACGAACCTAAATGAGGCAACCCTCTGCTTGAGCTAGGCTTGTGAAGTTACGAATATTTGAACTAGTTATAATTGTTTGATCCTCGATAATGAGTGTACGTTTCAGTAATAAAAAAAGTTGTGAAATATAATTTTTTTTACTGTCTTATATTTTATTAATAAATAGTTTAACTAAAAACACTACTAGCTAGTCTCATGTGCTTTTAGTTAAGTAGGCCGGCCTAAATGGCTTCAAACCCTAGGCCCAGGCTTAGGGCAACCCAAGTTAAAAGGCCTCCAAAATTTGATGTGGTTTCTTTATACTGGGCTCAGTTATTACAAGATAATACATTGAATAGCCCACTAAAAAGGCTTGCAATTGAAACAACCCATTAGTCCATTACCCAAATTGAAAGGCCTACAATCATTAGTTATTATATCAATCCAAAAGATTTTTTAGAATAACTTAATTACCATAATTTCATCAAACAATTTGCCTCAATTAAAGCTAGAAAAATAATTTTTGTTTAAACATATACTATGTCTATAAAAACATGTAACTTTAATTTTTTTTTAACTACGCTAATTATATATATTTTTTTTGTTTTTAATTGTCTATCCCAAGCCCGGGTAAAGAAGATAGGTTTTGTTACTAAATATGTTGAAAATGATAATTTTGCAAAAGGGTCTCCACTTTGTAGTTCGCTTAGGGCCTCCGAAAACGTAGGAACGACCCTCGAGTTACGCATTGTTATCTGTATTGTGGTCACTTAATTAGATTGGTAGATATTTTATTACTTTGATTTTTTTCTTTTACGTTAAGATGGTTTAAGAGTATCCTTTCACATTTGTGGGTTAAGTTACCTCTATGTGATTTAACATCCACCTCTATGTGATTTAACATCCATATATATCTAATTTACAGGCATGAGTCAGAAATCATCAAAGAAATTGTTGAAACAATTGTTCACAGATTGTCCCCTTTAAATTCAGAAGCTAATGAAGATCTTGTTGGGATGACGACCCGCATACAATATTTGAAATCACAATTAGAAATTGGGTCAGATGGTGTGCGCATGGTTGGGATATGGGGGGTTGGTGGAGGTGGTAAGACTACTCTTGCATCTTCGCTTTATATGGGAGTCTCTTGCTATTTTGAAGGTCATCACTTTATTGAGAATGTTCGGGAGGAAACAAGCAAACATGGTTTAAAAAAAATTGCAGGAAAATATTTTGTCAGCTTTTTCCAAAACAGATGTGAAAGTAGACAGTATCGATCTAGGAAAAAACAAGATAAAAAGTATGTTATGTCGTAGAAAAGTGTTGCTACTTCTTGATGATGTCGATGAACTTAGCCAACTGGAAGCGTTAGCCGGATCACATAGTTGGTTTGGTAGTGGGAGCCGAATACTAATCACAACTAGAGATGAACATTTGCTAAGAACCCACAAGGTAGACGAGGTCTGTCATGTCAGATTATTATCAGATGACGAGGCAATGCAGCTCTTTACTAAACATGCATATAACAAAAAAGAACCGGTGGAAGATTATGAGACACTTTCATTAAGTGTGGTTTCTTATGCTGCTGGGCTCCCATTGGCACTTAAAGTTTTAGGTTCTTTTCTATTCGACAAAGATAAGAAGGGGTGGATGAGTACCTTGGATAGACTAAAAGATATTCCAGAAACTGAGATTGTGGAAAAGCTAAAAATTAGCTTTGATGGACTTAAAGTTGTGGAAAAAGAATTATTTTTAGATATTGCATGTTTCTTCAGAAAGAGCGAGAAAGATAAGGCAATGGAAATACTTGAAGCTTGTGATTTTCACCCTGAAATAGGGATAGAGGTGTTGCGACAAAAAGCTCTCATAAATATTGTGGATGGTAGGCTTGATATGCATGATCTAGTTCAAGAAATGGGACATTACATTGTTAGAGTGAAACATCCGAACAAACATAGCAGAATTTGGAAAAGTGAAGATTTCTATAACATGTGTTTGGGGGACGCAACAATGGTAAGTGTTAAGCTTCTCAAAATCATTATATTGTATTTGAACTGAATTATACACAATCCGTACATTATTTCCTTCTTTGTTGTAGGAAAATGACAAGATTGAAGCCATAGAATACCATTGGCTTAGACATGGTGATCTTGAGCGTCCAACAAATTTTTTTAACATAGTTTCAAACTTAAAGAAACTAAGGTACCTTAAGGTTTGGATGATAGCTCCAGAGTATGTTGAAGGGCCTACTTTTCTTTCAAATGAGTTGCGATACATTGATTGTCGTGGGTATCCTCTAAGAAATCCATTTTCAGCCAGTTTCCAACCAATGAAACTTGTTGTTCTAAAATTGGAAAACAACTTTCAAAAAGAAGTTTGGAAGGGTTGTAAGGTAATGCATTTGATTGAACATTTAAAAATAGTAGACTATATTGAGTGAGCATTATACAGATTGAAAAATAAAGGAATAATGGATTTTAATAATATCAACTATTATCCGTTGGCCGGCAATGGTCCCAAGTTCAAAAATTCCCACTGGCGGTACCATCTTTTCACTTGTTGGCCGTCAATGGACCTTGACTAACAGAACCCTAAAGCCGTTAGTCTCCGGTCACCGGAAAAACGTTTTTGTCAGAAATAGGTTCCTAAAGGTCGGATCTATGGTTACAAACAGGTTTGGGACGAAAACTTTGAGTTTTCCGGCCAAAAAGTTGAGTTTTCCACCCAAAAAGAAGTTTTCTGGCAAAAAAAAAGAGTTTTTTCGACGGCCTTAATAATTGGGGTTTTTGCTAGAAAAGGTTCATAAAGGTCCGTAATAAGGTTACAAAGAGATTTGAGATGAAAATGTTGAGTTTTCCGGCAAAAAAAAGAGTTTTCCGGCCAAAAACGTTTTTCCGGCGACCGGAAACTAACAGCGTTAGGGTTCTGTTAGTTAGGGTCCATTGAAGGCCAATATATGAAAAGATGGGACCGCTAGTGGGATTTTTTGAAGTTGGGACCGTTGCTAGACAACGGTCAATAGTTGAGATTATTAAAATCCATTATTCCAAAAATAAAAGGTAAGTGATAGATGGATTATTTGTAATTATATATGAGAATGAAAATGCCAACAAGAAAAAAAAGTTTAAAAAATAATACAATTGCCCCATTTTTTGCTAATTAAATTTTCTAGCAGAAAATACAACTTATTAAATCATACTAACCGTAAAATCTGACATCAACTTTTGTGTACTTTATAGCATCTACCACATTTGAAAGTTCTTGAACTCGTTGAGATGAAGAAGCTATTCAGAACACCGGATTTTGATGGACTCCCGTGTCTTCGAAAGCTGACACTCGCCTTTTGTACTAAGTTAGAAGAGATTCACCCATCACTTGGAAGTCATACAAGTCTTCAGCACGTAAATGTACGTAGGTGTTCCAAGCTTAGAATGTTTCCAACAATTGTCCATATGGAAAACCTCAAAACTCTACAAATAAGTGATTGTCATAAGATTGTTGAGTTCCCGAAGATCCAAGAAAACATGGAAGGCTTGGTAAAGTTGTCTATTGATGTTACTGGGACAAAAGTTTTGCCCTCGTCAATTAGCGAACATTGTACCAACCTTATTTCTCTAAATTTGTCTGGTTTCCTGAGTTTAAAGAGCATAGAATTTAACTTTGATGCCTTAAAACATTTGAAGGAGCTCAGATTAGAAGAATTAATAACACATGTGAAGACAAGGCGTCAATTTCTACAGAGCTTACCAAAGTTGGATCTCTATACATGTCATTTCAAATATGCAGAAATCCCATCTAGTATTACTGAGTTATCCAACTTACAAGAGCTTAGTCTAAGGTTCAATGATTTTTCACGATTAGATTTCAGCCTCTCACACTTTACTCGACTCAAACTCCTCAACCTGTCGTATTGTGAAAAGCTTCTTGAATTGCCCGAGCTGCCATCAAGTTTAACTATTCTCAACGCAGAGGGGTGCAAGTCAATTACAACATTTGGAGATTGTCACAAGAACTGTAGATGGTTATGTCAAGTGTCACTTAAGTATGGGAGCATCATAAGTGATGATCACAAATTACTAGAATCCATGCTTGAGGTATGTTTGGCAATTGAAAACCACTATATGGTTCTGCAACTTACAGGTGCAAAGATTGCAAAGGGGTATACCCCTCTACTTAGAGGGAACAAATGTACCCTGCAACTACCAGAGAACTGGTGCAATGACTATTCTGGTTTCTTAATGTGTGCCGTTTTCCGCAGCGATGTTTACTTGGGTATTTCTGTAAGGATAAGTAAGAGTGACGAGACGAATGGTATGGATTCTCGAAGTGATGTGTTTTGGGAGCAGAGTGATGGTAATAGTGTTTTTATATGTACATCGATGGTGTATGTTTCATTTGGTTCATTGAGACAAAGTGTATGGTGGGATCAAACATACAAAGCTCTTTCATTTGACACTAAAGAGGTGTGTAAAGGTTTTGGAGTTAGGCTCGTTGACAAGAAAAGCAGTAGTGGTATAAAGGAAACACCAACAATTTATTCTTCTGGTTATACACCTACCTTAAAGATTCTACATGACTCAACGTCGGCTCTAATTATGTACTTTTCTATGCCCCTTACTTTGAAAGAAGTAAAATAGACAAAGTGTATCAATATCCACATTTTACTTCCTCGTGTTTTGTACTTTTTACCAACAAATCTGTTATGGCTGTAGCATGAAGTATATTGAGTTCGTGAGAAGGCTTTGATTTTCTTTTTCGTCCTATTTATTATTTGTAAACGTAAATTAATAGTGCAACATTATTTATAAATGTATATTAATAGTGCAACATAAGTCTACAGGTTGCCATTAACTTCATCCCACTTATAATTTTATACTAGTGGAAGTCCTCGCACGTTGCGTCGGGAATATGGTTGTTATCGATTCGAATCATTACGAGATATTGGTACAATACCGACACTCATTATAACAAGTTAACAACTGAAAGGTAGAACACAAAAAATAAAGTTGCTACATGTACAAAAGAATATTAAATGTAAAAATGTTTTATATTGAAACATAGACTGAAATACACACTTCGCACTCGGTATTCGGTTAGTACTGATTCTGTTTATTATAGGATTGATACGGTATCACCATTAGGTATATCAACCGAAAGATTAAACCTAAAAAATAAAGTCATAATATGACCAACTGAAGATAAAACCGAAAAAAAATCATGGTATTAAATAATTTGTTCTTAAATCGCCTTTATAGTCGGTGGTTTGGTAGAGAAATATCAACCGAAAGATTAAAACCAAAAAATAAAGTCATAATACGACCAACTGAAAGATAAAACCGAAAAATTATGGTATTAAATATTTCGTTCTCAAATAGGCTTTAGTTGGTATTTTGGTTGAGAAATATAAGGTAAAGTTAAAGATGAAAAAAAAAATAAACATTTAAAATTAAATGAAAACAGAGAAAAAGTTAAACATTTTAAATTAAACATTTAAAAGTTAAAGATCAAGCATTGCATTCATACTTTAACTTCTTTCATGTTTCGAATCCGTCTCGCGGATTCTAACATAGCATTTCATGTTTCGAATCCGTCTCGCGGATTCTAACATAGCATTTCATGTTTCGAATCCGTCTCGCGGATTCTAACATAGCATTTCGTACTGTCATTCTTGAGAGTCTTACATTTCTCTTCACCCTCACGTCCACCTACTACTTAATTCTAACGGACACACCTGTAACAATTATCATGGTCTCACGAACGTCATATGCTTCACGTGTACTGGCCAGGTACACAATCCACATACTAGTTTCGTGTCTTCGTGTAATTGTCACCTTATGTCCGAAGAATTAGGGTTCGGCACGTGTATCATTTTCAAAACATGTTTACTATACCTTCGTGGTCCTTCATTTAGCATTTTTCTTCCCTTAATGCATTTTACCATTTCATATACCCACATATTGAATTTACGTACCTGGGTTCAACTTCATCTTATTTCATGCCTTGGTGTCGGTACTTGACCGCATTTGCGGATCATCCTCTTCAAACACGTATACTTACCTTGCATATACAAAACCATCAGTTTCTTTATACGTATACATAAGTACATACTTACATTCTCTTTTACCTTTGGATCTTGACCGAGTCTTGGATTGTACGGGTTTCTTATCACAAGAGCACACAGGTTTGAGTTCAAGCACTTTCCTTCTTACACTTGATTCTCTCAAACCAGGGCTCTGATACCAACTTGTTAGACCCTAAATCGTACATGACAAAAGTCGCAGCGGAAAACACGAACCATAAAATTTCTTTCTTTATAAATAACTCAACTTATTTAAACTTTAACTTTATCATAACTCTTATTCATAAATCCGTCATCCTCTTATTTACTAATTAAAAACATAGCTTATGTTTTCTACATTTTACATTCAACGTCCCCGCACAATCTCTCTAGTGACTCGATCTTCGACCTCTATTCCTTGTGATAATCGCCCGTGATCCGTACAACCTGCACTCACCACATACATTCAAAACATTAGCACACATTATATAACCAAGATCATTCGCGTACACTTCACATTTAGATCTTTAAGAAACTTTAAGCATCTCATCTGCGTATCCATTTCCTGGTGAGGCTTCAATAACGTACCTGCATTACTTTTCATTCTCAAGGTACACCATTAATAACGTTAACCCTCGACATGTCTAAATCATGCATACATACTTACATACATACATACATACACCTCTACATACGTACATATCTTTCCTACATCTTACATGCGTGCATACACTCATACATGCTTTATACAATCCTGCATACATACTTACATACATACGTACATACATACACATTTGCATAGGTGCATACCTTTCCTACATCTTTACATACATACATGCCATCATACGTATTTTCATATATACATAAATACGCATCTACATACACGTAACACATCTTGCATACCTCTCACATACTCATACGATATTTACATGGGACTTAAACTTTGATTTATAGCCCATAAATGTCTAAGGATTGATGCGTGGTTAAAAACCGGTGCTTGTAATCATATAACTTTATGTTTTTATATGAGTCTTAGATCTTGAATGACCTACTTTTAATTAGAATTGCGTTTATGCAGGTTTGACAAAGTTAAGGAGCTTTTCGGGAGCTTTACATGCCACCGGGTCGAAAACCGGAGCACCAGGACACGTTACGGGTCAACCGGAAACACCAGACGCGAAAAATAAAAGCTTACAAACAAGAGCCCGTCGCCGACGGGCTCCAAGCCGTCGGCGACGGGTTGTAAATATGCCCGTCGGGCCATTTAACCCGTGACCAGTGTGTTAACCCGTCGGAAGAAAACGACCAAACTAGTGCCCGTCGGCGACGGGGGGTATACCCGTCGGCGACGCCCTCCCTAAAACACATTTTCCTGCAGATCCGTTTCGTCGTCCGTACGCACTAAAACGCGCATAACTTTCGAACCGTTTACCCGTTTAACCTCCCGTTTCTTCCTACATGCTTGTAAATTCACATTCTATCATATAAACTTATAATCCCACATCCGGATCAAGGAAATTCTTAACTTACATGCATTCGGCTTATTATCATATTCTAGTTATTTGACCCGTACGTGCATTTATCAACATAATCTGTTTATTTGACCTCAAACTCATATGAACTTAATAATTTCATTGACGCCTATCAGAAAAGATTAAATTCTCGGATGCCTAGCATCCTCTTAACCCATTTTCGCTTAAAAGCTCATATTTGACCCGTTATGGGTATTTGTACATTAAATGGTCTATGACATAACAAAACCATACTCTTCGCTTTTACACATGACCAACACATTACTCTAATCGGTTCACTTGTTTCCAATAGACATTCAAGGTCGTTTGCCCGATATACCTATCAAGGGCGTTTTTGTCAATTTCACTCTATCCTTAACAACAAAGGAATTCTTTACGTAAGTAACGAATCCTTCAACTTAGCTAAAATTCTTAATCACACATACATTACTCGGATAAAAGCTAAGATCCGTTTAATACTCATCGACATCATACAATTCATTCCTAATTTACCTCAATTATAATATTTAATTAAGTTGCATATAACTTTACATAAACAACTAAAAAGTGATTACGGAATCACTTACCTTGTGCATCCGCGTTCGTAACATCTTCCTTGCCTCATCTTGACCCGTTAGCCTTCCATGCTTGGTCCGTGCTAGTGTGGTTCCTATTCTTTCATGCCGTCATGCCATGATTATGTTAGTATTCATGCTTATTCATATTAACACATATTTTCCAACTTTTATCTATTTGACTTTCACTAACACGCATATGACATGACTCGTCAATCACATAGTTCAATATCTTCGAAATCTAAATTCGTTATCACACGTAACACATAATTGGTCTAACACGTATTCCATGATCTCTTGATTCTTATATTTGTGTCAAAATACCTAACCATGTTATAAATTCTCGGTTGACTTTCAGAAAGTCAACCTTTTAGCATATAACTCCCAACTTATGAACACGCATTCATGTTGATATAGTGGACCATATTAATGACATGATATTCATTTCATATATAATGTTGTATGACACAAACAACTACATGATCGCCTATTCACATACACAATATACACATACTTATGCTTTCATGATTCTACATTTGACAATCACATAGCTAAGTTAGACAACTTAACGTAATTCATAACATCACCCTTTACTAGTATGGTCATATGTTATACATTTAATATACATTCACTTCTTAATCGCAATTAAGTGATTAATAGAAACACATGGCGAGCATCGCCCATTCAAGCATAATGTACAAGCCTCTAATGCATAATCTTGACAACACATACATTCAACCCGAATTCTTGTACTAGTTCCATCTAAAGCACACTCTTTAAGTTAGTATACCACTAATTACATCATTATCATACATCATTCATATATGTCAAGCCACTTCCTAAAATCTCACATCTTAACTTCACTTTGACATTTTATCATACACTTGGTGTGCATACTACTTCCTAAGCATAAAGTACAAGCATTCTTTGCATCTTCTTACTAGTTCATATCAAGATCATCAAATTCCCACTAACCTCACATAACCTTCATCCTAAATCAAGGTCATTAACAATAATCCACAATATTCAACTTCATATACATCAAAACCATACTTGATTTAACACATGCAACATCATCATCTTCATAACATTACTACTAGAAATGGGTTTCACCATTAAACATCAAATTAACCTAAACCATGCATATTCCATGTTATATATGATGATTCTAACACATACCCATTATCAATTTCATACAATTTCGCAATTTACATCATAACCCACTTCGTGAAAGATCACCAATCTAACTTTTAAAACATACCTTAGGATCCCATTGAGAAGGTGATCGTTAATCCGTACTCGGTTATGGATTTAGACTTCATTTACCCTTCCAATTTGAGGATTTTTGTGAAACTAGGGGTTGAACCTTGTTTCTTCTTCCTGGATGTCGACACACACACACACACTATGTGTGTGTGTGGTGTTTTAAGTTTATTTTATAAAAATCATGTTTCCCCACTTAACGGTTTTGGTCCCTCAAGTTTCATTTTAATTATATAAGAGACTAAAACTCACTTCTTTATATTAACCGGGTTCTAATTTACCAAACCCGTTTTTGGGGTGTTACAAGTCTACCCCCCTTAAATGAGGTTTCGTCCCCGAAACCTTTCTCATTTATCTTACACACACACATCTATGTTTGACTTCATAGTCACATCATAATCATAAGTAATCATCCTATCTCATTTCATAATTATTCAATCAATTGGCTTCCTCTTCTTAACAAGTCTATACTTTCCATGGCATACTTTCATATAACATTCTCATTTCCTTTGACCCGTTAATAATAGGTTAATATACATACTTATTCAAACTTATAATAATGCTTACACTCATATGATCCGTTTATAACGGATTTAGTACTTTCATCTCATCCTTTATGATTCCATTCTATAGACACATTGTATAACATTTAACCCTTGTCTTGTTATCACAACAAATCTACTATGTCATCGTCATACCTACGTGCTTAACTCCGTAGCTAACATCATTCTACATTTCTATAGTCTTTTATATCATACTTATCCTTACGTTGTTTACACATTCGGATATTTTCATTCCTATCATTCTTTTGTTTATTTGCTTTACATTTACTTATATGACTTGTTTGACGCATACATGGTCAAGCTACTGACTTCTTCTTATTTAGACTAGTTTCGTCTATTATATCTTAAATATGTCTCGCGAATTCGAACACATTACTCATACCTTTCGTACCTTCTTTGTTTTGAATCCATCTCGCGGATTCAAGCATTGCATTCATACTTTAACTTCTTTCATGTTTCGAATCCGTCTCGCGGATTCTAACATAGCATTTCATGTTTCGAATCCGTCTCGCGGATTCTAACATAGCATTTCGTACTCTCATTCTTGAGAGTCTTACATTTCTCTTCACCCTCACGTCCACCTACTACTTAATTCTAACGGACACACCTGTAACAATTATCATGGTCTCACGAACGTCATATGCTTCACGTGTACTGGCCAGGTACACAATCCACATACTAGTTTCGTGTCTTCGTGTAATTGTCACCTTATGTCCGAAGAATTAGGGTTCGGCACGTGTATCATTTTCAAAACATGTTTACTATACCTTCGTGGTCCTTCATTTAGCATTTTTCTTCCCTTAATGCATTTTACCATTTCATATACCCACATATTGAATTTACGTACCTGGGTTCAACTTCATCTTATTTCATGCCTTGGTGTCGGTACTTGACCGCATTTGCGGATCATCCTCTTCAAACACGTATACTTACCTTGCATATACAAAACCATCAGTTTCTTTATACGTATACATAAGTACATACTTACATTCTCTTTTACCTTTGGATCTTGACCGAGTCTTGGATTGTACGGGTTTCTTATCACAAGAGCACACAGGTTTGAGTTCAAGCACTTTCCTTCTTACACTTGATTCTCTCAAACCAGGGCTCTGATACCAACTTGTTAGACCCTAAATCGTACATGACAAAAGTCGCAGCGGAAAACACGAACCATAAAATTTCTTTCTTTATAAATAACTCAACTTATTTAAACTTTAACTTTATCATAACTCTTATTCATAAATCCGTCATCCTCTTATTTACTAATTAAAAACATAGCTTATGTTTTCTACATTTTACATTCAACGTCCCCGCACAATCTCTCTAGTGACTCGATCTTCGACCTCTATTCCTTGTGATAATCGCCCGTGATCCGTACAACCTGCACTCACCACATACATTCAAAACATTAGCACACATTATATAACCAAGATCATTCGCGTACACTTCACATTTAGATCTTTAAGAAACTTTAAGCATCTCATCTGCGCATCCATTTCCTGGTGAGGCTTCAATAACGTACCTGCATTACTTTTCATTCTCAAGGTACACCATTAATAACGTTAACCCTCGACATGTCTAAATCATGCATACATACTTACATACATACATACATACACCTCTACATACGTACATATCTTTCCTACATCTTACATGCGTACATACACTCATACATGCTTTATACAATCATGCATACATACTTACATACATACGTACATACATACACATTTGCATAGGTGCATACCTTTCCTACATCTTTACATACATACATGCCATCATACGTATTTTCATATATACATAAATACGCATCTACATACACGTAACACATCTTGCATACCTCTCACATACTCATACGATATTTACATGGGACTTAAACTTTGATTTATAGCCCATAAATGTCTAAGGATTGATGCGTGGTTAAAAACCGGTGCTCGTAATCATATAACTTTATGTTTTTATATGAGTCTTAGATCTTGAATGACCTACTTTTAATTAGAATTGCGTTTATGCAGGTTTGACAAAGTTAAGGAGCTTTTCGGGAGCTTTACATGCCACCGGTTCGAAAACCGGAGCACCAGGACACGTTACGGGTCAACCGGAAACACCAGACGCGAAAAATAAAAGCTTACAAACAAGAGCCCGTCGCCGACGGGCTCCAAGCCGTCGGCGACGGGTTGTAAATATGCCCGTCGGGCCATTTAACCCGTGACCAGTGTGTTAACCCGTCGGAAGAAAACGACCACACTAGTGCCCGTCGGCGACGGGGGGTATACCCGTCGGCGACGCCCTCCCTAAAACACATTTTCCTGCAGATCCGTTTCGTCGTCCGTACGCACTAAAACGCGCATAACTTTCGAACCGTTTACCCGTTTAACCTCCCGTTTCTTCCTACATGCTTGTAAATTCACATTCTATCATATAAACTTATAATCCCACCTACGGATCAAGGAAATTCTTAACTTACATGCATTCGGCTTATTATCATATTCTAGTTATTTGACCCGTACGTGCATTTATCAACATAATCTGTTTATTTGACCTCAAACTCATATGAACTTAATAATTTCATTGACGCCTATCAGAAAAGATTAAATTCTCGGATGCCTAGCATCCTCTTAACCCATTTTCGCTTAAAAGCTCATATTTGACCCGTTATTGGTATTTGTACATTAAATGGTCTATGACATAACAAAACCATACTCTTCGCTTTTACACATGACCAACACATTACTCTAATCGGTTCACTTGTTTCCAATAGACATTCAAGGTCGTTTGCCCGATATACCTATCAAGGGCGTTTTTGTCAATTTCACTCTATCCTTAACAACAAAGGAATTCTTTACGTAAGTAACGAATCCTTCTACTTAGCTAAAATTCTTAATCACACATACATTACTCGGATAAAAGCTAAGATCCGTTTAATACTCATCGACATCATACAATTCATTCCTAATTTACCTCAATTATAATATTTAATTAAGTTGCATATAACTTTACATAAACAACTAAAAAGTGATTACGGAATCACTTACCTTGTGCATCCGCGTTCGTAACATCTTCCTTGCCTCATCTTGACCCGTTAGCCTTCCATGCTTGGTCCGTGCTAGTGTGGTTCCTATTCTTTCATGCCGTCATGCCATGATTATGTTAGTATTCATGCTTATTCATATTAACACATATTTTCCAACTTTTATCTATTTGACTTTCACTAACACGCATATGACATGACTCGTCAATCACATAGTTCAATATCTTCGAAATCTAAATTCGTTATCACACGTAACACATAATTGGTCTAACACGTATTCCATGATCTCTCGATTCTTATATTTGTGTCAAAATACCTAACCATGTTATAAATTCTCGGTTGACTTTCAGAAAGTCAACCTTTTAGCATATAACTCCCAACTTATGAACACGCATTCATGTTGATATAGTGGACCATATTAATGACATGATATTCATTTCATACATAATGTTGTATGACACAAACAACTACATGATCGCCTATTCACATACACAATATACACATACTTATGCTTTCATGATTCTACATTTGACAATCACATAGCTAAGTTAGACAACTTAACGTAATTCATAACATCACCCTTTACTAGTATGGTCATATGTTATACATTTAATATACATTCACTTCTTAATCGCAATTAAGTGATTAATAGAAACACATGGCGAGCATCGCCCATTCAAGCATAATGTACAAGCCTCTAATGCATAATCTTGACAACACATACATTCAACCCGAATTCTTGTACTAGTTCCATCTAAAGAACACTCTTTAAGTTAGTATACCACTAATTACATCATTATCATACATCATTCATATATGTCAAGCCACTTCCTAAAATCTCACATCTTAACTTCACTTTGACATTTTATCATACACTTGGTGTGCATACTACTTCCTAAGCATAAAGTACAAGCATTCTTTGCATCTTCTTACTAGTTCATATCAAGATCATCAAATTCCCACTAACCTCACATAACCTTCATCCTAAATCAAGGTCATTAACAATAATCCACAATATTCAACTTCATATACATCAAAACCATACTTGATTTAACACATGCAACATCATCATCTTCATAACATTACTACTAGAAATGGGTTTCACCATTAAACATCAAATTAACCTAAACCATGCATATTCCATGTTATATATGATGATTCTAACACATACCCATTATCAATTTCATACAATTTCGCAATTTACATCATAACCCACTTCGTGAAAGATCACCAATCTAACTTTTAAAACATACCTTAGGATCCCATTGAGAAGGTGATCGTTAATCCGTACTCGGTTATGGATTTAGACTTCATTTACCCTTCCAATTTGAGGATTTTTGTGAAACTAGGGGTTGAACCTTGTTTCTTCTTCCTGGATGTCGACACACACACACACACTATGTGTGTGTGTGGTGTTTTAAGTTTATTTTATAAAAATCATGTTTCCCCACTTAACGGTTTTGGTCCCTCAAGTTTCATTTTAATTATATAAGAGACTAAAACTCACTTCTTTATATTAACCGGGTTCTAATTTACCAAACCCGTTTTTGGGGTGTTACAAAAACCGTGCTAAGTAGCAACTAAACGACGACCAAAACTGAAAAACGATGTAAACAAAAGCATGAATTTTTAACACCAAGTGACTCAATTAACGTGAAACATAGAAAAAGTCAAATTTATATCAACACGTATTAGAAAGTCGAGAGGGTAAAAAAAACCTGATGGACCAAATGTGACCAGGAAGTTAAAACCTTTTGTTTCCTTTCATTCAAAAAACTAGACTATTAGCAAATTTATTTTATTTTGTAAAAAAATAAGCATTTGGTTCGCAAAACATGTTTGAATAAATCGTTGGAGTGTGTTAAAGGAATTGGAATCTTGACAAACAAATTGGTATGTGTACGTTTGGCAAAAACATAATGAAATGCAACTTTGATTTATTGGCATAACATGTTTGGTTTGTAAGTTAGTTAATTACAATGTAAATTTAGGGTGTTATTAACCACTATCGTTAACTAACACCTAAATTTAAGATGTCCTTTGCTACAACAACCTCTCGAGTCTCAACCACCTTTCTTGCAACAACCAACCTCCGGTGACACCGTGATGAAGAAACTAAAGCGATGGAGTAATTAGAATTAGGGCAACATCATGGGCTTCGGTTTTTTGTCTTCCAGGGTGCGACGGTTTCCATGGTTGACGATTTTAGTCAAGGGTCAACCCATTGTGATCTAAGATATTTTATTTTTTACTTGTGCCAAAATAAACAATTTCGATATTTCAACGGGGTCTTAGATATTTGGAAATTAGTCAAATGTAAAAATTACCGATGTGAACAATTTTACAAAGACCCAGAAGAGCAATAATCGGCAACACAACAATAGTCGACGACATTGTAGCTAACATCCACCTGAACCACTATACAACATTACATCATTGTGTTTGTGTAGTGATATCTCTACATCAGTTGCTTATTTATAGAACTTATCATAAGTCTATTTAGTTGTTGCAAAACTTAGTCACAATCAAATACATAATCAAATTGGAAGCCTGAATCAAAGAAAAGAGACATGTCAACTAAATAAACATTATCTCCACAAATTGTTTCAATTTTCAAGATCTAAAATAGTGTAGAGATTTAAAAACCTTCGCGAATAAAAAGATCACAAAATATTCGTTTCAAATAAGCATTATCTGGCTTATTATCGAATTTTAATGATCGACTACAGTGAAAGTAAGATGCGAATTCCGTTGGGTAGCCTCTGCTATAACTATTCTGTTACAAGTTGAAAAAGGTTTAGACCATTATGGGTAATCTTTACATTGGTCAAAATCGGACAATTGACCCAAAAGATTTTCATGTGAAATTCTATTAAAAATTAGATTTAAATAATTCTAACTTTTATATATTGTGTCACACCCCGATATTTCCACATATTACCGGTGGGCCTGGTGAGGAGTATCGTGACGTAGTTGATATCATCATGGTCAAACATACACAAATTAGCACAGCGGAAGTCTTGGAATATAAAATATTATTACAAACTCAAATGTCTGAAAATATCAAAGTATTTATTATAGACGAGTCTGTAATATCAAATCCACAGGAGGACCATTACAGAATGTATAAAATGAAGCTTAGCAGACTTTATGGCATCTTTAAGGATTTGCAAGATCCTCTTTTTCGATACCGAGCAACTCCCAGCCTATTACGAGTAGTACATGTCACTTAGTCTTTTGAAAATACGTCAGTTTTCACTGGTAAATACAATTAACTGACTCATTTGAAAAGAGTTTATAAAAATTGATTTAAGTGCACAAGGCACAAATCATTTATAACTTGGGACAATTATTTTTAAAATAATCTTGTATACCGTTTTACATGTTTGTCATACATATGGGGCCGGTTTGGAAGCCGGTCATGATTAACCGACTCACCACTTATAAAACCCACAGAGGAGTTATCCCCAACGTGTGGGTATTTAGCATTTGCATCTGTCAGGTGTATGCCTACACCCTGTGCATAGGTCGTGGCCATTTTCAAATGAAATGAGCCGACGATATCCAGAACACGGTCGAATTAACCCCCAATGTTTATGTTATCAAACAATACAGATTAAAACGTGTTATGCAAATTTATTAATCACAATCCGATTAAATGATTTCATACCCGCCCAAGTGGTATTATTATAATACCATATCCTAAGCCCGTATAAGGGAAATTAAGTTAAAAGTATTTACCTGAGCTAATACTTGATTCACAGCAAAAATAACTCAGTCGTATCCAATCTATCTAAATGTAGGTAGTTTTAACCGGGTGGCTCTAGTCTGGAGTGATGGTAATATATAACCAATTCAGAATGCTAACGGTCTTATTTAAGTCGTAGACTTAGACCGGCTAGCTTAAAGTATCTAAAGCGGTACGATACGCTAGATTAAGCGATGACCGAAATAGAATGTGGTTTAGACCCGACAAGCTTGGATACTTGTATAATATGGGTAAACTGAACACATTCTGGAATTTGAGGATTTATTGATAAGGTTAAACTCGTTTCGGCTATTTTACGTAAACTAGTCACATAAACCGATCCGAACGCATAAACGCGTAACGGGTAACCAAATGAATTATATACCGGTCTCAAATGTTATTATGCTTAAAATATGTTAATACATCAGTAGGATGTTAACATACATGCCCAAAAAGTATTTAAAACCAAATTAAGTCCCGCAGGGGTATTTTGGTCATTTTACCCTTTATAAAAGATATTAAATTTTAATCTGAGGTTCAGGTCTGTAATAATCAGTAAAAATATTTAATTTAATCATTTATATCAGTAAGGTATTATATATATGTGAAATTTATCATTTATAACCAAACTATGCACCGTAGGGGCATTTTGGTAATTTCACATAAGCTTTAAAGGTCAAATTTGGAAATCTGAGTTCAAAACTTTTGCTTACTGTAAAAGTATAAAAATTTACTTAAAACATCAGTAGGTATTAAGTCTTATATGTCAAAATAGTTTTTAACCCATACTATGCGTTTATAACGCGTAAAAAGTCGTTTTTAAGTGATTTTCGGGTTATAATAGAAAATCTGAGTTTTTGATCAGTTTATAAAGTTCAAAATATTTTATTTATCATATATAATGAGTAGAAAAAAGTTTGGTATCAAAAAGTTATGTAAAACTTGTTTTATAGGCCAAATGGGCAAAACCGACTATTACCGAATCAAGGCATGAACCTTATGCCATGATCAGTTTAAAAATAAATAAAAATCTTCAAAAATACCAAAATATTATATTTTATCAGTGGGTAAAAGGTTTGGTGTCAAAATTTGGGTTTAAGTAGGCTATATGCTAATTACGCCGTTTAATTAATAAAAAGCTTTCAATTTACGCTATTGAGCATAACTCCTAATCTAGACCTCAAACTGATGTCAAATTTTTACGACATGTTTATAAATCAGAAATAAAGGTTTTTATCCTCTCACATTTTCAAAAATCTCATTTATATGTCAAAAGGGCAATTATGGCATTTATAAGCATAATAACGGACATGTGCATATAATTCAAACTACTAAGGACCAAGCAATATAACGTCAGGGGGTTATACTACTATATAATACGGTCCTAATGGAAGCTTAAAACATGGAAGAATCAAGTTTGAACGGGTCAGAACTGAAAGTCAAAGCAAAGTCAAGCTTTTGGACTTTCGGTTATAAAATGCCCTTAGACTGATAATTGTCGGGTTAGACCTGATTAAACATGTTCTAATACTAATTACCAAGTCATTAAAATGTTAAAATATAATTTATAACATCTGCATCTATGGTTTTGATTAATATTCACAAATCTGCCAAGTTTGACTTTTTACCTAAACGATTTGACCCGACAATTAACTAGGCAAACGAAGGGATTAGGAGGTGCCCTTTTAGGGGTTAATCACCTACCTAAATATGGTCACATACCCACATTTATTTCGATCAGTGGCTGGACCATGAGAGTTTAAACCGAAAGTCAAAGTTAATTCACGATAACTTGACTTTTCGGTTTTTAAAACTTAAAACTGAACTAATGAGAGGGCTAAGACACTTACAAAGGGTCCTAGCTATCTTTTCTACAAGAAAATAAGTTTCATTCAGTCCAGGAGCTCCAGGTTTGAAAGATAAGAAGGAATGAATGAAAAATGAGCAATGAACTAGTTGGGTTTTCATCCTATTTATAATTTTTGGTTATAAATCTGATCAAGACATGTGTTTGGAGGATTAACAAGATCATTACACCTGTTACAGCAGCTGTCCTAATTGGTTTGGAGCCCAAGGGATCGATTATAATTGGCTAGAATGGTTTTTGAGTGGGCTACAAGCAAGAAACAAAAATAAATAAAAAAAATATGCTGCAGTTGCAGGCCACGCGGCCCGCGTAGGGGACGGCCCAGACTTCACGCGGCCCGCCTGAAGGTCAGGCCCAGACTACAAGTTTGGCAGATTAGGCAGTTTCAGTCCCTGCACAGTATAACTTGTATTTTTGACGTATTTAACCTCCGTTAAGCCATTTTCAAGGCTCTACAAGGACGTCAAAGTATAGGGGATTTAAAACATGCTTGGAAATATCACGGATGTCGGTTCGTTTGGTCGTATGGTCACGTTATTCGTCGAATTATGACGAAACTCGAATGGACGCGAAAAACGACCCAAACTAAGCGACGAATGGAATTTTTGCATGCCGAATACTAAAATAAAAATATTTTAGTGTGTACAAAAATTTTGGATGTCCAGACATGGTCAGAACGTAAGATATACGTGCGAATGCAAACACCTCTAAGCCTATATCTAATCTATGTAAAGGATATTTAGGGCATGTTTAACTTATGATCATATTCCGGAAGGTTCGATACCATACGAATTGATAGACTTTTGCAGTTTGACGCTAATAGTCCCTCTAATGCGCAAACTTGCGCATATCATCATTTAATAGTATCGAAGCCTTATGTAGCACATATTAGGCATTTTCGAGAGTATGATTGCTTATTGTAATGCTTCGGGTTCGTTAAAAGGTCATTCAGAGGTATAACTAAACATGTTGACGCTTTTAACCCTTCTAACTTACAAATTTGCGCGCAACTTCACTTATTGGCATAAAAGCCTTGCATAACCAATATTTGGCATTCCCGAGAATATGATGAAACATAATGAAGCTCTCGGTTTGTTAAAAGGTCACTCAGAGGTAAGAATTAACATGTTGACACTTTTAACCCTTCGACGCGCAAACTTTCACATAATTACGCGAACGGCTTCTCTCGTCCAACGAGTGGCTCATTTGAGATTATGGACACCGTATAAGGTCCCTCAGAGGCCTAGTTTAGGTATGTTGACACTTTCAGTCCTTCTATATTCAAGGTTTTCGATTTTTGACGAAAATAGTCCCTCATAGTCAACATTTGACTTTATTAGGGTTCATTACACGTGTCAACACATTATTGGACATGATTTTACGAGGTGTTACATCCTCACCCCCTTAAAAGAAATCTCGACCCTGAGATTTGCTCAAAAAAAGATGGAAGTATTTTCTGTTGTATAATGGACTTAACTTCCGCAGTATATTAGGGACCTCTAGCTGAGTCACCAGTGGTTGCGACACGTGTGATGACACGTGGCCTTCATGCATATCCGGAGACTTATAAGCTGTCGCGGCCCGCGTGACCTTCTACTTATTCTTTACGCGGCCCGCGAGAAAACCAATATTCTAAATTTCTTGATTTTTGATATGAATTGGGGTTTCAGGGGTCCGGGTTTTTACTTATGGATCAATTTGGGACATTTTTGAATATAATTATATTATAAAGAAAAAGGGAATAAAATAGTGAGAAAAGAGAATGGACCCATTTTGTAACTTTAGGGTTCAACTAGAAAGCCTCCTGGTATAAATTTTGGGTATAACTTCTGAGCTATTTAAAAATATATAATGCACTCGTGGTAAGTATAGTATCCCTAATTCAACCTTGTCCCGATGTCCCGAGACCGAATCCCAACAACTTAGTCGGGCAGAGCCTTGACATATGTTATGAGGCTCAGATCAATCGGAAAGGGTAGCGGTAATCGGGTAGTTAAAATACTTAAAACGGGGCATGACTTTATTATTATTATTATTGGTAAAAATAAAAATAGAAGTATTGATTTGAGGGAGATGGCGACATATAGGTAAAAGAGAAGAAACGATTTGAGAAAATTGGTGAATTGTGAGGCTATCTGTATTTATACTAAAATGGTTTGGTTGGAATCTCATGCTCCGTAGGACACGTATCCCTCAAAGTTTAAATTTGATTTGCTTTGGTTTTCTCCATGCACACATACACTATGAGGTGTTAGTGTTATCTATTTATTTTATTATTTTAATCCTTTCTGTGACACGTATAAAATTCTCAAATCTTAAATATTATGTTTATTATTATTTTATTCTCATTACACGTATACATTCAACATTCAATTTCAATTTGAATGAGTTTTAACTTTTATTATTATTATATTATTATAATTAATTCAATTGGTTCAATTATTTGGCGCTTGTAACTTCTAAAATATAACGTTGTATAAAATAATAAATATGTCTTTTAGAAATAGAATATTTTTGTCTATATTTGGGTCTAAGTTTCATTAAAAATGGAGTAGGTTCAAAATTGTATTTTTATAATTTAATTATTAACGGTTCCTATACCCGTCTAGTTACTTCATATTTCTAAGAGTCGACTTACCCATAATATACCTATCTAATAATATAAGTTTTTATAGACTTTTATTTTATTAGAAAGGTCATCCATATACAGGTCAATTAATTTAGAATAATATTTCAATCAACTATATATAAAATAGTATTTAAAACTATTTGGGTTGAATAATTATATTAAAAAAATAACTAGTTACTAGTGGTTAATAAATTTAACCAAACCTATAATTCTTATATGATAAAAATAGGAATGTTACACACGCTTATCCTAGCTGTGATGCGAAGCTTAACATTCCATGGCTTCGGATGAGGATAATCTCCATCGACAGCTTCCTTGCTTGGCGACATATTCAAAATACATAAAATCGAAAGCAATGCTTTCTTAATAGGGATGAGAACATTCCTATGTTAAGTCTAGACTCAAAAGGTCTATGGAATATGCTACGGTGTCATTTGAGACTAAACACTAAAGGCTAGTGTTTAATTCACTCAAACGTTGGCTCTGGTACCAACCTGTCACACCCCGATATTTCCACATATTACCGATGGGCCTGGTGAGGAGTATCGTGACGTAGTTGATATCATCATGGTCAAACATACACAGATTAGCACAGCGGAAGTCTTGGAATATAAAATATTATTACAAACTCAAATGTCTGAAAATATCAAAGTATTTATTATAGACGAGCCTGTAATATCAAATCCACAGGAGGACCATTACAGAATGTATAAAATGAAGCTTAGCAGACTTTATGGCATCTTTAAGGATTTGCAAGATCCTCTTTTTCGATACCGAGCAACTCCCAGCCTATTACGAGTAGTACCTGCCACTTAGTCTTTTGAAAATACATCAGTTTTCACTGGTAAATACAATTAAGTGACTCATTTGAAAAGAGTTTACAAAAATTGATTTAAGTGCACAAGGCACAAATCATTTATAACTTGGGACAATTATTTTTAAAATAATCTTGTATACCGTTTTACATGTTTGTCATACATATGGGGCGGGTTTGGAAGCCGGTCATGATTAACCGACTCACCACTTATAAAACCCACAGAGGAGTTATCCCCAACGTGTGGGTATTTAGCATTTGCATATGTCAGGTGTATGCCTACACCCCGTGCTTAGGTCGTGGTCATTTTCAAATGAAATGAGCCGAGGATATCCAGGACACGGTCGAATTAACCCCCAATGTTTATGTTATCAAACAATACAGATTAAAACGGGTTATGAAAATTTATTAATCACAATCCGATTAAATGATTTCATACCCGATCAAGTGGTATTATTATACTACCATATCTCAAGCCCGTATAAGGGAAAATAAGTTAAAAGTATTTACCTGAGCTAATACTTGATTCACAGCAAAAATAACTCAGTCGTATCCAATCTATCTAAATGCAGGTAGCTTTTACCGGGTGGCTCTAGTCTGGAGTGATGGTAATATATAACCAATTCAGAATGCTAACGGTCTTATTTAAGTCGTAGACTTAGACCGGCTAGCTTAAAGTATCTAAAGCGGTACGATACGGTAGATTAAGCGATGACCGGAATAGAATGTGGTTTAGACCCGACAAGCTTGGATACTTGTATAATATGGGTAAACTAAATACATTCTGGAATTTGAGGATTTAATGATAAGGTTAAACCCGTTTCGCCTATTTTACGTAAACTAGTCACATAAACCGATCCGAACGCATAAATGCATAACGGGTAACCAAATGAATTATATACAGGTCTCAAATGTTATTGTGCTTAAAATATGTTAATACATCAGTAGGATGTTAACATGTATGCCCAAAAAGTATTTAAAAGCAAATTAAGTCATGTAGGGGTATTTTGGTCATTTTACCCTTTATAAAAGAGATTAAATTTTAATCTGAGGTTCAGGTCTGTAATAATCAGTAAAAATATTTATTTTAATCATTTATATCAGTAAGGTATTGTATATATGTGAAATTTATCATTTATAACCAAACTATGCACCGTAGGGGCATTTTGGTAATTTCACATAAGCTTTAAAGGTCAAATTTGGAAATCTGAGTTCAAAACTTTTGCTTACTGTAAAATTATAAAACTTTACTTAAAACATCAATAGGTATTAAGTCTTATATGTCAAAATAGTTTTTAACCCATACTATGCGTTTATAACGCGTAAAAAGTCGTTTTTAAGTGATTTTCGGGTTATAATAGGAAATATGAGTTTTTGATCAGTTTATAAAGTTCAAAATACTTTATTTATCCTATAAAATGAGTAGCAAAAAGTTTGGTATCAAAAAATTATGTAAAACTCGTTTTATAGGCCAAAAGGGCAAAACCGACAATTACCGAATCAATGCATGAACCCTATGCCATGATCAGTTTAAAAATAAATAAAAATCTTCAAAAATCCCAAAATATTATATTTCATCAGTGGGTAAAAGGTTTGGTGTCAAAATTTGGGTTTAAGTAGGCTTTATGCTAATTACGCCGTTTAATTAATAAAAAGCTTTCAATTTACGCTATTGAGCATAACTCCTTATCTAGACCTCAAACTGATGTCAAATTTTTAGGACATGTTTATAAATCAGTAATAAAGGTTTTTGTCCTCTCACATTTTCAAAAATCTCATTTATATGTCAAAAGGGTAATTATGGCATTTATAAGCATAATAACGGACATGTGCATATAATTCAAACTACTAAGGACCAAGAAATATAACTTCAGGGGGTTATACTACTATATAATACGGTCCTAATGGCAGCTTAAAACATGGAAGAATCAAGCTTGAACGGGCCAGAACTGAAAGTCAAAGCAAAGTCAAGCTTTTGCGATTTTCGGTTTGAAAGACAAGAAAGAATGAATGAAAAATGAGAAATGAACTAGTTGGGTTTTCATCCTATTTATAGTTTTTGGTTACAAATCTGATCAAGACATGTGTTTGGAGGATTAACAAGATCATTACACCTGTTACAGCAGTTGTCCTAATTGGTTTGGAGCCCAAGGAATCGATTATAATTGGCTAGAATGGTTTTTGAGTGGGCTACAAGCAAGAAACAAAAAAAAAAAAAAAATGCTGCAGATGCAGGCCACGCGGCCCGCGTAGGGGATGGCCCAGACTTCACGCGGCCCGCCTGAAGGTCAGGCCCAGACTACAAGTTTGGCAGATTAGGCAGTTTCATTCCCTGCACAGTATAACTTGTATTTTTGACGTATTTAACCTCCGTTAAGCCATTTTCAAGGCTCTACAAGGACGTCAAAGTATAGGGGACTTAAAACATGCTTGGGAATATCACGGATGTCAGTTCGTTTGGTCGTATGGTCACGTTATTCGTCGAATTACGACGAAACTCGAATGGACGCGAAAAACGACCCAAACTAAGCGACGAATGGAATTTTTGCATGCCGAATACTAAAATAAAAATATGTTAGTGTGTACAAAAATTTTGGATGTCCAGACGTGGTCAGAATGTAAGATATACGTGCGAATGCAAACTTGTGCACTTTTTGACGCTTTTAGTCCCGGTTGATCAAATAAGTTTATTTTTGCGCACCAAACACCTCTAAGCCTATATCTAAGCCATGTAAAGGATATTTAGGGCATGTTTAACTTATGATCATATTCCGGAAGGTTCGATACCATATGAATTGATAGACTTTTGCAGTTTGACGCTAATAGTCCCTCTAATGCGCAAACTTGCGCATATCATCATTTAATAGTATCGAAGCCTTATGTAGCACATATTAGGCATTCTCGAGAGTATGATTGCACATTGTAATGCTTCGGGTTCGTTAAAAGGTCATTCAGAGGTATAACTAAACATGTTGACGCTTTTAACCCTTCTAACTTACAAATTTGCGCGCAACTTCACTTATTGGCATAAAAGCCTTGCATAACCAATATTTGGCATTCCCGAGGATATGATGAAACATAATGAAGCTCTCGGTTTGTTAAAAGGTCACTCAGAGGTAAGAATTAACATGTTGACACTTTTAACCCTTCGACGCACAAACTTTCACATAATTACGCAAACGGCTTCTCTCGTCCAACGAGTGGTTCATTTGAGATTACGGACACCGTATAAGGTCACTCAGAGGCTTATTTTAGGTATGTTGACACTTTTAGTCCTTCTATATTCAAGGTTTTCGATTTTTGATGAAAATAGTCCCTCATAGTCAACATTTGACTTTATTAGGGCTCATTACACGTGTCAACACATTATTAGACATGATTTTACGATGTGTTACATATTGGCTGACAACAACCCCAACTTTTAATTTATTTTCCTATACTAACTAAAAGTTAACCCAATCAGTTTTGCTGATGTGGACTGCTTATGTGGCAAAAAGTCAAGGGGTTGCTACAATGGACTGCTTATATGGCAAGTCAAAATGTTGATGACGTGGACTGTTTATGCAACAGGGGGTACATTGATTCTTTTATGAAACGTCGTGTTAAATTGACGAATTTTCTAAATAGGGTTGCAAATGCAATTTACTATTATAACAATTATAGTCAAGTCCAAAACATTCTTCAAAGAATTCCAAAATAGTTAAGAGAAGAAACATAGCAAAAAATAGTCAAAGTCAATGCATGTGAATATTAGCCATTTCCACTTTGCAAAACAACCCTTGTAAAATTCTAACATACCAATGTTACCCTATACTTTCCCCATATTACAAGAACAAATCAAAAAACCAGAATCACCAAAAAAATAAAAAAAAAATAAATACAGACAACCCTACACCTAACTATAAGCATGATTAACACCTTTAAAAAAGACCAAAGAAATTTAAAAAAAAATATTATGTTCTTATTGCAGCCAAAGCAACACGAGGACTCAAACCGACGATTTCTTCTGCAACATTTGTTTAAAATGTCTAATCTTTGCATCAACTCGTGCAGTAAACCCGATCTTCGTTTCTTGTCTAGCTTTTGATCTTTCGCGGGTCCACATATGTCGATCCTCAACGTCTTTTTTATAATATTTAATTTCTTGAATAATATGATGATCCATCAGACTAAAAGATCTTTGAAAAGAAATATGTGCCAAATACGGGAGATTACACGCAACCGTCACTAAAATTGTGGTCAACCAGAATAACGGGGCGGGTGCAAGTGCTTCCACAAAGACTCTAAAAGCGTTTCCAGAATATTCCGGAGGCATCATACCGTATAGTATTAGAAACACGTACCATGCAATGATACTGAAACCGATTAGAAAGTGTTGTATCCAAGTGAAGTGACTCATCGTGAGGGCGATTTGGCAGTTTACTGCGTAGATGACAAATGTGAACATCGCGGTTCCCAACACGGTCATGTCGGCTGTCTGCCCGCCTGCCCGAAAAGCTTGGTCATAGAATATTATTATGTTGAGGAAAAAGACGATTAGCGAACAATACAGCCCGTTTCCCATCCACCCGAATATTCAGTACCAGTCGAAAAATAGGTTTTTTGGTCCTTGTTGATATAGTGCTGGAAACTGCAGTGGTTATAAAGAGGCATAAGTATGTACATATATGATGAAAAAAATTTACACTATTACAACAACTTTGTATGATAATAACAATTTAATTCAAGCGTTATATAATAATAATAACAACAACAACAACAACAACAACAACAGCAACAAGTCGTGTAAATTGATTTGAGTATTTAAACTTATAAAAATGATTGGCCCATTTAGAATGTTTCATTTGCGGCGATGTGGAAAGATACGGTAACTAGAATTTATACCATCGAATGAAAATGTATCATATTTAAAAAGACTTGTTTCCGAACAAACAAAACATAAACCAACCCGAAAACATACATAAAAAGCATGAAAACGATTATATTTCAACCAACTCATTTTCCAAAAAAAATGTATGTATTATAAGCATGAAAACGTATTATATTTGACCTGACTCGTTTCCAAAAAACTTTTACCAACTTGAACATAAAAATAAACTAACTTGAATTTATACCGACACGTACATAAAATTTTTAAGTTAAAGAATGAAAGTACAGGGGTAAACTTGAAACTTTAGAAACTCAAAGGGGTCAGAATGACATATTACGAAGTTTTAAAAAGTTGAGGGAGTGTAAATGTCAATAATGAAAATTGAGGGGAAAAATAAAAAGTGTGGATACTAATTAACGAGACATTTTAATTGTACTTTAGGAATGAAAAGCTAACCTGTAAGCAGATCTCGGAAGAAACATCTTGTTCAAGAAACCGAAACTGTAGATACTAGATATATACCATTTGAGCAATTCTTTTATAACACCAGTGACCGTGCACAACTAGAAGCCTTTCATGAAACCGAAACTGTGCAATAGAAAAATCACTAGCCATCACAGCCTACACATATAATCATAAACTTTGTAAGCCAATTGCAAAACAAAACAAAAACAAGCTTGTATGCATCATATACCGACCTATTTGCTCATCCCTAGCTAACACCCAACCTTTTTATTCTACTCTTAATTCTAGATTATTGTCCACTCTAGGACTCGAACCATCAACCTCATGAGCAAGAAGCCCTTTGGTATACAACAACAAGAGCAACAACCTTACCTCTACCCTAAGGGACAGAGAGACCACTTCTAAAGAGACCCCCGACCCCGAAGACATCCAGGGCATATGAGTCATCATCATCATCATCATCATCATCATCATAAAAACGCAACAAATACAGTAGAAACTCTATAAAATAATACACTTGGGACCACCAAAATTTATTAATTAAAAGAGTTATTAATTAATCGATAAATTAATAATTATTAATTAATATATTAATTAATATTTTATTAATTTATAGTAGAATACTTAGTTTACAAACACCTTTCAAGCTTCCACTTAATTATTATATACAATGCATGTATATCAAATGAACGGTCCAATTTGAAAGAAACCTTCAATCTCCCACCTTATTATGCTTCTTGTGTTCAATGTATCACTTTATGGACATTAAAAATATTTTCTATATAAATACAAGATCAAAATAGGTTAACACAAACAAATCATACACACAACATGGCTTCCCATCTTAAAGGTGTGAAAAAAACAACAATGACAGACGAGATTCGAAGAGCATTATGCAAGCACAACAAGGATAATCCAAGTCTCACTCAAAAGCAATTGCAAGAATGGGTTCATTGTAACTATGGTTTTCATGTGAGTCAAGCGACAATATCGAATACAGTTAAGCGGTCTTTAGAGTATCTCTCACTTGTTCCCGAAAGAGGCGATGTTAAGCGACACAAACCGGCAAAATTTCATGACCTAGAAAAATCTCTCTATGAATGGATTCTTCAATATCAAGAACATGTGAATATGACAGGTGAACTAATCATCGAGAAGGCGAAAAAGTTCATGAAAGATATGTATACAGTGGATACTCCAGACTTTACTTTTTCTATTGGTTGGCTTGGAAAGTTCAAAGCAAGATATGGAATTAAAAATTTCCGGCATTTTGGAGAGAGTGGATCTGTTGAAATGGAAGGCATGGAGGACAAATTAAAATCCATAAGAGACAAAGTTGATCAGTTTGAAATGAAAGACATCTTTAATATGGATGAAACGGGTTTGTTTTTTTATTATTTTATTTTATATTTTGTACTTTAGTGATGTAATTATTTACATGTTTTGGTCTTAAACAGGTTTGTTTTTTAGACTTCAACCGGATCATTCCCTTGCAACAATGCAGCTTGAAGGGAAAAAACAAGACAAGGAAAGACTAACTGTTGCTATTTGCTGTAATGAGGACGGTTCGGAAAAACTTCCTTTATGGATTATTGGGAAATATGCTAAACCAAGGTGCTTTAAGAATGTAAACTTGAACAGTCTGAACTGTGAGTACCGTACTAACAAACGAGCTGGGATGACTGGTGTGTTATTTGAAGAATATGTTCGCCAACTTGATAAAAAAATGGTTGGAAGAAAAATTCTCTTGATTGTGGATAATTTCCCTGCTCATCCAAAAATTATTGAAGGAATACGAAATGTTGAGTTATTTTTTTTGCCACCAAACACAACTTCAAAAATTCAACCTTGTGACGCGGGGATCATACGAGCTTTTAAAATGCATTATCGTCGTCGATTTTATAGAAGTCTTTTGGAGGGTTATGAATTAGGGGTTCCAAATCCAGCAAAAATAAATGTATTAGATGCAATGAATCTTGCAATTTCAGCATGGACTATGGATGTTCGTGCAAATACAATTGCGAACTGCTTTCGTCATTGTAAACTTCGATCAACAGATAACATGACTTTTGAGAACTCAGATGAAGGTGGTGAAAGCACTCAAGAACTTCAGAATTTGATCAAAGAGTTGGGTTATCACAATGCAATGGATGTCGAAGATGTTCTGACTCACCCAGAAGAAAATGTAGTTGCACAGTTGTTGACTGATGAAGAAATTATTGAAAGCGTTATTGGAATTAATAAAGATGATATCGATGAAGAAGATGATGAAAGTTCTACAATGGAGCCCCCTTCGCGAAACGAAGCTATTAAAGCGGCAATCACATTGAACAATTTCTTGTTGAGCTATGAGAAAACAACACCAGAAGTTCTTACCATGCTAAGGAAAATTAGAGACGAGATTCAAGGGGAAATTGATTTCAACAAAAAAACAAAAGACAATTGAGTCATTTTTCAAGAAAGCTTCATAAATCATTCATGTAATACGCTATATATAAGGAATTATTAATTTATATTTTATATGGGGTCTAAAGAAATTATCAAAAATGTATTATCTTATAATTTTAGTGAATTATTAATTTAGCACCCTATCCCCGAGTCGGGACCGGCAAAAAATATTATCTTAGAGAGTTTATTATATAATCGAGTATTAATTTATCGAGTTTCTACTGTAGGTACAAAAACCATAGTGTGTACTTCAAAAGAAAAAAAAATAATTCTTAACAAGTACCGCACAAAATAGACTAATGACAACTAACACCATATATAGACACATGCAACCAAAAGCTCCGATTCGTTTACCGGTAAACACTCTTTCTTTAGCTATTCATCTAATTATTATCACTTCATCTTTCTTTAGCTATTCATCTAATTTTTTTTTATTATTTGATATATAAAATTACATTTATTTAACCCGTACAATATACGGGGTTCATAAATATTAAAATATATAACTTGTTATTATTTAATATATAAAATTAGATTTATTTAACCCGTGTAATACACGTGGTTCTAACCTTGTAGGTGATATATCTAAATCTACTCCAAGCTACACCAAACAACAAAATAACCATGCAAACTAACACATACAAATATGAAACAACTAAAAAACACTTCGCCTGCAAAACCCAAAGAAAAATGGGCCTTCAGAATGGGCTTCGAAAATCACTCCACAAAACAGATCCTCCAAACACCCTCTTAGGCCTTCGGCATAAACCACAACTTCAAAGGGAAAGAAGATAGGGGATTGGGACATATTCAGCAACCGGCCCAGAAGCAAAAACAATAAACCAAGCCCAATATCATGTATAGAGGACCACAATTTGGGCCAAAAAGAACCCCCATAAAAAACAAAATCCATCCAATACACCCCACATGGGCCTTCGGTTAGCACCAAAAGTAACAAAAGGGGATTGGGCCTAAAGTTGTCCAGCACCAAAACATACCCAGCGGGCCCCAAAGTCAGAAAACACGGCCCAAATAAAATGACCAGGCCCTCCGACAAAAATAAACCCGCCATGTAAATTCTGTGGCCCACCATCATGATTAAATAATACCCCCCTTTGCATGGACTAATAATCTACCCAGATCATAATCCACCAACTAAATTGCAAGAAAAAATCGAACACAAAATATTTAAACAAAAACCCGAACCCACTAACCATCAAAACTAAATAGCACGCAAACATGATCACTTACGTAGGGGGTTTTACTACGACCGGGTCTCTCATGAGGCCAAAAAAAAAACTGTAATAGGAGTTAAACCCCAAATCATAGGTTTATTTTTTTTCGATAACCTTTAATAACATAACAAGTGATAGGAGTTAAACCCCAAACCATCGGGTTTTTTTCGATAACTTTTAATAACATAACAATATAGTAAATAAGTTCTATATGAAATTAAATACTCAGAATAAAAAAATCAACAAAAATTTTAATTTGTTTACATATTTTCCTTTTACGTCAACTTTGATGGTCGATGTAGGTAATTAAATGCATTACGGCGTTCGATTTCATTCTTTTACGTTAACCATAAGCCGTAACCAAATTATTGGTGTTGTTTTTCGTCAATAGTATTTGTTATGTCCCGTGAAGTTCATGGGACTTGGCACTAATTCTATATAGCTATTAAGCACGTGTGTGTGACTTGATTATAAAATTATATTTAGTGAGCTTATGTGTGTTTTAAGTATTCAAAACTATGAATGATACCTAGGGATGTTTACGGGTCGAGGACAGGATTGATTACTCGTAATATGTGGACCGCTTTGCATAAACTTTGCAAAATTAGAGATGTAAAAATAACACATGATAAATAAGAAAAAGAACAATATTGTTTTCAAAGATAACTGGGTAGTGGGCATAAGGATGTTCTTTTTAGAAACAATAATCCGTTCAAAACTATGAAAACTGTATAATTTTCTTTTTTTTTTTAAAAAAAAAAAACCATGAAGTTTTTGCAGTGTGATATAAAAGACGATTCACAATCGCCCACCTCATTATCTCATTTAATCATCAATCTACCTTGTACAAGTGTTTTATGCAGTTTTTGCAGTTATCAACATAAAAGTACTTGTGAAAACAATTCCCTGGTTAATAGGTTTAAATAGGTCATTTTGGTTGCCCACCATTCATTAATATTCTATAACTTTATAATTGAAGATTTATACAATAAAAGTACACTCATGATCGCTAAAGGTAGTATGTTGCACTTGGGAAAAATCAGATTCAACAAGTCACCACGGAGAGACTACATACAAACTCATGGTGCACCAAAGACCAAAACGCACAATCATGCATTGACTATGTGGTCAATCTTTACAAATATACTCACCAACACAAAGTTTGAAATTTGTGGATTTGAATTCCAATATAAAATGTGCAATTTAGTTCAGATAAGAACCGACTCAATTTTTGAACAACATTTGGAACTAACCCCAATACTCGAGTGAGGCTTCCTGAGATGGGATGTCAATTGTTCATACTGATTTTGGCGTTTCAGCCCTGACTCACCAAAGAACACCATTAAGGAGGAAACCCACCACTGCGAGGAACACCCCGTTGAGTTAGGTTTTGAATCTAGAGATCCCAAGCCTTAACCATCACTCCCATGCCATTGGACTAGAAGGCCCTTGACTTGTGAAGACTCAAAAACCAGTAGGTCCGAGCTGGACTGAGTAGAGTTTCAGATGACCTTGACAGAGACCTGTAAGATCACAAGAGAAGAAACACACCGTTAGCCTCGTCACAGGGAGGGGGGGCCTCTCTGTGACCAAGCTCGGGCGTGAGAATAAGTATTTGTGGAGGAGAAATAGGTCAGTGAGAGAGAGAGGGGAGAGTTTAGAGAGAGAAAGTAGTGATTACCCTTTGATGGAAGCCCTGGCGGGGTATTTATACTTTTTGGGTATGCTGACGTGGCGAGTTAGTTGGGGTTGGACCAGTCGCTGTCAGGTAGTTAAAGATGTGGGCCCCCAGTTAGTTAAGGAAGATCCTATTGGTTGATCGTTCCGACTGGGCACACTGGGTCCGACCAGCCCCTTGTGTCAACGGTCCGACCTTAGATTACTAAGTATTCGGTCCGACCCAGGACGTATCCTCATCAAGTCCCCCTAGTTCGTAGCGTTTGTTTAGTAAAAGCTTCGAATTAAATGGTAGGGTTTTAGATTCGGCGCTTTTTTCTTTGGCGGTTTTGTTTTTGAATTTTGAATTTCGGCGGTGACTTTCCTTTGGTGACTGGCGGTTACTCTAACCGATGTGACGCTTGACATGCATCACCTATCATTACGTGTCACTTTCTTATAGGTGGGTTTAAGGCGGTGAAAAACCTTTATAAATAGGGAGAAAAAGTCATTTTACTTTTACTTTTCATCTGTTTCATCTTCCCCTTCTCTTTTTTTCCTTTGGATCAAAACTTTATCAGTCAGGTTAGTATTTTCTTCTATAGTTATGGCTAACAAGAGTAATTTGTCCGGCTGTTTCAATATTTTAAACCGAAACGGCCTGGAGTGGTATGTGAGCCAGTATGTGATCCCTGCTGCTCTAAACACTAGTCTTCCCGAAAAAGATACGGCCATCTATCCTTTCGTCCCTGGGAAGATAGGTGTTTATACTCGGATGTTTAACTACTGTAACTATCGTCATCACCTGACGAAGTTCTTGATTAAAGTTCTGATGTTCCACGAGGTTCATCTTTCTCAAATGAACCCTTTTGGCCTTGCCAAGGTGTGTCAATTGGAGCTCGCCTGTCGTAGCTTGGAGTCCGATCCAGATTGGGATGTGTTCCGGGCTCTTTATAAGTTGAACCGGTCCGGCGATTGGTATACTTTTGAGGTTCGAAAGAAGAATGCCTGTTGCTACTCATGGATTACCACGAGCTTAAAAGATTGGAAAGATAGTTTCTTTTTGGTGGACGATCGGTGCGTTCCGACCGGTATGACTTGGTGACTAAAGAGATCCCGCCTTCCCGACCATCTTCCTGAAGATTTCGAATTTAATAGAGGTTTGTACGCCGCTTTGATTAAGGAAGCCGGCCGTGTCCAAAAGTTTCCGGAATACATTCTAGTTATGGGGAGGATAAGCACGATATGGCTCGAACCGGAATATTACCCCACCCTTAAGTGGAACGGAGAGGGTTAGTTACGTTTTTAGCTCGAACACCATTTTTCGTATATCGTTGTATTTTTATACGTATGTTTTCTTTGTGCGGGTATATGTATATTACGAATTGCTTGCTTTGTGTAGTTATGGGTTTGAAGGAGGCTTTGAGATTGAAATCCTTTGATTCCACCGAGCTTGACGTCCGAGCTACAAGGACGCCGAAAGGGGATCCTCCGTATCTTAGTGTTGTTAAAGAAAATCTTTATTCAATTAGAGAACCTGTTGCCACGATTGGTCAAGGAGGTTCGAGCTCGGCTCCCTTAGCGAACGTGATTCCGGTTCAAGCAGCCTCAGTTGTGAGTGGAGATAAGGGAAAAAAGACGGGTTCAAGCAGGGCGAAGGACTCTGGTTCGAAAGTTGTTCTGTATGACTCGGAGCATTTATCCATCGATGATGAAGGTGTGAATGCTGATGGCGGTGAGGATGATGCTGAGGTTCATCCTCAAGTTAGTTTTAAGAGGGGGAGAAATACTTATTCGAAACCTGATCTGAACCCTAAGAAGCTGAAGAAGACTAAATTGGATCTGAAGTCGATTGTTTTAGAGGATGAAGCCGATCGAGTCACCGAGATTTCTGCTGCTGGAGGTTTGTTGGAAAATTTGAGCGCTCATCTTCATGGTGGTAAAACCCCAAGAGATCAACCTGTTAACCTTCCTCCGAGCCCGTTGTCCTTTGGGGGCCCAACTACCAGGGTAATTGTTGACACCGACATGCCGGATCCATTAGCCTTTAAGAAGATCGATCTATCTCCATCGGGTAAGCCTACCACTGGGGTTGCTTCTAATGTTTCGAGGCCAAGTCCTCTACAGATCGACGGTGGGGATAGTGCCTCTTCGTCCCCCCTACGGTACGAGACTGAAGCCGTTTTTATCTGTCGGGAATTACGTTCGGGTGATGCCATGGATGTAGATTCATCTCAAGATTTGGAGAAGTATGTCCCTGATTGGTCGCTGGTTAATAAAGACATGATTGTTGACGCTCTTTCGGCGAAGATGTTGTTTCACATTGGCACCCCTGCTGAGCATGCTTACTATCGGAAGATGAGTGGGCCGGAGCTCGGGAACGCTCTAATGTTGAACCAGGCCCAGTCTAACTCTTTAGTGGTTGAAGCGTATCAGCGGTGGGTCGAAGCGGAGTCTAACTGCCGTCGATACGAACGTGAAGTTGCCTCCTTGAAGAATGAAGAGAATATTCGTTCAAAAATCAAGCAGGAACTTACTTCACTTCGAGCTCAGGTGGATCGTTTGAAAGAGCAGGTTACAGAGACTAAGGAGGTAAACAAAGCCTCTCAGGCTTCGGCCACGGCTGCCTATGAAGCCCGTGATAGAGCTGTTCAAGACTTGGAGGGTTTAAAGCTGAAGTTTGAGGCGCTGGAGAAAAAATTGTCCGAGACCGAGGAGACGAATCAAGCAGAGCAGAAGAAGATGCAATCGTTGTACGATCAACTGTTAGCCGATCATCTCCGCCTGGTGAATGGTACGCTCATTGTGCTCTTTGTTTGTTTGTTTTCTTAGCTTCTGACCCTTTGTTCCCTTTTTAGATAAGACTGAGCTTGAGAGGGCCCGTGATAAGGCCATCAAATCGCACCAGGCCATGGTTGCTGACGCGAAAGATATGCTGACCTGATACGATGGTGAGATGATCGAGCTGTACGGTCTTGTGTTGGAACTTTTTCTCACAAAGCAATGGTTCCTGACTGAGGGAGTAGCTTGGGTTGTGAAGCTGGTTCATCAGAGCCCTGAACTGGAGAAGGTGGTTGCTGATTTGGTTAACAGTGTCAATGCTGTTGGTGTGAACGATGGTATCAAACAGGGCTTTCATGCCGCAAACTCTTCAGCAAATACTGTTAACGAAATTCTGGGGTATGATGAAGGTGCTAAAGAAGCCCTTGATGCCGCGATTAAAGCCTTTGACAATTTCCACATTTCGGTTCTAGATCAGGTTGCGGAGCTTGTGAACGAACCCTTGTCCGTCATAAAGGAGAAAAGCAAGCTTCCGATAATCAAGGAAGATTGATGGGCGTGGTCTTTCCCCTTTTTATTTTGCTTTATTTTCTGTGGCATGTAACCGTACAATGTGTTTGTCATGATTTCCTGGACATATTTTAATTAGGAAGTTATAACTTTGTTAATGATATTCGTGCTTGACTTTTAATTTTAGTTTGCGTCCAAACTTTTACTATTCTGCCAAACCTTTTTGGGGCCATGACGTGATTGTCGTGGGTCACGCAAATTTAATCCCAAAAAACAACTATAGATAGCGGTAATAGGGTATCGAACTCAGGGAGTATGTGGAAGGTGTGTTGATTTTATAGCTTTGCAATTAACTACAATTAACCTAATTTGCAGAAAAATAAAGATCAATGGTTTGGATTGTTGTTTTAGAATACTAAATTAAAAACTAATTGCAAATCAAATGTTGGTTGTAAAACAGATTAGGAGAGAACAATGACCATCTTAGGTTTCAGTTTCTTTAAACAATTGTGTGTAATTCCAACTAGAAAGAGTTACATAGACATAACTCGTGTATAGATAATTGAAGTGATAAAAGGGAACAAAGTACTCGGATTATATAAACGCGAGGTTGTTTCCCGATGACAAATTAATCAATAACCAACCCTAACCCTTCCCTGTGATATCTCGATTGCCAACGGCACCAAGAACGTACGATTAAGACTAGAAATTGCAATATCGATTAACAAGTTACAAGCAATTAAACATACACCATGATATTCAAGCAACGCAAGTTATCATTCTAGAAATTCAGAAATAAACACACAAAAGTTCAAGAGAAACCTTCACCTAAGATGATCACCGAAAAGTTTAGCCGGACATAGTTTGGTGAATCATCATACCAACAAATCTAATGTTCATAGGAATCATAAACACAAACCGAATGTTAGAAATTGTTCCAAACCAAGCAAGAACAAGCAAAATCGCCCCTAGTGAGTCCCAAAACCGTCCAATGATGAGAACACTTCAAAAGACACAATAAAACCGACTTTAATGAGGCAGTTACAAGTTGTTTTGCAGACACCACCGTAATTTACGGCTCCACCGTAAATTACGGTGGACATGAAATGTTTTACGGCCCAAGAAGACTGCTTTACGGTGGCAATATGATGGATTTCAGGTCCACCGTAATTTACGGTAGGACCGTAAATTACGGTGGCAGCTTGAATCTTTCAATTTGTTTCATCTCTAATGCTAGCCGCCAAATCCAACCCACATGATGTCTGCTTTCCTCTGATGTTGGCCCAATTAAAACGATCCAATAGTCCTTTTCTTTTGTGAGGCTGCCAAACATAGAATTCTTGGTACTCCACATGATGCTTGTATACCTTCCTGTTCACGTGACTACCTCAACCAAAAATAATGATGATGTTGTTGTATGACAAAACCTCAAAGTCACGATGCCATTTAATTTCCAACCGTTGCCTACGCGTTCCAATTTAACCGAATTAAGCGATTTACCTGCAAAACACACGAACACTCGTAGTTACTAAGTTCAAGCAAATAACCAAGTAAAGCATGGAATTTTAATCTTTTTAAACCACTTAAGGGTTGTCCTACGGACCACCCGTCACATCCCCACACTTACCCGTTGCTTGTCCCAAGCAACTCATTAAATCAATTTCAACTCAAGCGATGCGATCAATGTAAACCAAGCTAAATGTGCCGTCCTTTTACTAACTTCCAATCATACCACAAGACACACCCCTCACAAAAATCTCTCGGTTACAAGAATTATTAGCACATAATGCTAAACCACTCAATGCGTGTGTGTGTGCGCGCGACAATAAGCTTGTATACAAATCAAGTTTCCTCCTAACAAATATCTAACATGCTTTAGAATCAAAGGGACTTGCGGGTTGCAACGAGGCTAAGTGTAAAGGTAGGAAAATGGTGGAATACATATGAAAGAGCTAATTGATTTGACCCGTTTTTTTTTATGTCTACTACTACGAAGCAAACACCAAAAATATATACAATGCTTCTTGACATTCTCACTCTATTGCAATTAAATACTTCTTTTTGTATTTTTCATATTTTTCTCTTTCTCTTTTTTTTTTTCTTTCATATCAAACTTCAACAATATATACAAGAACATCAACACCACATGCTAAATTTCCTAAACCGGGTCATCTCAAAAGGTAAATTTTTTGTAGGAAGTAGGCTCGGGTCCCAATCGAATGGTCTAAGGCTCAACATGGCTTTCTAAGGACCAAACCCCCACCCCTCACAATACCAAGCTCATATATGTAAAGTATGAGGTCCAACCCACCAATCCCGCACTCTCACACGTCTAGACGAGGCTTCCTAAAAGTCCCCCTATCATTTTCAAAAGTATGCTAATTCTAGGATTTAACAAGAATTCATACACAAGTTCTATTAACACAATACACACACCGCCACTCAAAACAAAGAAATATCTATAACAATCATGTGTGGCTCAAATCCTCACCAAGAAAAGACTAGGAATGGGTGTCAGTGTGTCAAATTGCACAATATCAAGTTTTCAAATTTTAACAATTTTCGCTCGGATTTACAAAATTTTTAAAACTATCAAAAATTTCCCCCATCCCCACACTTGGGATACATTGTCCCAATGTATGGCTTTGAGGGAAAGATCGCTTTTAACCCACAACATCAACAAAAGCTTTAAATTCTCAAACCCCAAATTTCTTTTTGGATTTTTTTTTTTATAAACAAAAGCAAACTAATAGACTAACAATATTTCAAAGCTAAAGAACATGACAAGTCTAAGGAAAAAGTACATTGACCTGGTGAAGTTTGGCACAACAGATATTGTAAATGATCCAATTTCCTTTCACCACCTTTACACAAATATCCGCACATCTTCCCCACACTTGAGTGTTGCCATGGCCCTGAAACATAAAAAAAACTAAAGAAATAACAAGATCAGTGAAAAACCTCGGGTTGCCTCCCGAACAGCGCTAAGTTTTCAGGTCTTCAGCCAGACCGTACCACCCCCATTTATGGTGGCTCAAAGAACCAGTTCCTATGACTTCCATCACTTCCTTGTGCCATTGAGCAAAATGCATCCATCTTGTTTTGACTCGGTGGGTAATCAAATACACTCTTGCTCGCACCCATATATGCTTCTTCACGGTCCGGTGGGTGTTTTTTTCTCATTCGTTGTAACACATTTTTCATACCATTACTAAACTCACCACCCTTCCTCTCAATGGACTCATAACTAATCCCTCTAGTTTGAACATCAAAGTACAACCTACGGTTCTTTTCGGTCATGGTAATAATCTCGTCTCTACAATTAATTTGAGCATTTGCTGTGTATAGAAACGGTCGACCTAAGATTACCCTTTGTTGTGATGCCATGTTGGTAGAAGCATAGTCCAAAACTAGAAAATCCACCGGGTATTCAAACTCTCCCAACTGAATTTTAACATTCCTAACCATTCCCCGTGGACGCCTCCAACTTCCATCCGCCAAGCTCACCATGGTGTCTATACCTTCAAGTGGACCAAAGTCGTACATATCGTATAAATCGCTCGGTAGCACACTCATGCTTGCCCCGTAGTCCAGCAATGCGTGAAGGATTTTTAATTTTCCCACACGGATAGACACGATTGGCACTCCATACTCTTTATCATTCTCGACTTCGGCATCTTTTTCCAAACCTGCATTCACTTGACACGAAGAAGTTAGTAATGTTTCATTAAATTTAGTATTTGGAACGGTGCTTACCACATTGATATTAATGCTTTTTATGTTCTTGGGATTTGGCACCGTATCACTCGGTAGCTGGCCTTTCGCTTTCTTTAAAATCGCCACGTCACTTGCAAGTTGACCCATTTGAGTGGTCAACGATTGGATGCTTTTGTCACGAACCTCGTCCTTTTGCATCCGAACCTCATCTCGTTGATTCATTCGTTGCATTTCAACTTGCATCGCCTTCAACATCTCCATTACTTCGTTTCCACCCAAAGAGCTTTGACCCGTTTGATATTGCCTTTGAAATCCTTGGTTTCCTTGGAAATTCGGGTTTACTTGATTTGAAGGGTTCCCATAACGAAAGTTTGGGTGGTTCCTCAACCCGGGGTGGTAAGTGTTAGAATTCATATTGTTGTAATTTCTACCACCCCTTCCTTGACCTTGAACAACATGAACCTCTTCGTATTGCCCATCACCTCCTTGGCAATTTTCAGCCGCGTGACCTATTTCATTACACAATGCACAAACATCATAAATTTGATTAGTAGTTTGAACATTACCATCGTCAACTGCATGAACTTGCGATCTCGTGACAGCCGGTCGTGCTCTCCTTGATGCTTGAGCTTTCCTCTTTGAGGTAATGGCCATTTGTTCCAAGAACTCCCAATCCTCATCTTCATAATTTGTGCCAAAAGTCCCATTTGTGATGGACATTAGATCACGTGCATCCTCGGCACTCAACCCCTCATGGAAGGCATTCATTAACTCCCAAAGTTCAATCCCATGGTGAGGGCAATTTTTAATCATCATATTGAAACGTTCAAATGCCTCATGAAACATCTCACCATGTTGTTGTTGGAAGCTCCTCAACCCCTTTCTAGCATCATTAGTCTTTTGGGCGGTATAAAATTCGTCTAAGAAAATTTGTTGCATATCCGCCCAAGTATAAATAGATGCTGAAGGCAAAGTGTAGAACCACTTCTTTGCCTTATCCTCCAACGAAAACTGAAATAAGACCAACTTGACATCATCGGCCGAAAAACCTTGACTCCCAAAAGTATTGCAAATTGAGTCATAGGCCTCCAAGTGGAAATACGGCTCCTCCGTTGCTAGCCCTTTGTACTTCGGTAGACTTTGCAAGGAATTCGTTCTTACTTCAAAGGTTCTCCCTTGGTTGTTGTGAGGGATAACCACCGGTGAAGGATTTTGAGTAATGATTGGCCTGAAATGTGCTTCTATTCCCCGTGCTTGTTCCCTAAGATGCCTTCTTGGAACACCCAATCGACCCCTTAGACGAATAAGACCCATAGGTCTTGGTATATGCCCTTGTGGTGCCAATGGTTGTTGAAATTGTTGTTGCGGCATCGGTGGGTGTTGAATTGGCCTTGGAAATTGTGGTTGAACATTTTGTGGCCGAATTTGTTGCAATGGTATAGGGCGTTGCATTGGTGGCCCTTGTGGCCTTGGTCTAATGTGTTGTGGTAGGAGTTGTTGTTGTTGTGGAATCCCACCAACACTTGACATTCTTTGCGTTTGGCCAGGCACATAAGTCAACTCCCCTTGATCTCCACTACCCACATAAGCATAACCCTCTTCCTCATAACTCTCGAAATCTTCATATCCTTCTTCATATACATCTCCTTCTATACCCCCCGATGATGGCCCAAATGGAATAGATGAGTATTGAAAACCTGACCGGTTTGGTGCTCCAAATGATGAAGTAGCATGAACAACAGTTGAGCCTTGTGGTAATGTATAGGTGGATGATGATTGACCTGAAGCTGGGAAGAAATGGGTAAGTGGTGGAATTGTAGAAGCAGGGCTAAAGGTAAGGGTAGGTTCAGTTTGAGTATTGGTAGGTAATGTAGTATTGGGTGGTGGGATATCAAATGGTGAAGTAAATTCGGTAGTAGAACTGGGCATGGTGGTATTTGGTGAAGGTTGAGTGGATGATGGTATAAATGGTGGTATGAGTTCACCCGTAGTGGGTGGTGGTTGTGGTGGATCCATGTATCGAATTGGTGTGATTGGTGTAGTTGGTGTTGTTGGTGAACCGCTAATTGTGTTTTCCCTTAACAAAATTCTGTTTGCTCGCAAAGTTCGTTCGATTTCCGGATCAAATGCTAATGGTGAAAGCTTGTGAGAGCTCCTAGTATGCATGCACCTGTCAATACCTGCACACTAACACACCCAGCGTAAACCAGAAAAATAACAAACTTAAGAAAAGAACAAAAAAAACACACGTTGCGCACTACTCCCCGGCAACGGCGCCAAAATTTGACGTGATTGTCGTGGGTCACGCAAATTTAATCCCAAAAAACAACTATAGATAGCGGTAATAGGGTATCGAACTCAGGGAGTATGTGGAAGGTGTGTTGATTTTATAGCTTTGCAATTAACTACAATTAACCTAATTTGCAGAAAAATAAAGATCAATGGTTTGGATTGTTGTTTTAGAATACTAAATTAAAAACTAATTGCAAATCAAATGTTGGTTGTAAAACAGATTAGGAGAGAACAATGACCATCTTAGGTTTCAGTTTCTTTAAACAATTGTGTGTAATTCCAACTAGAAAGAGTTACATAGACATAACTCGTGTATAGATAATTGAAGTGATAAAAGGGAACAAAGTATTCGGATTATATAAACGCGAGGTTGTTTCCCGATGACCAATTAATCAATAACCAACCCTAACCCTTCCCGTGATATCTCGATTGCCAACGGCACCAAGAACGTACGATTAAGACTAGAAATTGCAATATCGATTAACAAGTTACAAGCAATTAAACATACACCATGATATTCAAGCAACGCAAGTTATCATTCTAGAAATTCAGAAATAAACACACAAAAGTTCAAGAGAAACCTTCACCTAAGATGATCACCGAAAAGTTTAGCCGGACATAGTTTGGTGAATCATCATACCAACAAATCTAATGTTCATAGGAATCATAAACACAAACCGAATGTTAGAAATTGTTCCAAACCAAGCAAGAACAAGCAAAATCGCCCCTAGTGAGTCCCAAAACCGTCCAATGATGAGAACACTTCAAAAGACACAATAAAACCGACTTTAATGAGGCAGTTACAAGTTGTCTCGGAGACACCACCGTAATTTACGGCTCCACCGTAAATTACGGTGGACATGAAATGTTTTACGGCCCAAGAAGACTGCTTTACGGTGGCAATATGATGGATTTCAGGTCCACCGTAATTTACGGTAGGACCGTAAATTACGGTGGCAGCTTGAATCTTTCAATTTGTTTCATCTCTAATGCTAGCCGCCAAATCCAACCCACATGATGTCTGCTTTCCTCTGATGTTGACCCAATTAAAACGATCCAACTGTCCTTTTCTTTTGTGAGGCTGCCAAAAATAGAATTCTTGGTACTCCACATGATGCTTGTATACCTTCCTGTTCACGTGACTACCTCAACCAAAAATAATGATGATGTTGTTGTATGACAAAACCTCAAAGTCACGATGCCATTTAATTTCCAACCGTTGCCTACGCGTTCCAATTTAACCGAATTAAGCGATTTACCTGCAAAACACACGAACACTCGTAGTTACTAAGTTCAAGCAAATAACCAAGTAAAGCATGGAATTTTAATCTTTTTAAACCACTTAAGGGTTGTCCTACGGACCACCCGTCAGGCCATTTGAATGACTGGACCGTAGCATAGATTTTTTATAAGTTTTTACTTAGTTAAAATCTTATGCGCTTTGTAAGTGGACTGGATCGGCTCACTTTTGCTTAATAGATTTTTGTTATTTTTAAACTATTTAAGCCTTCTCGATCGGCGCGAGGCATGGGTCGAGGCCCGTTTGTGCACATTTTGTATCGTTCAAACTTTCACGTTGATATGTTATTGCTTGTTTTATCAAAACGTAGATTTCTTTTTTAATAGATAACATAATTTCCGGGGCACCTGCTTTTACAAGAAAATGGAAATATACTCAGGGCATTACCCTCCCGATATTACATGAAAAAAAGAGAATATGAAATAAAAGTAGCGATCTTTTTTGGACCGTAGCGATCGTGCAACTACATAAAGCATTTCTTCAAATGGATCCCGTTCCATGTTCTCGGAACAGGGGTTCCGTCGATTTTTTCGAGCACATAGTACCCTTTGTCACTAGCTTCTTTCACACGATACGGTCCTTCCCACTTGGGGGCCAATTTTCCAGGAGGCTCGACTCGGCTTGCGTCATTGCTTCGGAACACATAATCTCCAAATTTAAATTTGTAAAGCTTGGTACGGGTGTTGTAATATTTCTCAATTTTTTGTACCAGGCTTCTTTAATTGCGGCTATGTTCTGGCATTCTTCCAGCATATCAAGATTAGATCGGAGCTCTTGCTCATTCTCTTCCCAGTTTTTGCATCTCTGATTTGGGAGTCCGATCTCTGCCGGGATCACTGCTTCAGTCCCATATGTAAGACTGAACGGTGTTTCTCCGTTACTAGTCTTGTGTAAAGTTCGATGGGCCCATAGGGCATTCGGCAACTCATCTACCCATCCTTTTCCTTCATAGCCGAGTCTCCTCTTGATCCCATCGATGATTCTGCAGTTGATTTATTCGACCTGCCCATTCCCCTGAGGGTAAGCAACTGAGGAGAAGACTTGGTTAATTTTCAAACTCTCGCACCATCGTTTGAACGGATTCTCCGCGAACTGCTTCGCATTGTCGCTTACTATGTATAGTCGAAGACCGAAACGACATACGATTTGTTCCCAGAAAAATCTTGTTACGTTATAACCGGAGATGATCGTTAAAGGCCTCGCCTCTACCCACTTGGTGAAATAGTCTACTGCAACTAGCAAATATTGAGCGCTTCCACTTGATCGCGGGAAAGGTCCGACTATGTCTACGCCCCATTTTTGGAAGGGCCATGCGGCAGTTACAGGGATCATCTCGTTCTTTGCTTTAAGGCTTATTGGCGCATGCTCCTGGCATTCATCACATTGTTGGAGTTCTTTTACTGCACTTTCGTACATTCCGGGCCAGTAATACCCTGCATTCTTTACTTTTGTTACTATCATTTTTGGCCCAGCATGGATACCGCAAATGCCATAATGTATCTCTCTAATGATGTAACTGGCCTGCTCTGGATCAAGACATTTTAATAAAGGGCCGAGAAAGGTCTTTCGGTATAGACCCCCTTCTTGCATTTGGTATTGAAGCGAGTTGATCTGGATTTTTATGGCTTTCGCCTTATCAACTGGTAAGACATCATGCACTAAGTAGTTGATAATCGGAGTCATCCAAGTTTGGGTTGGGGCTTCTACTTGCATGACCTATGGAGCGGCAATCGAAGGTGCGGTCAATACTTCCACCCGTACCTCCTTTACCAGATGACTGAACGACACAGATGCTAGCTTGCTTAAAGCATCGGCCTTTTTGTTTTTGCTGCGGGGGATGTGTTCGACCTTGCACGAGTCAAACAGTGCCATTGCTTGTTTTACTTGCTCTAAGTACTCGATCATGTTAGTTTCTCTTGCTTCGTATCCGCCGTTTACTTGGTTTGATACAAATAGAGAATCAACATGCGCTACGACATTCTTTGCTCCAACTTTGGCTGCTAAGCGTAAGCCGGCCAACAATGCCTCATACTCGGCTTCGTTGTTGGAGCTCTTGAACTCTAGTCGAAGTGCATACGTTATGTCTATGCCATCAGGATCGGTTAGCATCAGGCAGGTTTCTGCACCCTCAGCACTCGAGGCTCTATCTGTATACAAAAACCAGGGTTTGTTTGGAGCCTGTTCCATTCTTTCAGCTTCTCTGTCCTCTGGCATTTCCACCAAGAAATCAGCAATTACCTGGCCCTTCAATGGGCCTTTGGTTCTAAAGGTGATGTTGAAAGCGCCTAACTCAATCGCCCATTTTGCCATTCGACCCGATACTTCAGGGCGTCGGAGGATGTGCTGGATTTTTTGATCTGTACGAATCTCGATTGGGTGAGCCTGGAAATATCTTCGGAGCCTTCGTGACGCATGGACCAAAGCCAAAGCTAATTTCTCCAAATTTGGATACCTTGTTTCGTAATCTTTTAACGTTCGGCTGACGTAATAGATGGGGATTTGAGCTCCGGTCCGATGAGCGACCAGAACCGCACTGATGGCACCGCGTGATGCGGCCAGGTATACTGTTAGCACTTCGTCTTCATCCGGGACGGTAAGAGTCGGTAACGTGCCCAGGTAAACTTTGAGTTCTTTAAAAGCCTGAGCAGCTTCATTGGACCATTTAAATTCTGATCTAAAACTCTTTCGTAATACGTCCATAAATGGGAGCGACCTGTCCATGGCTTTTGACAAGAAACGATGGAGAGCGGCCAACCGTCCGTTTAAAGACTGGATTTCCTTGACCGAAGTCGGAGGCTTCATAGTGAGGACGGCGTCTATTTTGTCGGGGTTAGCTCGTAAGCCACGTGACCCGACCATTACACCCAAAAACTTCCCTTCTTCTACTCCGAATGTACACTTTCTAGGGTTCAACTTCATGTTAATGCTTCAGAGTCGTGTGAATGTTTCTAGAATATCTTTTAGCATAACTTCTTCATTGTTGCTTTTGATCACAATATCATCGACATGTACTTCCAAATTTCGCTCAATTTGGTCTTTAAAAGCTTTGTTCATTAACTGCTGATATGTCGCACCGGCGTTTTTCAAACTGAAAGGCATCTTTGTAAAGCAATAGATCCCTTCGTTAGTGACAAAGGTCGTCTTATCTTCATCTTCGACCACCATTTGTATCTAATGATAGCCTTTGTAAGCGTCTAAGAAACATTTTAGCCTGAACGTGGCAACAACATCGATCTTTTCATCAATTTCTGGTAACGGAAAGCAATCCTTTGGGCATGCGTTATTCAGGTCGGTGAAATCAATGCACATTCTCCAGGAGTTGTCTTTTTTTTCCGGTGAGAGTTTGAGCAAACATATGACACCATGCTGGCATGGGCCATTGTTCATCTTTTGCCGCTCCGGTGAAGGCGAACATGTGATCGTCCGGATCGGTCGTGCCATCATAAAGTTTCAACGTTGGAGGCATTTTTATCTTCGCCGGTAGTGGTGCATTAGCGATCCTTAACGTGAATTTTGATTGAGAAGTCATCGACGTTGGCTGATACGGCATGATCAGCTCTTGATCCTGAGGGTTTAGACCCAGAGATCCCTGGAGAAACAGGTCGTACAGACCGTTATTTACTGGAGCGTTCGTAAGAGTGGAAACTTGTGAAAAACATGTTATAGGATTGGAGATTATGGAACTTACAATAGATCCAGAAGTGAAAACTCCAGTGGAGATGGGATTAGCCCCTGGGTAGGCGCTGCTGAACAAGTTTGTTCGGAGACTCTGTAACATTTCCTCCCGCTGTTGCTGCTGCTGGAGCTGTCGTAGCAGATTGGCATTGCGTATTAGAAAAGCATTATCAAGATCAGGTAACGGCATAGAAACCGGAGCGGTGACCGAAACTGTATTTATAGAACTTGCAACTATAGAACTTGCAGGTGGAGGTATCATTACCGACCCTAACGAAACAGCCGAGGTGGCAGGAGCTGTGGAGGCAACTGTTACAGGTGAAACTCTACCTTCCAGAATGTCGTTATAAGACGGGAAAGTGTTTGTAGATTCCATAATTTCGAATGAAAAGAATCAACGAAGTAGATTTTGTGAATTCGAGGGGATGGCGCCACTGAAGACTCAAAAACCAGTTGGTCCGAGCTGGAATGAGTAGAGCTTCAGATGACCTTAACAGAGACCTGTAAGATCACAAGAGAAGAAACACACCGTTAGCCTCGTCACAGGGAGGGGGGCCTCTCTGTGACCAAGCTCGGGCGTGAGAATAAGTATTTGTGGAGGAGAAATAGGTCAGTGAGGGAGAGAGAGGGGAGAGTTTAGAGAGAGAAAGTAGTGATTACCCTTTGATGGAAGCCCTGGCGGGGTATTTATACTTTTTGGGTATGCTGACGTGGCGAGTTAGTTGGGGTCGGATCAGTCGCTGTCAGGTAGTTAAAGTTGTGGGCCCCCAGTTAGTTAAGGAAGATCCTATTGGTTGATCGTTCCGACTGGGGACACTGGGTCTTACCAGCCCCTTGTGTCAACGGTCCGACCTTAGATTACTAAGTATTCGGTCCGACCCAGGACGTATCCTCATCAACTTGGAACCGGCTCAATTATTCGAAATTCGATTCAAATCGATTTTCAGGTTTCTTAAATCTTCTTTGAATAACGAACGCCATTAGTCATGCATGCTCAAATATTAATCATGTTGCCACTATTTAATTATTAAATTATTTTTCATGTTTTCACGTATATTTCAGTGGTACCCGAATTACGATTCACATTTACTAATCTTGTCTATGAAAATGTCGTTTGAAAAAAAACATAAGAAAATTATTGAATTAACGATGTCAAAAATAACACTGAACAAAGAAAGAGAACAATATTGTTTTTAATAATATGTTCTGCTCTAAATTCCAATTGTTTTTACTAATTTGTTCTTTTCTAAATTCCAAATATGATAGAGCTCAATTGTAGTAAGAAACTAAGAGAAAAGAAGATTTTCTAAAACCAAGCTAACCACTGATTGTTAGCCTTTCTGTTATTATAACTGCCAAACTCAACTAACTCAATACAACATTTACAACAACAACCCTATACTATCATTGTTTACAAAAGACCCCCCTAAACTATTAACTACACATATCAATACCCCCCTTCAATCAAACCTTGTACTCAAGGTTACCACTGACACAACCAATCCACTGTTAAACCACAACTACTGATAATCCTCAACCACTGATAAACCTCACCCACTGATAAGACACAACCACTGACACAACCAATCCATTGTTAAACCACAACCACTGATAATCCTCAACCACTGATAAACCTCACCCACTGATACGTTACAACCACTGAAAAACTTCAACCACTGCTAAAGCTGGAAATCAGGAATTATCAGTTGCAGATCATGTTTATTCTCCCACGTAGTATAACAACCCTCCCGAATATTTTTCTGACACCCTAATATATTTTCAAATACCCTTATATGTCTTAAAATACACCCCGTATGTGAAAACCGAGCCCAAAACACGAAATAACATTAAAAATAAAATAAAAAAAAAGTTTATAGGTCGCTCGCGGGCCGCATAGATCTTTTAAAGATCTTACGCGGGGCGCGACAGCTCCAAACTCAGGCGACACCCGGTGCTGCCACGTGTCAACATCGTGTCGCAGCTAGTTGTGATGACCAGTCAACCTTAGACCCTATTACCCTACGACGCGGGCTGCGTAAGCCGAATCTTACTTCTACGAGGGCCGCGAGAACCTCGAATTACAGCCCTATAAATTGAGGGCATCGGGCCTTCAGTCTGCTTGTTCATTTCTTTTCTAAATCTCGAAATTTCTGATAGATAGCATAATTTCCGGACATAATACCCCCCTAAGTAACGAAGTTCTACCCCAATGTAAGTATTATAACCCCTGTTACGTATTAGATACGCTGCCCGATTGATCCAGGGTTCCGTAACGGCTGGCGAGGTTCTGCCCGACGTAGTCGTTGGAATGCCGTCTCGAGGAGGGTATAACTAATGTAAATAAAAGGGTTATTTTACTAACATATGTACATTTGTGTAAATTATAGATTATCACCAGGAAACCTTAGAAGAAACCTAAATCAGCAATATGAGTTTATCCTCTTTTTGTAAACCTTTTATGAACTGTTTTACAAAACCTTAAATGTTTTACAATGCAATTAAGCAGTGATTGAGTCTTTGTAGTTCTCAATTACTGTCGGTATGTTGGGGTTTTGTATACAAAATGTGGAACACGTTACCATTGGACAATGAGTTAGCCAATGTGTAATATGACCCACCAGTCAGGATTGACAATACTGAATGAGTAATTGTGTAGAAATAAACAATGTGATTGCTCTGAATACTGTTAAAGGATAAAATATTTCTTGATTAAACTGGGATTCACTCACCAGTATTTCCCACTGACAAATGTTTTTAAAACGCGTTTCAGGTAACAAAATGTAAAAGCCAATTAGAAGAAAGCCAGCTGGAGAGCACTGAAGGCTTAGAAAAATGTGGCTATAAAAGTTACCTAAAAGACGATGTTTTAAATTCAATAAAATAGGGTTTATCCCTATAAACATGTTGTAATAAGAAACTTGAGTTTTACCCATGTGTTTATTAATATAAAATATGGTGGTTTTACTCTGATAAACATTTCCTAACTACGGTCCTGATGAAATTTCCGCTGCCAAATTGAATAATGATAAACAAAAATTAATACCACCACAACTGGTCTCGTGGCCGCCCGTTCCCAGGACAGATAGGGGGCGGGGGTCGCGACAGAAGGTGGTATCAGAGCTAAGCCACTGATTCAGCCACAGAAGTGTTCTGCTGACATCAATATATTATTTAAATTGTTAGGAAATTAATTATGGAAATACTTGCATATCTGTATTTTATTGTCGTGTGTTATTTGACTATTTTTTAGTTTTCAGTATGAGTGATTAAGGACCCTCAGACGTGTATCGTCAATTTTCCGAGTCACCTAGGAGTGAAGGTACCTCTTCACAGCCTGCCCTCTCTGGGTATGCTGCTGATAATGAAGAAGGGCTGTTTATCTTTAAGGCTTAGTCTGAAGAGCCATTCCCCCAGAAAAAGAGAGGATGGTTTAGTAAGGGAGCATTTGAGCGTAGGAAAAGAATGCGAAAGTTTCAACAACAAAGAGTCCTAGCAGCCGCTAAACGAGAGTCAGATGCCCATACACAGGATATGCTTAATAGAAGCCTAGCTAATTTCCATATCCTAGCAACAACTGCTGCTGACCCAAATCTGGAACAACTAGTAGCCCCACAACCCTTACCTTTATTCCCTACTCAGCCGATGGAGATAGAAGAAAACCCTGGAAATCAAGTAGAAATGCATGATTTCAACCCTGAGGAGATACCTAGGATACCAGCCCCTAATCCCTTAGACCCGGACTATGATCCATGGTTCGATGATCATAGGGATTATGTGCCGCGCTATCACTTAAACGACGAACCCATGCCGAACTTAGCAGCTTATCCAGGTTTGGACCCTCTAGATCCCTACTACGACAACGATGAATACATTAGGGAGATATTAGAGAATCCTTACCCTCAGGAGAATCCCATACCCCAGTACCCGGACCCGGTACCAGCACTTGCACCCCCAATGAGTGCAGATAATGTGCATGAACTCCGAACTTTAGGAGAAGAAATCTTGGAGAGTAGTGAGAGGATGAGGCAGGTAGGAGAGCGACTCGTCTGGAAGTAAGACGAGCACAATATGGATTACTGGATGAACCCAGACCAGTAATGTGAAGGTGGAAACTGGTAATAATAATAATAATATAATATAATAATAATAATAATAATAATAATAATAATAATAATAATAATAATAATAATAATAATAATAATAATCATAATCATAATGATAAATGTTGTAGTATAGACCACCTTGTGGTTAAAGATGCATAATAGTGTTGTATTGTACTTTTTAAATTTCTAGTATTGGTGTGTATTTGAGGCATACTATAATAGAAAGAGTAAAGTCGCAATGCTCGACGCTTTTGGTTAATAGTGTGTTGTGTGGTTGTTGCCTAAATTATTAATTATTTTGTGATATTAATAATTGGTAAATGTTTAAAATCTAGATGGACGACGAGGTAAACCAGGAAAAACAGAATAACGATAACCAGAGTAACATTAACTTGGATAATGAGAATCCGAACAACAACAACAATAATGGAAACCAAGTGGATAACAGTGCCATGCAGCATATAGTGGCACAAGGGATAATAGATGCAATGCCATATATTATCAAAACAGTTAGGGAAGCCGAAAATAAAAGTAAATATGATAGTAAGCGACCCTCTGAACCTGAGAACCGCGTGAATAATGGACCCGTACTTCAAGTGCCCATTCCCAAAAGAAGGAGAACCGTGTCTTACGGTTGTTCTTATAAAGAATTCTGGTATTGTAAACCAATGGAATTCTCGGGCAATGAAGGGGCCGTTGCATCTCTACACTGGATAGAAAAGACTGAGGCAGTCTTAAGAATAAGTAAATGTGCTGAAGAGGATAAGATAATGTTTGCTTCAAATCTGTTTAAGAATTTAGCATTAGAATGGTGGAACACTATCCTCCAGTCAAGGGGAAGTGATAGAACTTACAATATGGGATGGGAAGAATTTAGAAACATGGTAGAAAGGAAATTATGCCCTCCTAACGAGAAAGAACAGATAGCAAACAAATTCCTAAATCTTAGGATGATTGGAGTAGATAGTAAGGGTTATACTACCTTATTCTTTGAATATTCTAGAATAGTACCAACCCTTGCTTCACCCGAACCAGTTTTAATCTCCCGTTATATTTGGGGATTAATTGGGGAGATTAGACATGTAGTCAAGGGAGCTAGACCTCAAACCATAGAAGAAGCTGTAGAACTAGCCAACACCTTGACAGATGAGTTAGTCCGTACGCGAGAAGAGGATCAAAGGAGGAACCTGACCCAGAAGCTGACTCAAGAATTTTGTTCTGGAAATTCTAACCGTGGGAGAAATGTAGGTTCTACCTCTGCACCCTACTGTAAGTATTGCAAAAGGAAGCATTCAGGAAGATGCTCCATCTACTGTAACTTTTGCAAAATATCTGGACACAAGGAGGAAGACTGCAGGAAAAAGCCTAACAACAGAATATGCTACAACTACGGAGAACAAGGTCATATCAAGCTTAACTGTCCAAAGATAGCTCCAAATGCAAAACCCAAGAATACTAAAAATGCTAGAGCATTTGTTCTGACTGTAGAAGAAGCAAAGATGATCCCGGATGTGATCATTGGTACGTTTTTAGTTAATGATGTTTTTGCTAAAGTATTATTTGACTCTGGTGCAAACCAAAGTTTTATTAATACTTCATTTTGCAAACTTCTTAATCAATCTTTAACTAAACTCCCACAAGAATGTCTAGTAGAGACAGCAAATGGGGAAACCATTAAGATATCTGAAATCTTGCAGGGAGCAAGAATAGAAATTTTAACTCGGAAATTTATTGCAAATCTTTACCCCATGAATCTGGCAGGATTTGATGTTGTGTTAGGAATGGATTGGTTAATAGCCAATAAAGCCAGTATTTTATGTGATCAAAAGTCAATTCAAGTAAATTCACCAAGGGGTGAAAAGATCACAATTAAAGGAAATAAGTTCTCTAAATTCACAAAATTCATCTCTGTGATGAAAACTGCAAGTTATATAAGGAAAAGATCATTAGTGTATTTGATTTCTATAATCACTAACACTAAAGGAAAAGAATTAAAGGATATTCCTGTAGTATCCCAGTTTTCAGATGTATTTCCAGAAGAGCTATCAGGACAACCTCCAAATAAAGAAGTAGAATCCATTTGATCCCAGGAACCGCACCAATTGCCAAGGCACCTTACTGATTGGCACTTGCAGAAATGAAGGAACTAAAGAAACAATTAGATGAATTGTTGGAGAAAGGATTCATACAACCAAGTTCATCACCCTAGGGAGCACCGATTTTATTCGTTAAGAAGAAGGACATATCAATACGTATGTACATTGACTACCGCAAATTGAATAAAGTCACGATTAAGAATCGGTATCCATTACCAAGAATAGATGATCTGTTTGATCAATTGCAAGGAGCAAGATTTTTCTCTAAAATCGATTTAAGGTCCGGATATCATCAATTAAAGGTACAGGAATGTAACACCTCGTAAAATCACGACCAATATAATAAAGACACGTGTCATGAGCTCTAAACGTGTAATGAACTGAATATGAGGGACTAAAGTTGACAAACAAAGAATGCATGTGCATAAAAGGATTCAAAGTGTCAACATTGGATAAATAAACCTTTCAACAACCCTACACGATGTTTATACCCTTAAACGAATGAATTATGAATCATACGAAGCCGTTTGTGGAAGAAAGTGAAAGATTACAAAATGTAAGGGTTAGAAGTGTCAACATGTTTAATTTATACCTCTGAGTGACCTTTTAACGAACCCGAAGCTTTGTAACGATTAATTATGTTCACTAGAATAAGTGATAAGAATTTCACAAGGTTTCGATATCGTATGAGAAAGATACGCTAACATTCGTAAGTGAGGGGTTAAAAGCGTCAACGATGCAATTTAAGACCTTCGGGTGATCGTAAAACTAAACGGGGACTTAACAAAGTTTGTTTATAATTTGGAGTCCTTAAAAGTCAAGTTGTAGGGTTAAAAGTGCAATAAAACAAGTTAAAATAAAGATTAGAAGGACCAGGGACCAAATATGTAATTTGCTGAACTTTGTAACCGGAGAGGGGCACCCATATCGGCCGCGTAAGACCTTTAAGGTCTCTTACGCGAGCCGCCTGAAAACCACCAGCATCCAAAAACATGGCAGTTGTCTGTTTTCAGCAGGTTAACCGACTTATGAGCATGGTATTCGAAATCCAGAGGCTGAGTCAGTAGTTTTTCATGCATAGGGACACTTGGGATTGATCTAAGATCAGTTATAGGCCTTGTTGTAATGATCTTGTGTGATTAAAGTCCCTATATAAGAACACTTTGTTGCAACATTGTTGCATGCACTTGGAAAATCATTCTAACTCAATTTCTGGAGTCTCCTGGAGCTCAAGACCATTCCCTAAGGATCATTAGTCGTGCTAAGTACTTCAGTAAGCATCCTTAACCTCTCTAATTCATGTTTTATTAGTTTAATGGCCTAAAGTCAAAACCATCGTAATTAAGGTTTGACTTAGTAATTAATCACTAATGGTCCAGTCAATTCTCGAATTGAAAGTAGCTATGAGTTGGTAATTATGTGGGTAATAAACCCTTAAAAGGGCACCCTCTGATTCCCACTCTAACTAGGTCAATTGTCGGGTCAAACTTAATTATAAAAAGTCAACAGAAAGCTAATTTTCAAATAAACACATAATTAACAATGTAGAAGCCATGAAACCTGTTTTATCACTTGTATAACCTGGTAATTAATGTAAGAACATGTCTAAGCATGTTCAACCAGACAATTTTCAGTTTAGACTCGGTTCGGAACCGAAAGTCGCAAAAGTAGACTTTTGCTTTGACTTTCAGTTCTGACCCAATGTAGCATATTTTAGAAATGCCTTAGAGCTCTATTAGGACCAGGTTATAGGATAGTGTAACCCTCTGAGGTTATACAACTTGGTTCCTTAGTTATCCGATTCATGTGCATGTTTCCGTTATATGCCTAAATGTTGACCATTATGCCCTTTTGACCTTAAAACGAGATTTTTGAAAATCTGAGAGGACAAAAACCTTTATTACTGATTTATAAACTTGTCCTAAAAATTTGACATCAGTTTGAGGTCTAGATTAGGAGTTATGCTCAATATCGTAATTAAGAAGCTTTTTATTAATTAAACGGTGTAATTAGCATAAAGCCTATCTAAACCCAAATTTTGACACCAAACTTTTTACCCACTGATGTAAAATAATATTTTGGGATTTTTGAAGATTTTTATTTATTTTTAAGCTTAGCATAACATAGAGTACTTGCTTCAATTCGGCAATACCCTACTGTTATGACTTATAAAAATAAATATTTTTACTGATTATATCAGACCCGAAACTCAGATTAATATTTATACTCTTTTATAAGCTTTAAAATGACCAAAATACCCCTACGAGGCATAATTTGAGTTTAAAACCATTTTGGGCATAATGGAAGGTATCTTACTGATATCACAACATATTTAAGGCATATTAACTTAGGAAACCTGTTCATGTCTCATTTGGTTACCCGTTATGCATTTATCGCGTTCGGTACGGTTTATGTAACTAGTTTGCATAAATTAACCGAAACGGGTCAAACCCTATCATTTTTATCTCAAATTCCAGAATGTGTTTAGTTTACCCATATTACACAAGTCTTCAAACTTGTCGGGTCTAAATCACATTCTATTCCGGTCTTCGCTTAATCTTGCGTTTGTACCGTATACCTTTCTTTAAAACTAACCGGTCTAAAGTAAGACCGTTAGGAATCTAATAGGTTAATTAAAACCTTCGTTCTAGATTTAGGGGCCCAGTAAAAGATACTTGCACTTGCTGATTTGTGCGGCTGGGATAAATTCATATAAATTGCTCAGGTAAATACTTTTAACGTATTTTCCTTTATACGGGCTTGGGGTACGGTATATAAAATACCGCTTGGTCGGGCATTGAATTGTTAATCATATGAAGGTTAATTTATTGAGATGACCCGTTTAATCTGTTTTGTTTGCTTAAAGCCTTTGGGGGGTTAATGACCATGTCCCGGATATCCTTGGCATCATTCATTGAAATGGCCACGACCTAAGCACGGGGTGTAGGCATACACCTGCCGGTACGTATATAAAAAGATATAACCGTCTGTTTGAGAATAACTCGTCGCAGGATTATATTATGTGGTGTGTCAATTAATCTTTAACTTGGTATTCAGCCCGGGCTACTGAACGTATAACAAACATGTAATTCTTTTACAAGTTTATATTTATATAATTATCCCAAGTTATAAAAGATATTTTGTGCCTTGTGCATTCAAACCAATTTTCTTAAACATTTTCAAAATGAGTCGGTTAATTGTATTTACCAGTGAAAACTGACGTATTTTCCAAAAAGGTTAAGTGCAGGTACTAATCGGAATAGGCTGGCTACTCCTAGCATCAATAAAGAGTCTTGCAAGATTAGACGTTTATAAATCTGCTGAACAATGTTTCTTTTAACTTTGATCCGCTTGTGGATCCTTCACAACCGTTTTCGTAGTAAATGATATTACTTTCATTCGGTTTGTAATGATTTTATCTTTCGACTTCCGCTGTGTATATATAAACTGTGATAAATTGTCTATGATGATATAAACTACGTCACGACACTCCCCACCGGGCCCACCGGTAATACTTGAAAATATCAGGGTGTGACAGGTTGGTATCAGAGCCAACATTAAGTGAATTAAACGCTAGCCTTTTGTGTTTAATCTCAATGACACAATATGCACATTCCTCGACTTTCGAGTCTAGACAAAGAACTTAGGACTAATTCTGACTTATTTTGTTTTGTCCTTTATTGTTTTCTTTTGTTGTTTCTTTTGTTTGTTTTGACAGGACCAACAAAAATGTCGCCAAGATTCCGAGGAAGAGGAAGAGGCAAGGGGCCATTCATCGCCCCAACGATCACGAGGCCGGACCTTCCCACCGGCGAACCCCATGTGCTACCATGAGTACCAGTCCTCAAGAAGACTGGAGGACCTATTTAGAACCCGCGAGGCGTTCAGTCTCGCTGAGCTCCTCACCTTCCTACCTCAACTCTTTCGGGCCTCAATCGGAGAACGAGCCCCACAACTCACATCACTCTTTCATACCCCTTCAACGCCCCAACTCACACTATTCCTTCAACGACCCAACACCCTACTTTCAAAGCCGGTTCAACCCGGCAAACCAAATTGATGAGCCAATGGGTTATAACCCGTTGGGACTGGAGGACCATTTCTCCATGGACATGGAAGAGGATCCGGAACCTGCCCAACCGCCATCTGGGACACCTACTCACCCCATCGAGATTTCGGATGGGTCGTCATATCATGGATCACCTTATCGTGGTCCAGACAGTTATGAGGCAAGGTTTGCCCAATACGACTGAGTGTTTACTCCCAATTACCAATCACAGCAGCAGCAGGATCATTCGGAGGATTCGCGTTTTGTAGCGGTTACTCCACCTCCACCACCACCGCTTGAGCAGTAGCTGCCTCCGGAGCCACCGAGGCGGAGAAGAACAACCGTATGGATGTTCGTGCGAGGGGGAATCCGTATCAGCACCCCTCAGCATTCAAGTGGCAGTCATTACCCGCCACTATATGAAGACCCACAGATGGGTGGGCCTTCGAACCCTATTTCTGAGGTGGAGTCTGCGCCAGTCGCACCGCTACCAGTGGGTTATGATAACCCAATTCCTACATATGCCGGTATAGCGGCATACAACCCCTTTGAGCAGCCTGCCTACCCGGGGTATAACTACTACAATGCCCCCAATGTTGACCCATACCTTGTAGCAGCCAACTACAATGCCCATCATCCTAAAGGGCCTTACGCATCCTCCTACCAAACCGGGTACCCACCTTATGGGTATCAACACCCACCACCTCCTCAACCTCCGCATCAGCAGCCGCCACAGCTGCCGTTGATTCAGCCCCAGCAGCAACGGGAGATTCTACAGAGGTTGAGCCAGGTGGAATGGGAGGTTCAAGAGGAACGTAGGAACCACCGGGGATTTCTCAAAGGTCTGGCGAGCTTAATCAAGGGAAAGAGCAAAAGGAATCATTAAATTCCTTATTTGTTTATTTTGTATTTCTTTAATTTTCAATCAAGTCCCTGCGTGGACAATTATTTATTTATGTACTTAGTCCCTGCGCGGACTTGTCTTTCTATCCTCAGTCCCTATGTGGACATCTTTTTTTGTATTCAGTCCCTGCGAGGACTTGTAAATTCAGTTTAGCCCCTCTGTGGGCAAGTTATTTCTGTTAAAGTCCCGTTTAGGGCAATATGTACTCTTTTAAATTTTAGTGGCATGTTATAATTTAAATTTCATTTTCGTCATTATATGCATAAATATAATATATATGAAATAAATAAATAAAAAATATCATTCCTTTTAAAATAATATGCCTATTAAATATTAAATAAGAATCTTAAAAGGTATAACCTAGCCTGCATGTCATTATAGACCTGGCCATAATGGTAAAACCTGTTTAAAAGGATTCAAACCCTTGTTAACATCTGAAAACATGTTAACACTCCTGGAAGATGTGATTCGTTAAAATCACACATGTCATTCTTATATTGGATTCTTCCAATTCCTTATTTATTATTTAAACATCCAATTGTGATGTAGGGCCTACGAGCCATAATCATTGTCATATAAGACAAAAGACAGATTGTAGTCTACGACTCCCTGTCAATAAAAGGTAATGAACTACGTTCAAACCTTAATACCTCGATTCTCTGAAATCATGGTTTCAATTTAAATAGTCCTTGTGACTAGGCCTTATGTGCCATTAATAATACCCTTAATACTTTATAATTAGGATGAATTATGATGAAAATCCTAAATGAATACGTTTAATAAATTAATCAAGTATGGTTTATAGTTACCATGGTTAATGAATTGCCATAAAAGACAATTCCATATTAGACTCCTGAATAAATCCTTGTTAATATTTTATGTAGCAAGCAAGCTACATGGCCGGGTCTGATGAAGTCAACAGTCACCCGAGAGAGAATCATGATACCACCAGAATCAACATAGCTGGTGCAGAGCTACAGGAATTAATAGATAATGCCGTTACACGAGTTCTAGACAGACGAGATAATGAATCAAGTGGTACCCGCAGCAGGACCCTATCTGTACAAGACGCAAAATCACACCCTACGGTTCACTCTGAGGCTCATAGTAAGCCACCTTCTAAACCTCATAAGTCAAAGAAGGATGATGCTAAACACTCATCAAATCAGCATAGTGTTCCGTCTAAGAAGATTGTATTTGATCAGGAGCCACGTGCAAAAACCTGCTCCTATAAGTATTTTGTCTCCTGCAAACCCAAGGACTTCACTGGGGAAAAAGGAGCTATTGACTGCATGACGTGGTTAGACGAGATGGACACCGTGGTTGATATCAACGGTTGTGCTGATAAGGATGTTGTGAAGTTTGTATCTCAGTCATTCAAAGGTGTAGCACTAGCTTGGTGGAGGTCTCTAATCCAAGCTACTGGGAAAATCCCATTGTACAATCTGTCTTGGGATCAGTTTGTGACTTTGATCAAGGAGAATTTCTGTCCTCAACATGAAGTTGAGAAGATCGAGGCCGACTTCCTGACATTGGTTATGAAGAATTTAGACTGTCAGGCATATCTCACGAGTTTTAATACCATGTCTCGATTGGTTCCATACTTGGTGACGCCGGAACCAAAACGAATAGCCCGTTTCATTGGGGGTTTAGCCCCAGAGATCAAAGCTAGCGTGAAAGCCTCTCGACCTACTACCTTTAGGTCTGTAGCTGATTTGTTATTATCTCTTACCCTTGATGCGATCAGGCAGAGATCGCTTAGGCATTTTGATGCTGGGAAGAGAAAACATGAGCATGATAACTCACACCGTTTAGACAAGAAGCACAAAGGGAACTCTGACCACAAGAAGAGTTCTGGGTTTAGAAAGGATGATCAGCAGTCGGGTGAAAAGCCCAAGTGTAAAATTTGCAAGAAACGTCATTTGGGAAAGTGCAGATATGAATCAAAGTCCCCATCACAACCAAGAGCTTGTGGGATTTGCAAGTCAAGTGAGCATAGGACATTAGACTGCAAGAAAATAAAGGATGCTACTTGCTACAATTGTAATGAGAAAGGGCACATCAAGTCCAACTGCCCAAAATATGCCAAGAAAGCTGAGGAAGGAAAGAAGACCAATGCTAGGGTCTTTCAAATGAATGCACGGGAAGCAGTTCAGGATGACAACGTGATAATAGGTACCTTTCTCATCAATGATGTTTATGCGAGGGTATTGTTTGATTCCGGGTGCAGATAAGTCGTTTGTAGATAATAAGTTTTGCAAGTTATTAAATCTGCCTGTTAAAACCCTAAGCATGAAATATGAAGTAGAGTTGGCCGATGGTACCATAGAAACTGCCTCAACTGTGTTAGATGGATGTTTTATATCCATTAGGAACCACTCCTTTCCGTTATCCTTGCTTCCTTTGAAATTAGCTGGTTTCGACATATTGATAGGCATGGATTGGTTATCTCATAACCAAGCCCAGATCGTTTGCAACAAGAAACAAGTGATTGTCAAGACTCCATATGGTGAGCCACTCACCATACAAGGAGATACTTAGTATGGATTGCCTAAGCAAGTGTCTATGCTTAAGGCGTCAAGGTGTTTTGGGAAAGGTTGTGTCATCTACATGGCACAAGTAACTATCGATGAACCAATACCCAAGGTTGAAGACATCCCTGTCATCTCTGAATATCCAGAAGTATTCCCTGAAGAATTACCTGGTTTACCCCCAGATAGGCAAGTGGAGTTCAGAATCGACATTATACCTGGAGCAGCACCTATTGCAAGAGCACCTTACCGGTTGTCCCCAACTGAGATGAAAGAGTTGAGAACTCGGTTGGATGATTTGTTGGCAAAAGGATTTATCAGGCCAAGCTCATCTCCTTGGGGAGCATCGATTCTGTTTGTGAAGAAGAAGGATGGATCGATGCGTCTATGCATCGATTATCGCGAGCTTAACAAGGTCACGGTCAAGAATAGATATCCATTGCCTAGGATCGACGATCTGTTCGATCAAATGCAAGGGGCAAGTTACTTCTCCAAGATTGATTTAAGGTCTGGTTACCATCAGCTGAAGGTTAGAGATGAAGATGTGCATAAGACTGCATTCAGAACTCGCTATGGCCACTACGAGTTCTTAGTGATGCCGTTCGGACTCACTAATGCACCAGCAGCGTTCATGGACCTCATGAATCGCGTTTGCAAACCCTACTTAGACAAGTTTGTCATTGTCTTCATTGATGACATTCTTATTTATTCAAAGAATCAGGCTGACCATAAGAAGCACCTTCGGTGTATTCTTAAACTTCTTCAACAAGAGAAGCTTTATGCTAAGTTCTCTAAATGCGAGTTTTGGCTTCGTGAAGTCCAATTTCTTGGACACATGGTTAGTGAGTGTGGAATACAGGTAGATCCCGCTAAGATTGAAGCCATCATGAATTGGCAAGAACCGAAGACGCCCACAGAGATTCGCAGTTTCTTGGGATTGGCAGGATATTATAGGCGTTTTATTGAAAACTTTTCAAGGATTGCTGCACCCCTAACTTCTTTAACTAGTAAGAATATTAAGTTTGATTGGGGTCCTAAGCAACAAGAATCCTTCGATATTCTTAAACATAAGTTAAGCAATGCTCCTGTGTTGACATTGCCTTAAGGAATTGAAGAATTTGTGGTTTACTGCGACGCATCGCACACTTGCAGGGGATGTGTGCTAATGCAGAAGGGTAAAGTTATTGCATAGGCTTCCCGACAACTAAAAGTGCACGAAAAGAATTATACCACCCACGACTTGGAGTTGGGTGCAGTTGTGTTTGCACTAAAACTTTGGAGGCATTATCTATATGGTACCAAGTGTGTGATCTATTATGATCACAAGAGCCTTCAACATTTGTTTAATCAGAAGGACTTAAACATGAGACAATGTCGATGGATGGAGACTTTAAATGACTATGATTGTGAAATCAGATACCATCCAGGCAAGGCAAATGTGGTCGCCGATGCCTTATGTAGGAAGGAAAGGGTGAAGCCCATAAGAATCAATGCCAAGAGCATTGAATTAAAGAATAGTTTGAATGAAAGACTGTTAGCCGCGCAGAAGGAAGCCATATTAGAAGCTAACTATCCAAATGAAAAACTAGGAGTCACTGAAGAACAGTTATCATATGGCAAGGATGGAATCCTAAAATTGAATGGACGAATATGGGTTCCAATCTATGGAGGACTTAGGGAAGTGATCCTTCAGGAAGCGCATAGTTCGAAGTATTCTGTTCATCCTGGCTATGACAAAATGTACCAGGATTTGAAGGCAAATTATTGGTGGATAGGCTTGAAGAAATCTATAGCCACTTATGTGGCCAAATGTTTGACATGTGCTCAAGTTAAAGCAGAACACCAGAAGCCGTCAGGTTTACTACAACAGCCTGAACTTCCCACCTGGAAGTGGGAAATGGTGACTATGGATTTTATCACCAAGTTACCGAAGACAAAGCGAGGAAATGATACTATTTGGGTTATAGTGGATAGACTGACTTAGTCAGCCCACTTCCTACCTATTAAGGAAACACACAACTCAGATAAGTTAGCTCAGCTGTACATGGATGAGATTGTATCTCTCCATGGAGTGCCAGTGTCTATCATCTCTGATAGGGATAAGAGGTATATATCGCATTTCTGGAAAAGTTTTCAACAATCCCTAGGCACTCAATTGAACTTCAGCACGGCATACCATCTTCAGACGGATGGTCAAAGTGAGCGTACTATTCAAACACTGGAAGATATGTTAAGGGCTTGTGTTATTGATCTAGGTGGAAGTTGGGATAATCATCTTCCATTAATCGAATTCTCATACAATAATAGCTATCATTCCAGTATTCAAGCTGCACCTTTTGAAGCTCTGTATGGAAGAAAGTGCAGAACGCCCGTTTGTTGGGCAGAAGTTGGAGATGTCCAACTCACAGGACCTGATATAGTCCTGGAGACGACAGACAAGATTGCACAAATAAGAGATAGTCTCAAAGCTGCCCGAGATAGGTAGAAAAGCTACGCAGATAAAAGGCGTAAACCTCTAAAATTCGAGGTAGGCGACAAAGTGTTACTAAAGGTATCACCCTGGAAAGGGGTAATGCGATTTGGTAAGAAAGGCAAGTTAAGCCCAAGATACATAGGACCATTCGAGATCATCGAATGTGTCGGAACAGTGGCTTATAAGTTAAACCTGCCTGAAGAGCTCAGTGGTATTCATAATGTATTCCACATCTGCAATCTAAAGAAATGTCTAGCTGATATGTCACTAGTCATGTCACATAAAGATGTGCATATTGATGAGAGCTTAAAGTTTGTTGAGAAACCTTTGTCAATCGAAGATCGACAGGTTAAAAAGCTTCGAAGAAAGCAGGTACCGATCGTAAAGGTTAAATGGGATGCCCGTAGAGGTCCCGAGTATACGTGGGAGGTAGAGTCCACAATGAAAGAGGAGTACCCTCATTTATTTCAGTAAATCTCGAGGTAGAGATTTCTTTTAAGGGGGTGAGGATGTAACACCTCTTAAAATCATGACCAATATAATAAAGACACGTGTCATGAGCTCTAAACGTGTAATGAACTGAATATGAGGGACTAAAGTTGAAAAACAAAGAATGTATGTGCATAAAAGGATTCAAAGTGTCAACATTGGATAAATATACCTTTCAACAACCCTACACGATGTTTATACCCTTAAACGAATGAATTAAGAATCATACGAAGCTGAAAGATTACAAAACGCAAGGGTTAGAAGGGTCAACATGTTTAATTTATACCTCTGAGTGACCTTTTAACGAACCCGAAGCTTTGTAACGATTAATTATGTTCACTAGAATAAGTGATAAAAATTTCACAAGGTTTCGATATCGTATGAGAAAGATACGCTAACATTCGTAAGTGAGGGGTTAAAAGCGTCAACGATGCAATTTAAGACTTTCGGGTGATCGTAAAACTAACCGGGGACTTAACAAAGTTTGTTTATGATTTGGAGTCCTTAAAAGTCAAGTTGGAGGGTTAAAAGTGCAATAAAACAAGTTAAAATAAAGATTAGAAGGACCAGGGACCAAATATGCAATTTGCTGAAACTTTGTAACCGGAGAGGGGCACCCATACCGGCCCCGTAAGTCCTTTAAGGTCTTTTACGCGGGCCGCCTGAAAACCACTAGCATCCAAAAACATGGCAATTATCTGTTTTCAGTAGGTTAACCGACTTATGAGCATGGTATTCGAAATCCAGAGGCTGAGTCAGTAGTTTTTCATGCATAGGGACACTTGGGATTGATCTAAAATCAGTTATAGGCCTTTTTGTAATGATCTTGTGTGATTAAAGTCCCTATATAAGAACACTTTGTTGCAACATTGTTGCATGCACTTGGAAAATCATTCTAACTCAATTTCTGGAGTCTCCTGGAGCTCAAGACCATTCCCTAAGGATCATTAGTTGTGCTAAGTACTTCAGTAAGCATCCTTAACCTCTCTAATTCATGTTTTATTAGTTTAATGGCCTAAAGTCAAAACCATCGTAATTAAGGTTTGACTTAGTGATTAATCACTAATGGTCCAGTCAATTCTCGAATTGAAAGTAGCTATGAGTTGGTAATTATGTGGGTAATAAACCCTTAAAAGGGCACCCTCTGATTCCCACTCTAACTAGGTCAATTGTCGGGTCAAACTTAATTATAAAAAGTCAACAGAAAGCTAATTTTCAAATAAACACATAATTAACAATGTAGAAGCCATGAAAGCCGATTCAACCCGGCAAACCAAATTGATGAGCTAATGGGTTATAACCCATTGGGATCGGAGGACCATTTCTCCATGGACATGGAAGAGGATCTGGAACCTGCCCAGCCGCCATCTGGGACACCTACTCACCCCATCAAGATTTCGGATGGGTCGTCATATCATGGATCACCTTATCGTGGTCCAGACAGTTATGAGGCAAGGTTTGCCCAATACGACTGTGTGTTTACTCCCAATTACCACTCACAACAGCAGCAGTAGGATCCCTCGGAGGATTCGCGTTTTGTAGCGGTTACTCCACCGCCACCACCACCGCTTGACTAGCAGCTGCCTCCGGAGCCACCGAGGCGGAGAAGAACAACCGCACGGATATCCGTGCGAGGGGGAATCCGTATCAGCACCCCTCAGCATTCAAGTGGCAGTCATTACCCGCCACTATATGAAGACCCACAGATGGGTGGGCCTTTGAACCCTGTTTCTGAGGTGGAGTCTGCGCAAGTCGCACCGCCACCAGTGGGTTATGATAACCCAATTCCTACATACACCGGTACAGCAGCATACAACCCCTTTGAGTAGCCTGCCTACCTGGGGTATAACTACTACAATGCCCCCAATGTTGACCCATACCTTGTAGCAGCCAACTACAATGCCCATCATCCTGAAGGGCCTTACGCATCCTCCTACCAAACCGGGTACCCACCTTATGGGTATCAACACCCACCACCTCCTCAACCTCCGCATCAGCAGCCTCCACAGCCGCCGTTGATTTAGCCCCAGCAGCAACGGGAGATTCTACAGAGGTTGAGCCAGGTGGAACGGGAGGTTCAAGAGGAACGTAGGAACCACCGGGGATTTCTCAAAGGTCTGGCGAGCTTAATCAAGGGAAAGAGCAAAAGGGATCATTAAATTCCTTATTTGTTTATTTTGTATTTCTTTAATTTTCAATCAAGTCCCTGCGTAGACAATTATTTATTTATGTACTTAGTCCCTGCGTGGACTTGTCTTTCTATCCTCAGTCCCTACGAGGACATCATTTTTTTTTGTATTCAGTCCCTGCGAGGACTTGTAATTTCAGTTTACCCCCTGCGTGGGCAAGTTATTTCTGTTAAAGTCCCGTTTAGGGCAATATGTACTCTTTTAAATTTTAGTGGCATGTTATAATTTAAATTTCATTTTTGTCATTATATGCATAAATATAATATATATGAAATAAATAAATCAAAAATATCATTTCTTTTAAAATAATCTGCCTATTAAATATTAAATAAGAATCTGAAAAGGTATAACCTAGCCTGCATGCCATTATATGTAACACCCCAAAAACGGATTTGGTAATTAAACTACGTTAGTACTAAAAGACGGATAAATTACCGTTAAGGGTAAAAGTAACCCGGTGAATATTAGGATTTGAATAAATAATCTTGAATTAATCCAAAAGAGGAATAAATGCTTTGAGAAAACACGATTTATTAGGAACCCGAGTTAACGGGAGTTAAAAATAAAACGGGTTATGATTCCCCACACCCACCAAGTTAACTAAGAATAGTTAACCTAGTTAGTAATGGGTAATTAAATGAAAAGCTATGAGATATAGCTTCTTTTGTAATAAATGAAACAAGAGGGACTAAAAGAGGCAAAAAGGGAAAATGTTTTGATTAAATAAATTACTAACACCAAAACACACACTCTAAGTGTGTGTTTTGGTCGAGATTTCCAGAAGAGCTAGGGAGCTCTCATCTTCAAACCCTAGACTCACTAAATTGCTCAAAATCAAGGAGAATTCAAGACCCGAATTGAAGCACGAACGTATATTAATGATCACCCAAGCTAGGGGATCATAAGGTATGTAAAATCTTGACATTTGATGAAGTTATAAAAATTTGATATTCATCCTAATCGCGAATTAGGCATGGATTAGAGAAGCTATGGCTAGATTAGTGATGTATACTTGCTTAGGAACGAAACCCTAAGTGAAAATCACACATAACATGCTATGAATTGAAGGATTTGATGAATTAACACACTTAGATAAGTGGGTTTTAATGTTATGATGAAATTGATGATATAACTATACTTAGAATCAACATGCATGATAATGAATAGAAGGTGTTTGATTAAACCATGAATTTGGGTACAAGATCATACTTCTCACGAAATGGGTTTTGTATGATATAAAAGAATTGATGTTAAGGTCGTGATATAGATACTTGAAATCATGTTACCTAGTAGATAGTGTGTAAAATTTAATTTCGTTAAGAGTTCGGATGAAATGCTTAAGCGAAATTCAATAAACCAAATGTGCATTGAATAAGTTGATAAGTCGATTGACTTTAAAAAGTCAAACCGACCAAGTATATGATCGAATGATAAATTCGATATAAGAAGCGTAGGATGGAATAGTCATAAATGATTATGACTAACCTAACCATCTTACAATTACAATGATAGTTTGACGCTTGGCAAGCTAGGTGAAAGCTTGGGGAAGGAAGCGGGTCAAACGAATCAAGAATGAAGGAAAAGCGTAATTCGGATGCAAGGTAAGTATATCTTACACTACTCTTGAATTATAGAATATTCTCTCATCGTATTAACTACGAATAAGATAAGTTAACAATCATGATATAATGTTCCGACGTGTAGTCGTACGGAACAAGATAACCGAAGTTGATAATAAACCATGTTTAATGGTTAAAAAGGGCTAATATATTTACTTAGTCAAGCAATGACTAATAAACATAGAATTCTTGATGGATACCTTATATGGTAAACCAAAACAAACGATAAGGGTAAAACGGAAATTTTGGTCATACATTGGCCGCAACCGTTAGTTTTTGAAAGACACTTATGATGTAAGCCATAATAGGCCAAAGGTGTTAAAAAAAATGAGTTATAAGTAAAATGACCGCATGGTGTAAACTGGAGCTAGTCATATAGACGAGAAGGTAATAAATGTCATCTCATGAATATAATCGGTCATTTAGACCAAACGGGTCAAAAGGTGAAAATATCACTCATTGACAAAATCGCCTAATGGTTTGTCGAGTGGTGTGATTACATGGATAATTATCGAGTGAATATCTACATCACTATTACTTAGCGTAAATGGGTCAATATAATGATCCGAGCCAGGTACGCATGATAGAATAACTCTCATTTAAACGTAAGGTTTGATGAGAGTTAAACAGAGTCAAAAGTAGATTTCTGGTTACTTTAATAGGTAAACCAAATGTTACGGACGATGGTCATTACATTTGAAAGGCATAATGACTTTTCAAATAAAATCATAGTTAAAAAGAGGGCTTATGGGTCAAACATGTTTGCAATAATCTCTCATAGTTAATGAAGGGCCAAGATGGACCAAAATGCCCTTATTAGTTAAACTGAGCAAACAACCCTTAAAGGTTGTTTGGAAACGAGTTTCATGATTAGATAAATACTTAGAATAAGTATAGAAGCTGAAAGAGGAAATATGTTAGTCAAATGGCACTATTGGAGTCTTTGCCGTAAAATAATGATTCGAGAGGTAAAAATTTGGTTTATATTGATCACCACATTAAACCCACCATAAATACAGTTGTGGTGGAAGTTTATATGATGAGAAATGTGGTGATGGAATGCTAGAAGCAATCGAAAGCGATTTTAGGCTTGAAAGTGCTTAAATACCCTTAACGGGTCAAAATTAGCATTTAAGCGTAAACGGGTTTTTATTATGTAAGAAACCTATGATTTGAGATTAATATGATAGGAGATATTGAAGTTATGAATTTCATAAGTTTAAAGATCAAATAAACATGTTTGTGTGATAAAATCATGAACGGGTCAAAATTAAGTAAAAAGGGTAGTAAGCCGAAGACTTATAAGTCTGAAATTTTGTTAATCCGGATGTCGGATTTCAACTCCATGAGATGGAGAATTAAATTACGGTCACGTAGGAAAAAGAATCGTGTAAAACGGATCAAAAACGAGAAAGTTATGCTCGTTTCCGTAAAATCCGGTCGTGCTGAGAATATGCAGCAACCAGCTGCAACAATCTGTCAAAAAGAGGCCGTGGCGTCGCGCCACGGCCATGGTCGCGCGTGGCGACGGCCTAATTTCTGATAATGTTGATTTTTTTTTTGTTTATTTCGAATATTTGACCTGATTAACTTGTTGTACTTGTTATTTAACTATCAAAACTGATTTCTAAGTTGGTTTTGATCATGGGTGAATGTCGAGAGTCCCGGATGAAGATCAAGTGGCGAGCAAGAACCGAACACACGTTAAATGAAGCTTTCGCGTCAAATCTTGAGTTGTTTGCTAAAAGTGAATTATGTAAACATTTATAAACATGTACTTTTTGAAATGTTGTAAACTATGGGAATGTTAGCATGACAAGTTGATTTAGAAAAGTCACATTTTAGCATATAAAATGTGTATATTGTTTATAAAATCCTGATTTATAAGACGGGCCTTACAAGTTGGTAATCAGAGATCAAGGTTAAAAGAGTAAAGCGTGTTCGGTTCGAGGCTTGATTGCAAATCCGGTAAGTATATGTATGTTAATGGTTTAGCGTGTTAAAGTGTTGTAAACAACACATAGGGTTATCGTGTAATACACGTTACCCTAATTAAAATGATTGATATAGTTGACGAAAATACGCACGTTGACGCGTATAGTAGAAAAAGCCTTGTATTATAATACGGGTGATTATTGAAGTTGATTTCATTAACTTTTGTAAATGTTTTAGTTGAAGGACACTCGAATCTAAAGATAGCGGGAGTCTAACAAATTACGGACTTGACGGAGGAACGGTCCAAAGTACGGCAAGTATAACATGCTCACCAAGGTCCTAAATCGCGTAGCGATCTCGAACAAGGCTAATGGCAAGAAAAGCCTGTCAGGGCAAGCATTACCAGGTGCACATTTTAAATTAATTGCACAAATAGTAATATGCAACAAATACGTAGAGATTGAAAGTTGCATATGTAGATTGAAAACTTGGAAAAACCCGAATAGAAAACCTATCCGGGATATTGTTTCCAAGAGAAACAAATAGAGGCATTACTTACATGGGTTGTAATGTGAAAATTATAAAAAGGTCTTGTATACCAGGTGTTGATCGCTTACTCTGGCCAAGTAAGTGGTGAGCAAGTGGTACCATGAACTTTTTATGATGGACATGCTTACATCCAATGTAGTAAGGATGGGGTGAGTGGGACAAATTAAAAAGTACCCAAATGAATTAGATAAGCAAAATATTTGATAATAATGTAAACGCACAGCCGAGTGACGGAAGCGTATTATATTAGGATAATGAGTCCGAGTGAAGGGACAAAGAAACATGTAAAACGATTAAGGTATGCACAGGGAGGGGGTGTATTTACACTCGAACCAGAAGAATTCAAACATGTAAAATGATTAAGGTATGCACTGGGAGGGGGTGTACTTACACTCGAACCCGGAGAATGCAAACATGTAAAACGATTAAGGTATGCACTGGGAGGGGGTGTACTTACACTCGAACCCGGAAAATGCAAACATGTAAAATGATGTAGACATGTATTGGGAGGGGGTGTACTTACACTCGAACCCGAAGAATATAAACATGTAGAATGATCAAGATATGCATTGGGAGGGAGTGTACTTACACTCGAACCCGGAAAATACGAATATGTCTCTAAACGGGACTTTTTTGTAAAACGTCAAACTCGAGGACAAAGTCGGAATATAAAAATGAAGCGAGGTCTTAATGCATACCGGGAGGGTTGCAATAATTACGACTTCGGTAAAACACCCGGTTGATGGGTAAGAATTAAACACATGCGTAGACCGAGAAACGGGAACTCGGGCGGAAAGTTAAAAGACTCGGGTTTTGGGTCATAACTAAAAGACGACAAGATAATGTAAATAGAAATTGTGAATAAATTATGTTCAACTATTTTAAAGTTGAACGGGTCGAATATAATATCATGCCGGACGGCATGAGTAAACACAAGCGGGATAATAGTAGCGTTGAAATCAAAAGAATAATGAGCCCGGTAATGGGACATAATCAAATACGAACGTATGTAAACTGGATAATGGTGAGCATAAGATAAACCGACGCATAAATGACGTGAGAAGTCATAAAGTCAAAAAATTTGTCCGAAAGGAAACGAATGTAGCCTTAGACTACGGTCAAGGTTAAAGGAAATACCAAGGCGAAAATAAATGATTTTAAACAAAAAAACAGGATGCCTTGACACCAAACATGTATTTTAAGAATGACATGAGTAAGAAATGATCTACGGGATCAACCTAACCTTTGGGGTTATAAACAATGGCAAGGTCTACGAGACTAAAACGACCCACGAGTCATGACTAGAAAGAAATAGATTATAAGGACCTCACCTTAAAGAGGTGAAGGTCTAATAAAATAGCCCATAGACTAAGTGATAAAACCTACGGGTTAATTAGACAAAGCGAGGGAATAAATGGAGAATCCTCGCATAAAACAAAGACTGAAAAAGAATAAATTTTGGACTGTCAATATCCCGGTATGGATAATTGACAAAGGTTAAAGAGAAGACGCTAAACTAAAACTTCGGTTTTGGTAAGAAATAAAGTTTATACAAAAAAAAAATGAATGAATGAATTATGATAGACGTATAAACAATAAACATGAAAGATATAAGTCTTGACACTGATAGGTGCAAGATGATATATTCGAAAAGTGATAATTCTGAAAATAGAAAGTTGATGTAAAATTTGGCATGATGTGACAGGATCATGGTCAGAAATGCAATGTGAATTAGAATCACATTATAACCAAGCGAGTGGTAAAAAGTAACTGGACTAATAAGTCTAGTTAGTGAGACCAGTCAAGGTCAGCAATTCAAATCAAGAAATTTGGTTTGCTTGTAAGTGGTGGATTCGGTATAACTGAACCGAATAAATAAATTTGAAAACAAAAGAATTTGTTGCTAAAAGTGAAAGATTTCACTAAAGACCTTTAAACGGGTCAAAGTAACGGATTCATAAAGAATTCGATAGTATATGAAAGCGATGGATATCGCTAAGTTAACTAAACTAGTGGAAATAACGAGATTACGTTATTTCAAGTTGCACTATGTCGTATGAGATACGTAGACAATTAGTAACCAAAAAGATGTTACCATACCTTTCTAGTAAGACTAACAATTGATTATAATATGAGCAATGCTCAATTGATTATCGAGAGCAAATGCATGGAGTTAAACTCGATAAATTATGTAAGAAAAGGTTTCGGGGACGAAACCTCTTTAAGGGGGGTAGACTTGTAACACCCCGAAAACGGATTTGGTAATTAAACTACGTTAGTACTAAAAGACTGGTAAATTACCGTTAAGGGTAAAAGTAACCCGGTGAATATTAGGATTTGAATAAATAATCTTGAATTAATCAAAAAGAGGAATAAATGCTTTGAGAAAACACGATTTATTAGGAACCCGAGTTAACGGGACTTAAAAATAAAACGGGTTATGATTCCCCACACCCACCAAGTTAACTAGGAATAGTTAACCTAGTTAGTAATGGGTAATTAAATGAAAAGCTATGAGATATAGCTTCTTTTGTAATAAATGAAACAAGAGGGACTAAAAGAGGCAAAAAGGGAAAATGTTTTGATTAAATAAAATACTAACACCAAAACACACACTCTAATTGTGTGTTCTGGTCGAGATTTCCAGAAGAGCCAGGGAGCTCTCATCTTCAAACCCTAGACTCACTAAATTGCTCAAAATCAAGGAGAATTCAAGACCCAAATTGAAGCACGAACGTATATTAATGATCACTCAAGCTAGGGGATCATAAGGTATGTAAAATCTTGACATTTGATGAAGTTGTAAAAATTTGATAATCATCCTAATCGCGAATTAGGCATGGATTAGAGAAGCTATGGCTAGATTAGTGATGTATACTTGCTTAGGAACGAAACCCTAAGTGAAAATCATACATAACAAGCTATGAATTGAAGGATTTGATGAATTAACACACTTAGATAAGTGGGTTTTAATGTTATGATGAAATTGATGATATAACTATGCTTAGAATCAACATGCATGATAATGAATAGAAGGTGTTTGATTAAACCATGAATGTGGGTACAAGATCATACTTCTCACGAAATGGGTTTTGTATGATATAAAAGAATTGATGTTAAGGTCGTGATATAGATACTTGAAATCATGTTACCTAGTAGTTAGTGTGTAAAATTTGATTTCGTTAAGAGTTCGGATGAAATGCTTAAGCGAAATTCAATAAACCAAATATGCATTGAATAAGTTGATAAGTCGATTGACTTTAAAAAGTCAAACCGACCAAGTATATGATCGAATGATAAATTCGATATAAGAAGCGTAGGATGGAATAGTCGTAAATGATTATGACTAACCTAACCATCTTACAATTACAATGATAGTTTGACGCTTGGCAAGCTAGGTGAAAGCTTGGGGAAGGAAGCGGGTCAAACGAATCAAGAATGAAGGAAAAGCGTAATTCGGATGCAAGGTAAATATATCTTACACTACTCTTGAATTATAGAATATTCTCTCATCGTATTAACTACGAATAAGATAAGTTAACAATCATGATATAATGTTCCGACGTGTAGTCGTACGGAACAAGATAATTGAAGATGATAATAAACCATGTTTAATGGTTAAAAAGGGCTAATATGGTTACTTAGTCAAGCAATGACTAATAAACATAGAATTCTTGATGGATACCTTATATGGTAACCAAAACAAGCGATAAGGGTAAAACGGAAATTTTTGTCATACATTGGCCGCAACCGTTAGTTTTTGAAAGACACTTATGATGTAAGCCATAATAGGCAAAGGTGTTAAAAAAAATGAGTTATAAGTAAAATGACCGCATGGTGTAAACCGGAGCGAGTCATATAGACGAGAAGGTAATAAATGTCATCTCATGAATATAATCGGTCATTTAGACCAAACGGGTCAAAAGGTGAAAATATCACTAATTGACAAAATCGACTAATGGTTTGTCGAGTGGTGTGATTACAGGGATAATTATCGAGTGAATATCTACATCTCTATTACTTAGCGACTGTTAAGGCAAGGTATTTAAATGGGTCAATATAATGATCCGAGCCAGGTACGCATGATAGAATAACTCTCATTTAAGCGTAAGGTTTGATGAGAGTTAAACGGAGTCAAAAGTAGATTTCTGGTTACTTTAATAGGTAAACCAAAACCAAATGTTACGGACGATGGTCATTACATTTGAAAGGCATAATGACTTTTCAAATAAAATCATAGTTAAAAAGAGGGCTTATGGGTCAAACATGTTTGCAATAATCTCTCATACTTAATGAAGGGCCAAGATGGACCAAAACGCCCTTATTAGTTAAACTGAGCAAACAACCCTTAAAGGTTGTAGTTTCATGATTAGATAAATACTTAGAATAAGTATAGAAGCTGAAAGAGGTAATATGTTAGTCAAATGGTACTATTGGAGTCTTTGCCGTAAAATAATGATTCGAGAGGTAAAAATTTGGTTTATATTGATCACCACATTAAACCCACCATAAATACAGTTGTGGTGGAAGTTTATATGATGAGAAATGTGGTGATGGAATGCTAGAAACAATCGAAAGCGACTTTAGGCTTGAAAGTGCTTAAATACCCTTAACGGGTCAAAATAAGCATTTAAGCGTAAACATGTTTTTATTATGTAAGAAACCCGTGATTTGAGATTAATATGATAGGAGATATTGAAGTTATGAATTTCATGAGTTTAAAGATCAAATAAACATGTATGTGTGATAAAATCATGAACGGGTCAAAATTAAGTAAAAAGGGTAGTAAGCCGAAGACTTATAAGTCTGAAATTTTGTTAATCCGGATGTCGGATTTCAACTCCATGAGATGGAGAATTAAATTACGGTCACGTAGGAAAAAGAATCGTGTAAAACGGATCAAAAACGAGAAAGTTATGCTCGTTTCCGTAAAATCCGGTCGTGCTGAGAATATGCAGCAACCAGCTGCAACAATCTGTCAAAAAGAGGCCGTGGCGTCGCGCCACGGCCATGGTCGCGCGTGGCGACGGCCTAATTTCTGAAAATATTGATTTTTTTTTGTTTATTTCGAATATTTGACCCGATTAACTTGTTGTACTTGTTATTTAACTATCAAAACTGATTTCTAAGTTGGTTTTGATCATAGGTGAATGTCGAGAGTCCCGGATGAAGATCAAGTGGCGAGCAAGAACCGAACACAAGTTAAATGAAGCTTCCGCGTCAAATCTTGAGTTGTTTGCTAAAAGTGAATTATGTAAATATTTATAAACATGTACTTTTTGAAATGTTGTAAACTATGGGAATGTTAGCATGACAAGTTGATTTAGAAAAGTCACATTTTAGCATATAAAATGTGTATATTATTTATAAAATCCTGATTTATAAGACGGGTCTTACATTATAGACCTGGCCATAATGGTAAAACATGTTTAAAAGGATTCAAACCCTTGTTAACATCTGAAAACATGTTAACACTCCTGGCAGATATGATTCGTTAAAATCACACATGTCATTCTTATATTGGATTCTTCCAATTCATTCTTTATTATTTAAACATCCAATTGTGATGTAGGGCCTACGAGCCATAATCATTGTCATATAAGACAAAAGACAGATTGTAGTCTACGATTCCCTGACAATAAAAGGTAATGAACTACGTTCAAACCTTAATACCTCGATTCTCTGAAATCATGGTTTATAATTTAAATTGTCCTTGTGACTAGGCCTTATGTTCCATTAATAATACCCTTAATACTTTATAATTAGGATGAATTATGATGAAAATCCTAAATGAATACGTTTAATAAATTAACCAAGTATAGTTTATAGTTACCATGGTTAATGAATTGCCATAAAAGACAATTCCATATTAGACTCCTGAATAAATCCTTGTTAATATTTTATGTAGCAAGCAAGCTACATGGCCGGGTCTGATGGAGTCAACAGTCACCCGAGAGAGAATCATGATACCACCAGAATCAACATAGCTGGTGCAGAGCTGCAGGCATTAATAGATAATGCCATTACTCAAGCTCTAGACAGACGAGATAATGAATCAAGTGGTACCCGCAGCAGGACCCTATCTGTACAAGACGCAAAATCACACCCTAAGGTTCACTCTGAGGCTCATAGTAAGCCACCTTCTAAACCTCATAAGTCAAAGAAGGATGATGCTCAACACTCATCAAATCAGCATAGTGTTTCGTCTAAGAAGATTGTATTTGATCAGGAGCCACATGCAAAAACCTGCTCCTATAAGTATTTCGTCTCCTGCAAACCCAGGGACTTCACTAGGGAAACAGGAGCTATTGACTGCATGACGTGGTTAGACGAGATGGACACCGTGGTTGATATCAGCGGTTGTGCTGATAAGGATGTTGTGAAGTTTGTATCTCAGTCATTCAAAGGTGAAGCACTAGCTTGGTGGAGGTCTCTAATCCAAGCTACTGGGAAAATCCCATTGTACAATCTGTCTTGGGTTCAGTTTGTGACTTTGATCAAGGAGAATTTCTGTCCTCAACATGAAGTTGAGAAGATCGAGGCCGACTTCCTGACATTGGTTATGAATAATTTAGACTGTCAGGCATATCTCACGAGTTTTAATACCATGTCTCGATTGGTTCCATACTTGGTGACGCTGGAACCAAAACGAATAGCCCGTTTCATTGGGGGTTTAGCCCCAGAGATCAAAGCTAGCGTGAAAGCCTCTCGACCTATTACCTTTAGGTCTGTAGCTGATTTGTCATTATCTCTTACCCTTGATGCGATCAGACAGAGATCGCTTAGGCATTCTGATGCTGGGAAGAGAAAACGTGAGGATGATAACTCACACCGTTCAGACAAGAAGCACAAAGGGAACTCTGACCACAAGAAGAGTTCCGGGTTTAGAAAGGATGATCAGCAGTCGGGTGAAAAGCCCAAGTGTAAAATTTGCAAGAAACGTCATTTGGGAAAGTGCAGATATGAATCAAAGTCCCCGTCACAGCCAAGAGCTTGTGGGTTTTGCAAGTCAAGTGAGCATAAGACATTAGACTGCAAGAAAATAAAGGATGCTACTTGCTACAGTTGTAATGAAAAAGGGCACATCAAGTCCAACTGCCCAAAATATGCCAAGAAAGCTGAGGAAGGAAAGAAGACCAATGCTAGGGTCTTTCAAATGAATGCACGGGAAGCAGTTCATGATGACAACGTGATAACAGGTACCTTTCTCATCAATGATGTTTATGCGAGGGTATTGTATGATTCGAGTGCAGATAAGTCGTTTGTAGATAATAAGTTTTGCAAGTTATTAAATCTGCCTGTTAAAACCCTGAGCATGAAATATGAAGTAGAGTTGGCCGATGGTACCATAGAAACTGCCTCAATTGTGTTAGATGGATGTTTTATATCCATTAGGAACCACTCCTTTCCGTTATCCTTGCTTCCTTTGAAATTAGCTGGTTTCGACATAGTGATAGGCATGGATTGGTTATCTCATAACCAAGCCCAGATCGTTTGCAACAAGAAACAAGTGATTGTCAAGACTCCATATGGTGAGCCACTCATCATACAAGGAGATACTCAGTACGGATTGCCTAAGCAGGTGTCTATGCTTAAGGCGTCAAGGTGTTTGGGGAAAGGTTGTGTCATCTACATGGCACAAGTAACTATCGATGAACCAAAACCCAAGGTTGAAGACATCCCTATCATCTCTGAATATCCAGAAGTATTCCCTGAAGAACACCTGGTTTACCCCCAGTTAGGCAAGTGGAGTTCAGAATTGACATTATACCTGGAGCAGCACCTATTGCAAGAGCACCTTACCGGTTGGCCCCAACTGAGATGAAAGAGTTGAGAACTCAGTTGGATGATTTGTTGGCAAAAGGATTTATCAGGCCTAGCTCATCTCCTTGGGGAGCACCGATTCTGTTTGTGAAGAAGAAGGATGGATCGATGCGTCTATGCATCGATTATCGCAAGCTTAACAAGGTCACGATCAAGAATAGATATCCATTGCCGAGGATCGACGATCTGTTCGATCAATTACAAGGGGCGAGTTACTTCTCCAAGATTGATTTAAGGTCTGGTTACCATCAGCTGAAGTTTAGAGATGAAGATGTGCATAAGACTGCATTCAGAACTCGCTATGGCCACTATGAGTTCTTAGTGATGCCGTTCGGACTCACTAATGCACCAGCAACGTTCATGGACCTCATGAATCGCGTTTGCAAACCCTACTTAGACAAGTTTGTCATTGTCTTCATTGATGACATTCTTATTTATTCAAAGAATCAGGCTGACCATGGGAAGCACCTTCGGTGTATTCTTAAACTTCTTTAGCAAGAGAAGCTTTATGCTAAGTTCTCTAAATGCGAGTTTTGGCTTCGTGAAGTCCAATTTCTTGGACACATGGTTAGTGAGCGTGGGATCCAGGTAGATCCCGCTAAGATTGAAGCCATCATGAATTGGCAAGAACCGAAGACGCCCATAGAGATTGGCAGTTTCTTGGGATTGGCAGGATATTATAGGCATTTTATTGAAAACTTTTCAAGGATCGCTGCACCCCTAACTTCTTTAACTCGTAAGAATATTAAGTTTGATTGGGGTCCTAAGCAATAAGAATCCTTCGATATTTTTAAACAGAAGTTAAGCAATGCTCCTGTGTTGACATTACCTGAAGGTATTGAAGAATTTGTGGTTTACTGCGACGCATCACACACTGGCATGGGGCTAATGCAGCAGGGTAAAGTTATTGCATATGCTTCCCGACAACTAAAAGTGCACGAAAAGAATTATACCACCCACGACTTGGAGTTTGGTGCAGTTGTGTTTGCACTAAAACTTTGGAGGCATTATCTATGTGGTACCAAGTGTGTGATCTATTCTGATCACAAGAGCCTTCAACATTTGTTTAATCAGAAGGACTTAAATATGAGACAACGTCGATGGATGGAGACTTTAAATGACTATGATTGTGAAATCAGATACCATCCAGGCAAGGTAAATGTGGTCGCCGATGCGTTAAGTAGGAAGGAAAGGGTGAAGCCCATATGAATCAATGCCAAGAGCATTGAATTAAAGAATAGTTTGAATGAAAGACTGTTAGCCGCGCAGAAGGAAGCCGTATTAGAAGCTAACTATCCAAATGAAAAACTGGGAGTCACTGCAGAACATTTATCATATGGCAAGGATGGAATCCTAAAATTGAATGGACGAATATGGGTTCCAATCTATGGAGGACTTAGGGAAGTGATCCTTCAGGAAGCGCATAGTTCCAAGTATTCTGTTCATCCTGGCTGTGACAAAATGTACCAGGATTTGAAGGCGAATTATTGGTGGATAGGCTTGAAGAAATCTATAGCCACTTTTGTGGCCAAATGTCTGACATGTGCTCAAGTTAAAGCAGAACACCAGAAGCCGTCAGGTTTGCTACAACAGCCTGAACTTCCCACCTGGAAGTGGGAAATGGTGACTATGGATTTTATCACCAAGTTACCAAAGACAAAGCGAGGAAATGATACTATTTGGGTTATAGTGGATAGACTGACTAAGTCAACCCACTTCCTACCTATTAAGGAAACACACAGCTCAGATAAGTTAGCTCAGCTGTACGTGGATGAGATTGTATCTCTCCACGGAGTGCCAGTGTCTATCCTCTCTGATAGGGATACGAGGTATACATCGCATTTCTGGAAAAGTTTTCAACAATACCTAGGCACTAGGCACTCGATTGAACTTCAGCACGACATACCATCCTCAGACGGATGGTCAAAGTGAGCGTACTATTCAAACACTGGAAGATATGTTAAGGGCTTGTGTTATTGATCTAGGTGGAAGTTGGGATGATCATCTTTCATTAATCGAATTCTCATACAACAATAACTATCATTCCAGTATTCAAGCTGCACCCTTTGAAGTTCTGTATGGAAGAAAGTGTCGAACGCCCGTTTGTTGGGTAGAAGTTGGAGATGTCCAACTCACGGGACCTGATATAGTCCTAGAGACGACAGACAAGATTGTACAAATAAGAGATCGTCTCAAAGCTGCCCGAGATAGGCAGAAAAGCTACGCAGACAAAAGGCGTAAACCTCTAAAATTCGAGGTAGGCGACAAAGTGTTACTAAAGGTATCACCCTGGAAAGGGGTAATGCAATTTGGTAAGAAAGGCAAGTTAAGCCCAAGATACATAGGACCATTCGAGATCATCGAATGTGTCGGAACAGTGGCTTATAAGTTAAACCTTCCTGAAGAGTTCAGTGGTATTCATAATGTATTCCACATCTGCAATCTAAAGAAATGTCTAGCTGATGAGTCACTAGTCATGTCACATAAAGATGTGCATATTGATTAGAGCTTAAAGTTTGTTGAGAAACCTTTGTCAATCAAAGATCGACATGTTAAAAAGCTTCGAAGAAAGCAGGTACCGATCGTAAAGGTTAAATGGGATGCCCGTAGAGGTCCCGAGTATACGTGGGAGGTAGCGTCCACAATTAAAGAGAAGTACCCTCATTTATTTCAGTAAATCTCAAGGTCGAGATTTTTTTAAGGGGGTGAGGATGTAACACCTCGTAAAATCACGACCAATATAATAAAGACACGTGTCATGAGTTCTAAACGTGTAATGAACTAAATATGAAGGGCTAAAGTTGACAAACAAAGAATGTATGTGCATAAAAGGATTCGAAGTGTCAACATTGGATAAATATACCTTTCAAAAACCCTACACGATGTTTATACCCTTAAACGAATGAATTATGAATCATACGAAGCCGTTTGTGGAAGAAAGTGAACGATTACAAAACGCAAGGGTTAGAAGTGTCAACATGTTTAATTTATACCTCTGAGTGACCTTTTAACAAACCCGAAGCTTTGTAACGATTAATTATGTTCACTAGAATAAGTGATAAAAATTTTACAAGGTTTCGATATCGTATGAGAAAGATACGCTAACATTCGTAAGTGGGGGCTTAAAAGCGTCAACGATGCAATTTAAGACCTTCGGGTGATCGTAAAACTAACCGGGGACTTAACAAAGTTTGTTTATAATTTGGAGTCCTTAAAAGTCAAGTTGTAGGGTTAAAAGTGCAATAAAACAAGTTAAAATAAAGATTAGAAGGACCAGGGACCAAATATGTAATTTGCTGAAACTTTGTAACCGGAGAGGGGCACCCGTATCACCAGCATCCAAAAACATGGCAGTTGTCTATTTTCAGCAGGTTAACCGACTTATGAGCATGGTATTCGAAATCCAGAGGCTGAGTCAGTAGTTTTTCATGCATAGGGACACTTGGGATTGATCTAAGATCAGTTATAGGCCTTGTTGTAATGATCTTGTGTGATTAAAGTCCCTATATAAGAACACTTTGTTGCAACATTGTTGCATGCACTTGGAAAATCATTCTAACTCAATTTCTGGAGTCTCCTGGAGCTCAAGACCATTCCCTAAGGATCATTAGTCGTGCTAAGTACTTCAGTAAGCATCCTTAACCTCTCTAATTCACGTTTTATCAGTTTAATGGTCTAAAGTCAAAACCGTCGTAATTAAGGTTTGACTTAGTGATTAATCACTAATGGTCCAGTCAATTCTCGAATTGAAAGTAGCTATGAGTTGGTAATAAACCCTTAAAAGCGCACCCTCTGATTCCCACTCTAACTAGGTCAATTGTCGGGTCAAACTTCATTATAAAAAGTCAACAGAAAGCTAATTTTCAAATAAACACATAATTAACAATGTAGAAGCCATGAAACCTGTTTTATCACTTGTATAACCTGGTAATTAATGTAAGAACATGTCTAAGCATGTTCAACCCGACAATTTTCAGTTTAGACTCGGTTCGGAACCGAAAGTCGCAAAAGTAGACTTTTGCTTTGACTTTCAGTTCTGACCCAATGTAGCATATTTTAGAAATGCCTTAGAGCTCTATTAGGACCAGGTTATAGGATATTGTAACCCTCTGAGGTTATACAACTTGGTTCCTTAGTTATCCGATTCATGTGCATGTTTCCGTTATATGCCTAAATGTTGACCATTATGCCCTTTTAACCTTAAAACGAGATTTTTGAAAATGTGAGAGGAAAAAAACATTTATTACTGATTTATAAACTTGTCCTAAAAATTTGACATCACTTTGAGGTCTAGATTAGGAGTTATGCTCAATATCGTAATTAAGAAGCTTTTTATTAATTAAACGGTGTAATTAGCATAAAGCCTATCTAAACCCAAATTTTGACACCAGACTTTTTACCCACTGATGTAAAATAATATTTTGGGATTTTTGAAGATTTTTATTTATTTTTAAGCTCAGCATAAGATAGAGTACTTGCTTCAATTCGGTAATTGTCGGTTATACCCCTTTCTTGGATAAAATGAGTTTTACATAACATATTGATACCCAACTTTTTGCTACTGATTTTATATCATAAATAAAACATTTTGAACTTTATAAACTGATCAAAAACTCAGATTTCCTATTTTAAACCGAAAATCGCTTAAAACTGACTTTTACGTGTTTTAAGCGCATAGTATGGGTCAAAACTATTTTTAGCATATAAAACTTAATACCTACTGATGTTTTAAGTAAATTTTTATAATTAAACAGTAAGCAAAAGTTTTGAACTCAGAATTCTAATTTTGACCTTTAAAGCTTATGAGAAATTACCAAAATGCCCTTACGGTGCATAGTTTGGTTATAAAAGATAAATTTCATATATATATGCAATACCCTACTGTTATGACTTATAAAAATAAATATTTTTACTGATTATATCCGACCCGAAACTCATATTAATATTTAAACTCTTTTATAAGCTTTAAAATGACCAAAATACCCCTATGAGGCATAATTTGAGTTTAAAACCATTTTGGGCATAATGGAAGGTATCTTACTGATATCACAACATATTTAAGGCATATTAACTTAGGAAACCTGTTCATGACTCATTTGGTTACCCGTTATGCATTTATCGCGTTTGGTACGGTTTATGTAACTAGTTTGCATAAATTAACCGAAACGGGTCAAACCCTATCATTTATCGCCTGTGGATCCTTCACAGCCGTTTTCGTAATAAATGATATTAATTTAATTCGGTTTGTAATGATTTTATCTTTCGAATTCCGCTGTGTATATATAAACTGTGATAAATTGTCTATGATGATATCAACTACGTCACGATACTCCCCACCGGGCCCACCGGTAATACGTGAAAATATCAGGGTGTGACAAGGAAGAGGACATTCCTAAGACCGCTTTCAGAACAAGGTACCATTATGAATTTACTGTCATGCCATTTGGTTTAACCAATGCCCCAGCTGCATTCATGGACATGATGAACCGAATATGTAAGCCATATTTGGATAAATTCATAATTGTCTTTATAGATGATTTTCTTATTTATTCCAAAAACAAAGATGAACATGCAGCCCATCTGCACGCACTTCTAAGTTTACTGAGAAAAGAAAAGCTTTATGCTAAGTTTTCGAAGTGTGAGTTTTGGTTAGAACAGGTACAATTTCTTGGACATTTAGTCAATCATGAAGGAATTCATGTAGATCCCACCAAGATCGAAGCGATAACCAAGTGGAAAACCCCTGAGTCACCAACTAAGGTTAGAAGTTTCTTAGGATTGGCCGGTTATTATAGAAGGTTTATTCGAGATTTTTCTAGAATAGCAATTCCTTTAACTAAGTTAATCTGTAAATCTGTTAAGTTTGAATGGGGACCAAAACAGGAAGAAGCCTTTAGAATTCTTAAGCAAAGATTAACCCATGCACCCATACTAGCGTTACCAGAAGGAACTGAAGATTTTGTAATCTATTGTGACGCTTCCAAGTTAGGTTATGGATGTGTATTAATGCAGCGACAAAAGGTTATAGATTACGCCTCTAGACAACTTAAGAATCATGAAGAAAATTATTCAACCCATGATCTAGAGTTAGGAGCCATAATTTTTGCCCTTAAGATTTGGAGACATTACCTTTATGGTAGTAAGTTTACCATATTCACTGATCATAAAAGTTTAAGGTATGTTTTCGGGCAAAAAGAGTTAAATATGAGACAGAGATGCTAGATGGAGATTCTTAGTGATTTTGATTGTGATATCCAGTATCATACAGGAAAGGCAAATGTAGTTGCTGATGCTTTAAGTCGAAAGTATCATGAAAAGCCAAAAAGAGTACGTTCACTCAAATTAAATCTACAAGTAGATTTAAATGATCAGATAAGAAAAGCACAAGAATCAGTAATCAAGGATGATACTGAAAAATTGAAAGGAATGATTAAGGAATTAGAACAAGGAACAGATGGAATTTGGAGATTCCATAAGAAAAGAGTGTGGATACCTAAATTAGGAAACCTACGTCACCGTATATTAGAAGAAGCCCATAAGTCTAAATATACGATGCATCCTGAAAGTGATAAGATGTATCAAGACTTAAGGAAAAAATTTTAGTGGATAGGAATGAAAAAGGATATAGCAGCATATGTTGCAAAATGTTTAACTTGTTCACAAGTCAAAGCTGAACATCAGAAACCCTCAGGTTTATTGCAACAGTTAGAAATGCCTGTATGGAAATGGGAATTAATAACAATGGATTTTGTTACTAAATTACCCAAAACAAGGAAAGGTAATGATACAATCTGGGTGATTGTAGACAGGCTAACTAAGTCAGCTCATTTCCTACCAATGAAAGAAACTTTCAGTATGGAACAGTTAGCTAAATTATATGTAAATGAAATAGTTTCATTACATGGAATTCCTCAATCAATTGTTTCTGACAGAGATAGTCATTTTACCTCTCATTTTTGGACAAGTTTCCAAAAAGCAATGGGAACCAAGTTGAATCTAAGCACCGCTTATCATCCACAAACGGACGGACAAAGTGTAAGTACAATCCAGACAATGGAAGACATGCTTAGAGCTTGTGTAATTGATTTCGAAGGTAATTGGGACGATCATTTACCATTGATAGAATTTTCTTATAATAACAGTTATCACACAAGTATCAATGCTGAACCATTCGAAGCACTTTATGGACGAAAGTGCCGAACGCCAGTCTGTTGGGCAGAAATTGGAGAAAAGCAACTATCTGGACCTGAGATAGTACAAGAAACAACAGATAAGATCATTCAAGTCAAGGAACAACTAAACACAGCACGTGATAGACAAAAGAGTTATGCTGATAACAGACGAAAACCATTGGAATTTCAAGTAAGAGATAAGGTGTAATTGAAAGTCTCTCCCTGGAAAAGAGTGGTAAGATTCATCAAAAGGGGAAAGCTAAGCCCCAGGTATGTTGGACATTTTCAGGTTATTAGAAGAATAGGACCTGTAGCCTATCAGCTACAACTGCCAGAGGAAATGGCAGGAATACATGATGTATTTCATGTATCTAATCTCAAAAAGTGTTTAGCAGATGAATCACTTGTAGTGCCTCTTAAGGATATAGAGGTAAATGAACAGTTAAAGTTTGTAGAAAGGCCTCTACAGATTGAATACAGGAATGTTAAGAATCTCAAGCACAAGAGACTAGTTCTAGTCAAAGTGAAGTGGGACTCCAAAGGAGGACCAGAATACACATGGGAGCTTGAATCAGAAATGCAAAGGAACTACCCACACCTGTTCCAGTAGACCTCAAGGACGAGTTCTAAAACAAGGTAGGGAGGATATAACAACCCTCCCGAATATTTTCCTGACACCCTAATATATTTTAAAATACCCCTATATGTCTTAAAATACACCCCGTATATGAAAACCGAGCCCAAAACACGAAATAACATTAAAAATAAAATAAAAACAAGGTTTATAGGTCGCTCGCGGGCCGCGTAGATCTTTTAAAGATCTTACGCGGGGCGCGACAGCTCCAAACTCAGGCGATACCCGGTGCTGCCACGTGTCAACATCGTGTCGCAACTAGTTGTGATGACCAGTCAACCCTAGCCCCTATTACCCTACGACGCGGGCCGCGTAAGCCAAATCTTACTTCTACACGGGCCGCGAGAACCTCGAATTACAGCCCTATAAATTGAGGGCATCGGGCCTTCAGTCTGCTCGTTCATTTCTTTTCTAAATCTCGAAATTTCTGATAGATAGCATAATTTCCGAGCATAATACCCCCTAAGTAACGAAGTTCTGCCCCAATGTAAGTATTATAACCCCGGTTACGTATTAGATACGCTGCCCGATTGATCCAGGGTTCCGTAACGGCTGTCGAGGTTCTGCCCGACGTAGTCGTTGGAATGCCGTCTCGGGGAGGGTATAACTAATGTAAATAAAAGGGTTATTTTACTAACATATGTACATTTGTGTAAATTATAGATTATCACCAGGAAACCTTAGAAGAAACCTAAATCAGCAATGTGGGTTTATCCTCTTTTTGTAAACCTTTTATGAACTGTTTTACAAAACCTTAAATGTTTTACAATGCAATTAAGTAGTGATTGAGTCTTTGTAGTTCTTCAATTACTGCCGGTATGTTGGGGTTTTGTATACAAAATGTGGAACATGTTGCCATTGGACAATGAGTTAGCCAATGTGTAATATGACCCACCAGTCAGGATTGACAATACTGAATGAGTAATTGTGTAGAAATAAACAATGTGATTGCTCTCAATACTGTTAAAGGATAAAATATTTCTTGATTAAACTGGGATTCACTCACCAGTATTTCCCACTGAAAAATGTTTTTAAAACGCGTTTCAGGTAACAAAATGTAAAAGCCAATTAGAAGAAAGCCAGCTGGAGAGCACTGACGGCATGGAAAAATGTGGCTATAAAAGTTACCCAAAAGAAGATGTTTTAAATTCAATAAAATAGGGTTTATCCCTATAAACATGTTGTAATAAGAAACTTGGGTTTTACCCATATGTTTATTAATATAAAATATGGTGGTTTTACTCTGATATACATTTCCTAACTACGGTCCTGGTGAAATTTCCACTGCCAAATTAAATAATGATAAACAAAAATTAATACCACCACAACTGGTCTCGCGGCCGCCCGTTCCCGGGACAGATAGGGGGCGGGGGTTGCGACACGTAGCCTCAACTACTGATAAGCCTTCCCACTGAATTAAAACCTGATGTACCCCTTTCCTTCCTTTCCTTATCAAACGATGATCCAGTACCTTGGTAGGTTGATACAAGAACCTAGCCACTGTTGGAACAGGAATAACAGTGGTTGGTGGACCATTCGCCTGTTTAAGAAGTGATACTTGGAAGACTAGATGCAATTGTGATTCCTGAGGCAAATCCAACTGGTAAGCAACTTCTCCAATCCTTTTTAATGATCAAATAAGGTCCATAATACTTTGGAGAGAACTTATTAAATGTTGCCACTCTCAAAGATGTCTAAACATAAGGCATGAGTTTCAAATATACCCAATCACCTTCTTTAAACATTCTATCACTTCTATGCTTATTGGCCTGTTGCTTTAATCTGTTTTGAGCCATCAACAATGTAGACCTCAGTATTGATATAGCTTCTTCTCTAGAACACATCTCTTCATCCAAACTAGCAACTTTAGTATCTCTATGTATATAGGGTACATGCAAAGGAGGAGTAAACCCATATAAAGCCTGAAACAAAGTGGTTTTTATAGAAGTGTGGTAATTAGTGTTGTACCACCATTCAGCCAAACACAACCAATGAGCCCAATACTTCCCATAGTGTAAGATCATACACCTAAGATAAGTTTCCAAACACCTATTTACCACCTCTGTCTCGCCATCTGTTTGTGGATGGTATGCAGTTGACATAGCCAGCTCAATTCCTTGGAGTCTTGTAAACTCCTGCCAAAAGGTACTCAAGAAAACTGTGTCTCTGTTTAATACTATAGTTGTTGGCCGTCCATGCAATTTATAGACATGATCAATAAAGCACTGAGCCACATAACTTGCAGAAATAGGATAGGTTAGGCCCATGAAATGAGCATACTTAGTAAGCCTATCTACCACCACAAAAATTACATTTTTACCCTTTGACAAAGGTAGGCCAGTAATGAAATCCATACTTTTGTCTGAAAACACACAAGTAGGAATAGGCAATGGCTGAATCACTCCAGGAGAAGCCATAGTCTCATATTTGGCATGTTGACAGACATGATATTGCCTTATGAACCCTCTCACATCTTTAGATTGACCTGTAACGCCTGCGTCCCTAGACTTTTATCTACTTGGCACTTTTAGTCCCTATACTATGTGACATATGATACTTTTGATACTTTATGAATCTAATACTATGATTCTTGATACTTGATACTTGGGAAACTATGATTCTTGATACTTGATACTTGGGAAACTATGATTCTTAATACTTGATACTTGGAAACTATGATACTTGATACTTTGGTGCTTGACTCTTGAGGCTCGTGAAACCTGAGACTTGGTAGAACGAGGGACTAGAGTCTTGTCACTGGCGGAAACTATGGAAACTTTTGTGTTAATAATACGCAATAATACCCAATAATACGCAACGCTTAATCTAACTCGCAAATTGAATCAAAGACGGTTAAACGGAGAAGACGCAAATTCCTTCTCACCCTATAAATGGGCCTGTCACATCACCATTTTCACTGATGTGATAGCCTCACTCGACCAGACGCACACACTCCTACTTTTCTTCCATTTCTCGGCGATTTCGGTATGTTTTACACTAGATTCTTGTACATCTTTGATCTACACGTCATTCTCTACATGACTCTCTTTCGAAATCTCACTTTCCACCATGAAATCTCTGAGATTTAAGCTCTTGAGGGTGACGTCATCATGGCGGTTTGTACAAACTATTGAAGTGGTGTCATTCCGTTCAAGATCTAGCTCAAATCTAAGAAATTTCATGTGTTTTACACTAAATCTTTACTAAATCTAGACTTTTTAACTAAAACTTATGTCTATCTTCTTCCTTTCTTAAAACGTGTACCTAAAACGGTGAGATCTGGATCTAAACGGACTGTAGACTTGATGACTAGTCTGGAGTTGGTTTGGAGAAGGATTGTTGCCGGAGAAGATGACCGGAGTACGAATTCTGACATAAGCACCGTCACGAACGGATGACTGAACGGACTGGGGTGATTCCCACCCGATCGGATCGGCAGTACACTGATGGGTTTACCATTATCTCAATACGTACCATGTCGTCGTTGTTTAAACAGAAACTTAGAAACTTTACAAGTTTAGGAACGGGACAAGGACAATCTGATCGAGTGGCAATCCGATCGGATAGCCATCCGATCGAACAGCCATCCGATCTAGTGACACTTGTTTCTCAATCTTAAACACCTTGATACTTGAACCTTTTAATCGTCGAATGGCAATCCGATCGGATAGCCATCCGATCGAACTGCCACCCGATCGAGGTGACAATGTGTTTTTGGAACCCTTCGACACTTGGAAACTTTTCAGAAACTTGGTATCAATTTGGAATCATGACACTTGAATTGAACGACCATTTGATCGAATGGCCATCCGAACGGATGACCATCCGATAGGATGGCGAACCGTCTTTCACTCACATCAGCCACACCCAATCGAATGGCAACCCGATCGGATAGCCATCCGATCGAACTGCCATCCGATCCAGTGACTGACCCGACACTTTGCGCAATCTCATTATTTTTGCCCGACTCTTAATTGTTGTAATCTAATCAGGCTAAATCTAAAGAGCTCCCTTTGATCCAATAACAGTTAATCTGTTGAGCAATCATTGTGAGTATACTCGATCCCTTTTTGTTTTAAACTTTGGGATGCAACATGTATTCTATTAAGCTATGATACTTGAGACTTTTGGAAACTAAACTCTATCCTATGTGCATGTGAAACTTGTGATTCTTGTCTTCTATTCGTGCTATGTGGACGTTTAATCCAGGGTGTGTAGTTCCGCCTTAACAATGGTAGCGCTATAGGAGATGCACCTCCCCATTATTCTCAGGGGTATTGTTAGGAGGATTCTAGTTTTCCTTGAGACTTGGGAAAACAACAAAGCATCGGGATACTTGGGCTATCACTTGTTGGACTGCGAACACTAGCATGGCTGAAACTATTTATGTGACACTACATATGGATATAGGTTGTTTAAATCTATTATGCTATTATTCAAACTTGTATACTCGCCGGTACATTTTTCTACTGACTCTATTTTAATACATGTTGCAGGCTGATAGATGCTGGAACTATGGAAAACAAGCTAGGACTGATGCTTAGAAACTCGCCTAGTTTAATTCTAGAATTTGAAACAATGAGTTTATGATTGTATTTGATATTTATGGTTGTGACGATGTTCTAGACAAATCTTGCATGAAACTTATTTAATCTATATTGAAACTATTTAGCGTTATGGAATCTCATGAGCAATCTGAACGCTTAGTGCTCACACCCCGATGTTTCCACCATCGGTTGGGGTGTGACAGATTGGGATTAGAGCCATAACTATAGGGAATTAGGATAAGTTGGAATACTTGCCCTAGTCTATAGTTCTAGGAATCTTGATTCTTATATGTTGTTTAAGACTTATGCATTCTACCGTATCTGCTTCATAGCAGCACATTTTCCTGTTAAACTTACATGCCTTTCCTAAGGATGACACAATATACACATGATACCTTCAAAACACTGTTAATCAGTGTTTGTATTTTGCAAGAGGTTTGCCCTCAAGTCAGGAGTGACATCCGAACCTTGATGGAAAATCTCCATATTATTCTAGTAAGTCTTGTCTGTGGATAAGTACCCACACTATTAGGGTACGATGTTGTCAAGTTAGAGGTGAAACTCAGACCTTGATAACTAGTCCCACTCATCTATATTTTATGTCTCGCCAAAGCCTTGAAATTCCCAACCAATTAGGAACGTGAAATGACCAAAAGGACGATTATCGTAGGCCTAACATCGATGACGTATTTGTCCAAGTAAGTCAAGACGCGTTGCCTCAATTCGAAAGGGGTTCGAATCGCTTTGGTTAGTCACCGTTCCTCTACCCAGAACAATCCTATATTTTATGAGCCTATCTTTTATGTTATCTCGATTTTTATATATGGTTTTTAAACTCGATTCTTCGCTTATCTTGATTCTTTGCTTATTATGAGACTTTTTACACAAATGCGCACGTTTGTCCGCAATCTAAAACGTTAACTCTAAACTCAGGATCAAACAAAATTTAGGAGGCTTTATCCTATGTTAATCTATATGAGAATCTTTATCGACTATGATACTATGTGAAGCTATCTGATGAATCTATGTGTTATTGTGGTTGTAAGACACTAAATGTAACATGGCGTAGAATACGAGGGGAAAGTGACGTGTCAGAAACATGGTGGATACGCCGCTGGTACTTCCTATATATAAGTGTTTCCGACATGTTACCAACTTTCGTACATGCGAAACTTAGTGTTTTGCAGACCTGTGATGAAGTTGTTAAATTCTAAAACTATGGGAAACTACTTGTGTAATCTATGTGAAGTCTATGAGAACTATGTGTAAACTATGAGTACTCCAGCGTAAACTGTGTGTAATCTATGTATGTGTTGTTTGAGAAACAAAATTACGAAACGTAGCCTAGCGCCGAAGACGAGGCGGACGTGGCATGTCCGAAACATGGTGGATACGCCGCTGGTACTTCCTATATATAAGTGTTTCTGGCATGTTACCGAACCTTCGTACCGTGTGCTAAGTGAAGTTCGTAGTATTGTAGGCTCGGGTTAAAGTTGTGGTTGAATCTATTTGGTTATTCTATGTGGTCGAATCTATTTGGTTAATCTATGTGTGAGAAGTGGTGAAATCTAATATTGGGGTTAACAAAGCTTGATACCGATGACGAGATGGACGTGGCATGATGGAAGCATGGTGGATACACCGCTGGTACTTCCTATATATATAAGAGCTTCCGTCATGTTGCCGAACTTTCGTAGCACGTGTCATGCGGGATTTCGTTGTTTGGGGATTGATAACACTAATCTATGAGAATCTATGTGAAACTATTGGAATCTATGTGAAACTATTGGAATCTATGTGAAACTACTGAACCTATGTGAATCCATTAGAGCCTATGTGAAACTATGATGGTAATGATGATCAATGTGTTTTGCGACACGTAACATGGCACCAAGCACGAGGCAGAAGCAATTGTGCCCAAAGCGTGGTGGATACGCCGCAGGTACTTCCTATATATAAGCGATTCTGACATGTTTCCAAGCTTCGTACAACATGCCATGTGAAGGTCGTGGGTTCTACGGTGTTGAGTCTATTGAAATCTATGTCAAAATTGAGTCTTTAATCTACGTGTATCTTGTTGAATCTTGAGCCTTAATCTATCGTGTGTGAATCTATACTGTGAAACTCTAGCCTTATATGATCCTTATGTTGGATCTTTAGGATGTCTTCTCGTAAGCTATCCGACACTCTAAAGAGATCCAGGGAAAAGTCTCAGAAAAAGAGGATGTCCTTCATGGCCGACCAGATTGCTCGAGTCGTGCTAAAGATCGTCTCCGAGATTCAAGGATCAAACACTCCTCTATCCTCTGTGGACTCGAAGGCCGAGAAGCAAAAGCCTACTAAATTCAGCTAAAACACTTCATCTCTTGCAACCCTAAGCCTTTCACGGGCAGTGATGGGGTGATCGCTATGCTCGAGTGGTTTGACAGCATTGAGGTTACTTTTATCAACAGCGAGTGCCCAGATCATCTAAAGACTAGGAGTGCAACTGGAAATGTTTAAAGGCAGAGCGTTGGAGTGGTGGTCAAACGAGAGAAACATCCATTCGAATGAAGAAGCCTATGCTCTTCCATGGGCCGAGGTGCGTGAACTAATGATGCTTGAATTCTGCCCTCCCCATGAACAATTGAAGCTTGAAGAAGAGTTCTGGAACTTGAAGCAGATTGGTGATGATAATCTGGCTTATACTGCCCGTTTCAAGCAGCTCAGCTTGATCGTTCCTCACTTGGTTTCTACTCCTAAGCGAATGATAACCAAGTACATCAATGGTCTACCTCCTGCTATGCGTGATTCCATTGAAGCAGCTCAACTCGAAATTATTAAGGAAGTCTATCGTCTTGCAGCTAGCTTCAACAACAACCGTGTTCGTGATAAGCAGTTTGCTAACTCTGCTCCCTCCAAGTCTGCACATCAAGTTACCCAGCAGCCAAGTGGCAGCAAGAACAAGAGGCGAAAGTCTCAGGGTTCAGGATGCAATGCTATTGTTCCTGCCGCAAACCCCGCTGCTAAACCTACTCATGCTGCTACTGTTCAGAACCCTGCTGCCCCTGAAGTCAAAAGGCAGTACTCTGGGTCTTACCCCAAGCGCGCAACTTGCAACTTTCACCATCCTGCTAATTCTGCATGTTGTTTGTGCACCAACTGCAATCGATATAGTCACACTACTCCTTACTATCGTCAAGCTAGTCCTGCTCAACCAGCTCAGCAAGCCCCAGCTCAGGCAGCCCTGCCAGCTCTTCCAGCTCATCAGCAGAATCTGAAGCCAGTTAACGCAGTTCGTGCATTCTACAAATGTGGAGATACTACCCATCTTCGTAACCAGTGTCCTCAGCTGAACCAGGACCAACAGCCAGCCGCTCGTGGATGAGCGTTCAATCTCAATGCTAACCAGGCTCGTAACGACAATGGCGTTGTTAATGGTACGTTTCTCGTGAATAACCTTTACGCCTTGATTCTATTTGATACTGGTGCCAATAGAAGCTTTGTGTCCGTTGAATTTGAATCTTTGTTAAATTGTGCACGCTCAAAGTTACCTAAGTCGTTCTCGGTGGAGATTGCCGATGGGAAGTCCATTCTAGTTGATTCTATTCTCTGTGGTTGTTCCTTGACTCTTAACGACCACGTGTTCGCTATTGATCTAATACCCATGCAATTGGGCAGCTTTGATGTCATAATCGGCATGGATTGGTTGCGTAAGAACCATGCCGAGATTGCTTGTCACGAGAAGTTTGTTCGTTTACCACTTCTGTCTGGTGATGTTTTGCATGTCTATGGAGACCGGCCTTCGAAGGGACTGAAGTTGATGTCATGCACTCAGGCGAACAAATGTTTACGTAAACAAAACCTTGCCTTCTTGGCCCACGTGGTGGAACAAAAGGGCAAGGGGAAGAGCATAAGCGACGTTCCGGTGGTGTGTGATTTCCCCGATGTCTTTCCTGAAGATCTTCCTGGTCTTCCTCCTCCTAGATCCGTCGACTTTCGTATTGATCTCATACCTGGTGCGACTCCTGTTGCCAAGGCTCCTTACCGACTTGCACCTTCTGAGATGCAAGAATTATCCAACCAACTACAGGAACTGCTCGACAAGGGATTCATCCATCCAAGTACCTCTCCGTGGGGTGCTCCCGTACTACTCGTCAAGAAAAAAGATGGTTCGTTTCGTATGTGTATCGACTACCGCGAACTTAATAAGCTTACCGTTAAGAATCGTTACCCTCTACCTCACATTGATGATCTGTTTGACCAACTACAAGGTGCGTCCTGTTTCTCGAAAATCGATCTTCGGTCTGGTTATCATCAGCTTCGTGTACTCGAGAATGATGTACCCAAGTCCGCATTTCGTACACGTTATGGACACTACGAGTTCGTGGTCATGCCTTTTGGATTGACCAACGCACCCGCTGTATTCATGGACGTCATGAATTGTGTTTGTAAACTCTAATTGGATCGTTTTGTGATAGTCTTTATTGATGATATTCTCATTTATTCTTAAGACTAAAGCCGATCATGCTCGTCATTTACGCTTAATGCTTGAACTCTTACGTGGTGAACGTTTGTATGCTAAATTCTCTAAGTATGAGTTTTGGATTGATAAAGTGCAATTTCTTGGTCATGTCGTTAGTCAGCAAGGTATTCATGTTGACCCGTCTAAAATCGAAGCTGTGAAGAATTGGAATACACCTAAATCCGCATCTGAGATCCGTTCGTTTCTAGGATTGGCGGGTTATTACCATTGATTCATCTCGGACTTTTCTAAGATCGTTGTCCCTCTCACCTCCCTGACTCAAAAAGAGAGACCTTTTGCTTGGGGTCCCGAGCAAGTGGAATCTTTTCAGACTCTTAAGACCCTTTTGTGTAACGCTCCTGTTCTTACTCTTATCCGATGGGAATGACGATTTCGTGGTATACTGTGATGCCTCGAACCGTGGATTGGGTTGTGTGCTCATGCAGCGGGACAAGGTTATTGCTTATGCCTCTCGTCAACTCAAGGTACATGAGAAAAACTACACTACTCATGAACTGGAGCTTGGTGCAGTGGTATTTGCGTTAAAGATTTGGCGGCACTACCTGTATGGTACAAAGTGTGTGGTTTTCACCGACCATAAGAGCCTTCAACTTATCTTTGACCAAAAGGAACTGAACATGCGACAGAGACGTTGGGTAGAACTGCTTAACGACTACGACTGCGAAATTCGCTATCATCCTGGCAAGGAGAATGTAGTAGTTGACGCTCTCAGTCGTAAAACTCATTTTAAGGCTATTCGTATTTCTAGTGATCTGCATGCTTGTATTCGTGAAGCTCAGTATTCGTCAGCTAATGAAGGTAACGAAGGTAGTCTATCTGTTGAAGTTCTTGGTGCTAACGTGAATCAACTCGAAACTAAATCTGTTGGTCTTCAGTACTACCTCAATCGCATCTGGGTGCCAGATCGCGATAATCTCCATGAGCTCATTATGACTGAGGCTCACAAATCTCGTTACTCTATTCATCCAGGTGCCGATAAGATGTATCATGACTTGCGTATGACTTATTGGTGGCCCGGTATGAAGAGCGACATTGCCGTATATGTTTCTAAATGCCTTAGTTGTTCAAAGGTAAAGGCTGAACATCAGCGTCCTTCTGGACTCTTAGAACAACCTAAAATACCCGTTTGGAAATGGGACAGCATTGCTATGGATTTTATTACTAAGCTACCCCATACACCTTATGGTCACGATAGTATCTGGGTAATTGTTGATCGCTTGACCAAATTAGCCCACTTTCTTCCTATTCGTGAAGATTATAAAGTGGAGAAACTCGCTCGAATCTATACCGACGAGATTATATGCCGCCATGGCATACCTCTTGACATAATCTCAGACCGTGATGGTCGTTTTACTTCGCGTCTTTGGCAAACCTTTCAATCCGCTATGGGTTCTCATTTGAATCTTAGCACAGCCTTCCATCCTCAAACGGATGGACAGACCGAGCGTACTATTCAGACCCTAGAGGATATGCTCTGTTCTTGTGTCATCGACTTTGGTGGTAACTGGGATGTACATTTACCATTGATTGAGTTCTCGTACAACAACAACTATTATTCCAGTATTCAGATGGCTCCTTTCGAAGCTTTGTATGGCCGCAAGTGCCGATCTCCTCTCAGCTGGCATGAGATTAGTGACAAGCAGTTTACTGGCCCTGAAATCATTCAAGAGACAACGGTAAGATTCTTCAGATCCGTGATAACTTGATCAAGGCTAGGAGCAGACAAAAGAGCTATGCTGATAATAGGCGTAAGCCTCTGGAATTTGATGTTGGTGACCAAGTTCTTCTCAAGGTATCTCCCTGGAAGGGAGTAGTTCGTTTTGGTAAGAAGGGAAAGCTCGCTCCTCTCTATATGGGTCCTTTCAAGATACTCGAAAGGATTGGTAAGGTGGCGTACAGACTCGACCTGCCACAAGAACTAAACAATGTGCATCCAGTGTTCAACGTATCCAATCTACGTAAATGCCTAGCAGACGAGGAACTGCAGGTTCCCCTTGAAGACTTGCAAATAAATGAAGCTGTACACTTTGTGGAGAAACCGGTTGAAATCATGGATCAGGGCATCAAGCGATTGAGGCGCAGCAAAATTCCCATAGTCAAGGTTCGATGGGAAGGAAAGCGTGGCGCCGAATTCACTTGGGAACTAAAAAGTGAAATGAAGACTAAATATCCGCAGCTCTTCGAGCAGTCTTCTTCCTAGATTTCAGGGATGAAATCTTCTAAAGGAGGGGAGACTGTAATGCCTGCGTCCCTAGACTTTTATCTACTTGGCACTTTTAGTCCCTATATACTATGTGACATATGATACTTTTGATACTTTATGAATCTAATACTATGATTCTTGATACTTGATACTTGGGAAACTATGATTCTTGATACTTGATACTTAGGAAACTATGATTCTTAATACTTGATACTTGGGAAACTATGATTCTTAATACTTGATACTTGGAAACTATGATACTTGATACTTTGGTGCTTGACTCTTGAGGCTCGTGAAACTTGAGACTTGGTTGAACGAGGGACTAGAGTCTTGTCACTGGCGGAAACTATGGAAACTATGGAAACTTTTGTGTTAATAATATAACCTAGTTATGTGATACTGTTACCCAATAATACGCAACGCTTAATCTAACTCGCAAATCGAATCAAAGACGGTTAAACGAAGAAGATGGGATTGATCGAGTGGCAACCCGATCGGATGACCATCCGATCGGATAGCCATCCGATCGGATGACCAACCGATCGGATGGCCACTCGATCGAACCGCCATCCGATACGAGTACACACCGCCTTCTCTCCTTCTCACCCTATAAATAAGCCTATCACATCACCATTTTCACTGATGTGACAGCCTCACTCGACCAGACGCACACACTCCTACTTTTCTTCCATTTCTCGGCGATTTCGGTACGTTTTACACTAGATTCTTGTACATCTTTGATCTACACGTCATTCTCTACATGACTCTCTTTCGAAATCTCACTTTCCACCATGAAATCTCTGAGAGTTAAGCTCTTGAGGGTGACGTCATCATGGCGGTTTGTACAAACTGTTGAAGTGATGTCATTCCGTTCAAGATCTAGATCAAATCTAAGGAATTTCATGTGTTTTATACTAAATCTAGACTTTTCAACTAAAACTTATGTCTATCTTCGTCCTTTCTTAAAACTTTTACCTAAAACGGTGAGATCTGGATCCAAAAGGAGTGTAGACTTGATGACTAGTCTGGAGTTGGTTTGGAGAAGGATTGTTGCCGGAGAAGATGACCGGAGTACGAATTCTTACATAAGCACCGTCACGAACGGATGACTGAACGGATTGGGGTGATTCCCACCCTATCGGATCGGTTGTACACTGATGGGTTTACCATTGTCTCAATATGTACCATGTCGTCGTTGTTTAAACAGAAACTTAGAAACTTTACAAGTTTAGCAACGGGACAAGGACAACCCGATCGTGTGGCAATCCGATCGGATAGCCATCCAATCGAACAGCCATCCGATCTAGTGACACTTGTTTCTCAATCTTAAACACCTTGATACTTGAACCTTTTGATCGTAGAATGGCAATCCGATCGGATAGCCATCCGATCGAACTGCCACCCAATCGAGGTGACAATGTGTTTTTGGAACCCTTCGACACTTGGAAACTTTTCAGAAACTTGGTATCAGTTTGGAATCATGACACTTGAATCGAACGACCATTCGATCAAATGGCCATCCGAACGGATGACCATCCGATCGGATGGCGAACCGTCTTTCACTCACATCAGCCACACCCAATCGAATGGTAATACGATCGGATAGCCATCCGATCGAACTGCCATCCGATCCAGTGACTGACCCAACACTTTGCGCAATCTCGTTATCTTTGCCCGACTCTTATCTGTTGTAATCTAATCAGGCTAAATCTAAAAAGCTCCCTTTGATCCAATAACAGTTAATCTGTTGAGCAATCACAGTGAGTATACTCGATCCCTTTTTGTTTTAAACTTTGGGATGCAACATGTATTCTATTAAACTATGATACTTGAGACTTTTGGAAACTAAACTCTATCCTATGTGCGTGTGAAACTTGTGATTCTTGTATTCTATTTGTGCTATGTGGACATTTAATCCAGGGTGTGTAGTTCCGCCTTAACAATAGTAGCGCTATAGGAGATGCACCTCCCCATTATTCTCGAGGGTATTGTTAGGAGGATCCTAGTTTTCCTTGAGACTTGGGAAAACAACAAAGCATCGGGATACTTGGGCTATCACTTGTTGGACTGCGAACACTAGCATGGCTAAAACTATTTATGTAACACTACATATGGATATGGGTTGTTTTAAATCTATTATGCTATTATTCAAACTTGTATACTCGCCGGTACATTTTTGTACTGACTCTATTTTAATACATGTTGCAGGCTGATAGATGCTGGAACTATGGAAAACAAGCTAGGATTGATGCTTAGAAACTCGCCTAGTTTAATTCTGGAATTTGAAACATTGAGTTTATGATTGTATTTGATATTTTTGGTTGTGACGATGTTCTAGACAAATCTTGCATGAAACTTATTTAATCTATATTGAAACTATTTAGCGTTATGGAATCTCATGAGCAATCTGAACGCTTAGTGCTCACACCCCGATGTTTCCGCCATCGATTGGAGTGTGACATGACCCCTCCAATAAAATAACCCTTTTAACTTCTGACAAGTGGCTTGAACCCCTGAATGACCTCCTACAGTTGACCCATGACACCATTGTAACAGTTCTTTCCTCAATTGAGCATCATTTCCAACTACTAACTTCCCCTTCCTTTTCAACAATTCTATCTCCCAAGAAAACTGACCCACAACCACTGCCTTCTTCAACTGCTGAATAATTGATTGCACATTAACATTTGTTTCCCATGAAGCTTTTATCTTTGACAGTAATAAAGGATCAAAAGATGATACTGCCAAAGTGAAAAGAGAAGAGCTTTGTAACCTTGAAAGAGCATCAGCCACTACATTCTCAACCCCTTTTTTATATTGAATCTCAAAATCATAATTCATCAATTTCACCATCCAAGAGTGCTGTAAAGGTGTAGTAATCTTTTGATCCAACAGATGTTTCAAGCTATTATGATCAGTTTTTATGATAAAATGACCAGTGATCATATAATAATGCCACTGTTTAACTGCTAGCAGAATTGCTAACAATTCTTTGTCATAAACTGACCACGTTTGTTGCTTTGGAGACAAGGCCTTGCTGATAAATGCTAAAGGATGGTTGTTTTCCATGAGAACTGCCTCAATACCCAATGAAGATGCATCTGTCTCCACTATGAACTGCTGAGATAGATCAGGCAATGCCAATACAGGTGTTGAACTCAATGCTTGTTTAAGTTGGATAAAAGAGTCCTGAGCACTTTCATTCCACTTAAACCCATCCTTTTTGAGCAATTTAGTTAAAGGTTTAGCTATAACCCCATACCCTCTGATAAACTTCCTGTAATATCCAGATAGGCCCAAAAACCCTCTCAACTGTTTCACATTTTCAGGTTTAGGCCACTGAACTACTGCTTCAATCTTTGAAGGATCAGTTGATAACCCCTCCTTTGTGATTACATGCCCCAAGTATTCTACCTTCTGCCCACCAAACATGCACTTAGACTTCTTAGCATATAATTGACCTTGTCTCAAAGTTTCTAAGACCTGCTACAAATGACTTAAGTGATGTTTCAAACCACTGCTGTAAACTAGGATATCATCAAAGAACACTAAGACAAATTTCCTCAAGAAATCTTTAAAAGTGGAGTTCATTAATGCTTGAAAAGTAGCTGGAGCATTTGTAAGCCCAAATGGCATTACCAGAAATTCAAACAGTCCTTGATGTGTTCTAAAAGCTATTTTGTGTATGTCAGGCTCATGCATTCTTATCTGATGGTAACCTGATCTGAGGTCCAGCTTAGAAAACACAGTGGCTCCCCCCAATTCTTCCAACAATTCATCAATTAGAGGAATAGGGAATCTATTTTTTATTTTTGCCTCATTAAGTTGCCTGTAATCCACACACTTCCTCCAGGATCCATCTTTTTTCTTAACCAACACAACAAGAGCTGCAAAAGAACTTTGGCTACTTCTTATTACTCCTGTTTCCAACAATTCTTGAGTCATCTTCTCAATCACATCCTTTTGCACATATTGATATCTATAGGACCTCAAATTGATTGGTTTGTTCTCATTATTCAAATTTATCTTATGATCATACTGCCTTTTAGGAGGTAATGCATTTGGAACTTGAAACACATCATTATACTCTTCCAATAATGCTTGCAATTCTTTGCTGAACACTGGATCCAATACTGTAGACCCAAACACATCCCGCACTTCAGTTTGCAACAACTGTAGACCAAACATCTGTGACTGAACTACTCCTGCCCCTTGATTCACCAACATATGCATCTTCTCAGCAGAACATAAACTCATACCATTAGTTTCAATACCCTTCAATGTATAAGTTTTCTCTTGCACTTTAAACTGCATGGTCATATCAGCAAAGTTCCAGTTAATATTCCCTAGTGTGGCCAACCACTACACTCCTAAGACCATATCATAATTTTCCAGTGGTAATGCCAACACTTCTGCATTAAACCACACTCCCTGCATCATCCACTTAAAGTGACTACACTTTTGTCCACACTCTAATTGATTACCATTAGCAACAGTAACCTTCATAGGCTTCACAGGTTGTAAAGGACATTGCAATTTACTTATTACCTTTGTATCAATGAAATTATGAGTGGAACCAGAATCCACCAAAATATTCAGCCTTCTAGTGCCCACTGACCCATTAATCTTCATAGTTGAATAAGAGGGTATGCCTGTGATTGCATGTATAGAAATATGAGGCTCAGCTTCCATCAATTGTCCCTCATCCATTGTTTCTTGTTCCTGGTCTGTTACCTCTTCCTCATCAACCAACTCTAAATTGAATAACTGTTTGTTCCTACAGTTATGAGCAGGAGTGAACTTTTCCTTACACCAGAAACACTCTCCCTTTTCTCTTTTCTCAGACATTTCTTTAGTGGTAAGTCTTCTTGTAGTCTTAACAGGTTGAGCATTAAGAGGTGTTGGTAATAGGGGTGGTGTATTAGCATTCATAGTAGGAGATAGCTTCAACCCAGTGTTATGGTACTTATGAGCATTATAGGAATTGTAAACATGTTTCTTTTGACTACCAGTCCCAAACAGTGTATTATACACAATCTCTTGTTGTTTGGTTACTGCATAAGCTTCTCTCAGTGTTCTTGGTTTAAAAGCCTTTACTAAACACCTTATTTAAGGCTTTAACCCCCCCCCCCCACACAAACAAACTCACGGCATATTCTTGACAGACCACTACCCTATTCAAATAAGAATAAAAAGAATCACAGTATTCTTGAAGTGAACCTGTCTGGTGTAAATTCTTAAGTTCTTCCATAGCATCCTCCAATAAGGTCACTGGAAATATTGAAATGGCTGATCTGCTGTATTTATCCCAGCCCACATCATCAATACTCCTTCCACTACTCCTCAAGAACCCTTGATGCCACTGCAAAGCTTTCCCTTCCAAATTGATCACTGCCAATTTAACCTTTGCTTCTTCTGGAGTCTTATCCATTTCAAAGAAATGATTACACTTATACACCCATCCTTCTACATCCTCACCCCCAAATTTGGGAAAATCAATTCTTCCCAATCTTGGCATTCTCTGATCATGATTTCCATTTTGAACCAATGATTCCTTGTCATTATTCTCGAGTGTCGTCAGCTTATCCAAAACTGCCTGAATTTGCAATTGCAGTTGTACTACAACAGCTTTGTTTTCTTCCACCCCACTTGCCATCATCTGAACATTCTCGGAGATTAATTGTGAACTGGCTTGAAGATCTTGTACACTAATCTCCATTTTACCTATGGACAACACATTGTCTTTAATGGATTTCTCCATCTCTTGATGCCGAGTAACTGCTGTCATTTTGAGTTTAAATCAATCGAACAAAGATTAATTTAGAATTGAAACGAATTCGAATGAAATTGATCCAAACAAATGATCAATTCTTGTTTTTGAATTGAACAGAAATGGAATTGAATCGAACAATTGACCAATTCCGAAGAATCAAAAGAACGCTGTTGAACAATCTCTTTGAAATGAATTAGGGCTTGAATCACGAGTTGTCCGAAGATCGAACAGCTCTGATACCAATGATAGAGCTCAATTGTAGAAAGAAACTAATAGAAAAGAAGCTTTTCCAAAACCAAGCTAACCACTGATTGTTAGCCTTTCTGTTATTATAACTGCCAAACTCAACTAACTCAATACAACATTTACAACAACAACCCTATACTATCATTGTTTACAAAAGACCCCCCTGAACTATTAACTACACATATCAAAATATGAGTCCTCAATCAAGAAAATATAAAATAAAAACAAAGGATGCCAATATGCCATACATGGATCACCTTACTATTTTACATTTCTATTCACCCCTCATATATTAAAACTATTTTCTCTGTCACATAAGTATATATTCAATTTTATTTATTCCATTTCAACCAAAATACACCCAATTGTTAAAATACTTCTTATATTTTGAGAGAATTTTTTTATTGCATATTGACAGACACGTATCAAAGATATTATCCTATATATTAAAAACACAACCTTGTGAATAGTTCAGGGATATTTTAGAGATTTCACAATCTTTTTACCTATCTTCTCACTTTCTTCTCAGCTACTACCACACACAAAGAGCTTCTTCTCACCTACTGCCACACAAAGAGGCTATGGAGATGAACATGGCGAGGAGTTGTTGACGGTTTCAGGTCCGCCACGGCGACCTCATCAACAATAGGACAGAGAAAGTCGAGCCCCAGTCAATTGTATTAATATTTAACATGTTTTTGTTACTGTACTAATCAAAGCCATCCCTGAAAATTCTTAAAAAAAATTTAGGCCTCGGGCGACAAAAAAAAGTTGGGTCCAAAATTGTGGTTACAGAAATGAATTAAAAAAAATTAAATCTTGGTGGTGAAGCCAAAACTTAAAATTGAGACCTTTATATTATATCTTGGGATGGTTTTTCCACTACACCAACAACACTTTTTAAATAATAGATAGATGCATATATTAAATATATAATTTAGTATATATATATAAAAGCTTATAAAAACTTTCAGGCTCTTTGAAAATTTGACCCTCGGGTGACGGCACGAGTTGACCAGCCCAAGAGCCGGCCCTGGTACTAATAAATCAAATGCATACTTGGATGGTCTCGATAGTAGTTTCAGTATATTAAAACTTTAGTGAAATTAAATTTAATGTTTCTAAAAAAATAAACAAGAATCAAGATTTTGTCTTAAATTTTCTACTACTTTTCAAGTCAACAACAATCACAGAAATATTATCTTTGCTTCCTTTCTGACGTGCCAACATGGCAAGATGATCGGCTACTGCTTTCCCACCATTCTTTTTATGCCAAATAAGAATTCTTTTTCTAGCAATTTCACATACTAGTTCAGTAGACATTACATTCCACAAACCGGCACTAGCCAAAATAAGACATTCGTCTTCTCTAGCTCGTGGTGTACAAGTGACTTCCGGATCGGGTATTATGAATGGCTTTAGAAACTCGTAACCTTAAAAACACATCAACACACACAAAAAAAGAGAGACATTAATAACGATTATGGGTGGATAGGCGGATGAATTTTGGGACAAATTGGTTAACTTTTGGGTCAGGTCAAACCAGATTGTGTTGACCTGCACCCGCTACATTTCTTTAGTCAAACTTTATAATTGCAACAATTAATATTAAATATAAGGGTGAGAAAATGAAAGGTTAGTGCCAGTGGGTAATGGGTTAAAACGTGTAATTTTATGTGTCGACGGGTCGGGTAATGGGGCCAGAAAAGAAATTGAGTTAAATGTCATTTTAGTCCCTGTGGTTTGGGTCATTTTGCCAGTTTAGTCCAAAGGTTTCATTTTTAACCTGTGGGTCCAAAAAGGTTTCATAGTTGCCATTTTAGTCCACTTGGTTAACTTTATCCATTTTTTCTGTTAACGAGAAGGCCAATTTGGTCATTTTGTATGTAATTTTGTTAACTAAAAGGGCAATTCAGCCATGTAAAATGACCGAATTGGCCTTCTCGTTAACAGAAAAAATGGATGAAGTTAACCCAGTGGACTAAAATGGCAACTGTGAAACCTTTTTGGACCCACATGTTAAAAATGAAACCTTTGGACTAAACTGGCAAAATAGCCCAAACCACAGGGACTAAAATGGCATTTAACTCAAAGAAATTTAAAGGATTGGCTAATGAAATATCATTTTTATTTCTTTTCTGGTAACAAAATTTAGGTCATACACACTAGAGTATGATTTGGGTGACTTTAAAGTCACCAATTTTATTTTAGGTAAATGTATTTATTTAAAAGGGCCAAAATCTCAAAATTCAAATCAGTGAATGCCGGACTCTTAAAAATTCTAGATTTTACACTAAAAAAAAGTTTCAATAAAATTAACACTACGAGCAAAAACTATGGAGGGGCCGGGCACCCTCAAGCCACCAAGATGATCCACTAGTGCATGCAATGGTAAAAAAATGTTTGGTAAAACTAACACTACAAAACGTAAAAACTCTGTGTGTGTGTGTGTGTGGGGGGGGGGGGGGGGGACCCTGGTCCCCATGTAGCTTCTCCCTTGTAACCAAATTTAAATTCTCTCCTCATGCATCCTTGAAAAGTATCAAGATCAACCCCAAATCCTAAGTGAAAGACTACATACAAACCCATGGTGCACCAAATCACACAATCATACATTGACTATATGGCTGATCATTAAATGTGGGGTGGGGGGGGGGGGGGGGGGGGACCCTGGTCCCCATGTAGCTTCTCCCTTGTAACCAAATTTAAATTCTCTCCTCATGCATCCTTGAAAAGTATCAAGATCAACCCCAAATCCTAAGTGAAAGACTACATACAAACCCATGGTGCACCAAATCACACAATCATACATTGACTATATGGCTGATCATTAAATCTTTCAAAAGTAAACTCACCAATAGATCTTGACACTGCAAGAGCATCAAACACACTATGGCCATTCCATTGTATGATTTTCCCACCAGCCGCTTCAATTCTTGCATATTCATCTTCCCGATTTGGCTAAATTCATAAATGTAAAAGAGTTCAGTCTTTATGAAGCCTTTTGCCATTCTTGAATTTTTTTTCTTAAATTTAGCAATCAATCAGGCGTAAATTCGAAGCCAAATTTACACTTTATTATTGATTTTAGCAACCAGACTCAACTTTTACAATAACCGCTAGCATGTCATCTTTATGCTGGTTTTTTAAAATTGCAAATGATGCATCTTATTTGCTATTTTATCGTACACGGATACATCACGCCACATGTGATTTGACAATAGTTATTTATAATTATAAATATAAAATAAAATTTAACATTTTTTTCAAACTTGTAAATAAATTTACTATTTTATCTTTTTCACATAAACATTTTTTTTTCATATGTGGCCTCTTGTGGCAGCTATTTATATTATAATCAAATGAATAGAGTTGGTTGCTGGAATCAATAATCAAGTGTAAATTGATTTCAATGTTAAGCCTAATTTAAAAGTTGGATGCCGAAATCGGGAAAAATGTAAATTTCGCTTATTGTTCAAGCAAATGTTCTTGAAAAGATACGACTTACTTTATGATCACTTGACAAAACCACAACTTCTGTCCCACGACAAAGGACCGCTCTTGAATCACCACAATTGGCAACTATAATATGTGATGAACATATTAGAGCAACCACAGCCGTCGATCCAACGGTTTCTGGGGATACTGGTTCAGTAGTTATATTTAAGGTTTTGGGGGTAGCAATTCTTCCTCCAACTTCATCATCAACCATTTTAAAGCACTTCGTGAAAACTTTCTCCCATTGAACCTTCATTGTGCCTTCAAAGATTCCTTCACTGAAAACTTTTAGTTCCTCTTCTAAAGCAAAATGAACACGATCGCGACAATAATTGGCAACCTGCATTTAGATATGTCATTCTAGTTTGACTTTTTCAAATATTAGAGGTGGTGATTTTGACTCAATTACCTACAACATGCTGATTTGGCTATATTAGTCAACATTTCAAATGAGTGAATTTAAAGGGTGATGATGTGTACACAACTTTGTTTAGTACATACACAACAACTATACGTGTCTCTAGATCATTTTAGCCTCTACCCATTTTAAATCAATTGTTATTGGTTAAATGATGGAGGGTAAAACTGTCTAAATACATAACATGTTTGTTTATGAAGTAAAAGAAGTTATGCACATGAGTCAATTGGCACGAATACTTACCATCCCCAAATTGTTTCATTAACAAAAGACCATTGTGCTAATAGCCGTTGGTAACCCCAAGCCACCACCCTGGGTGGGCTTGGGTTTGGGCGTGGCCCAAGGGGCGGGAGTTTAAGACCGGGCGTTGGGCATGCCTAGCGGTCCTACGTGGCCGACTCCTATTCGTTTGTTGGCTAGGTCATAACGGGCTACATTTAAAATTCATATTATAACCGTTTGGCCAAGCCAAGCGGTTCACCCACCCAACTGTCCACATCGCTATATATATAACCCCCGACCCCACCACCGGCTGTCCACCGCTACCCCAACCCAAACACACTTGATCGAACCCGCTACCCACACACACTTGATCGATGGCCTCTTGGACACACGAGGAAGAACTAGCTCTTGTCACGAGCGTCGTTGACGCAATGAAGGGGGCCGCCAACCCGTTGAGACCCGTTACTGGCCGGAAGCTTTTGCTAGCTACCGGTATAACGTGGGAAACGACCGACACAATTTAAACGCGTGCCAACATAAATGGCGCGAGCTACGACCGAAGCTCGATCGTTTTAAAGCCTACTACAACAGCGTCCCGGGCGGTGAGATAAGTCACGAAGACCGGGTGGCGGTGGCCAACATCGAGTTTCGGGGCAAGGAGCGGAAGCCGTTCGACAAGCTCGCCCTTTTCGAAATCTACTTAACGCTCTATGGTTTTTTTTTTTTTTTGTAATCCTTTTTTTGTAGAATTTTGTAATTTTTAGGAATTTAATAAAATTTTTGCCTTTTTTTAAATGTTGTGTGTATTTTATTTTAATAGAATTTTGTAATTTTTATTTTAATAAACCTGCCAAGCCACGCCCCGTCATACCCCACAGACACGTCACTCACCAGCGCGGGGGGGGGGGGGGGGGTCGAACTCCACGTGTCAACCCATGCCCCAAACCCCCGCCCCACCATACCCCACGGTCTTACAACCAACTAATTCTATTTATAAAAAAAGGTGGCTATTTTAATAGTAAAGTTTTCGTAATATGTGTTTTTTAAAAAACTTAGTTTTGATATATTTAAAATGGGGTAGCGGCGAAACTTGTTGCCCGTTTAAGAAATTATGTTCAATTATTATCTAAACCTAATAAGAAGACACATGGTTGTAAAACAAGGTCTCCAAGCCCGAGTACTCTCCGAGTAGTCGATACAAGGTAGGCTGCCGAGGCGACTTTCTTCAACTCCGCCTAACTACTCGGAATCGATCAAAAGTGGTGAAACCCGGCCAAAATCAGATCTAGTAGGTCAAATCGGGTCGAGTTTGACTTAAAAAAAATAAAACATAAATTTTATGCCTATCATATTAAAGAATGAATATTATTTTCACATATTTTGTTATAAATATTAGTAAATTTATGTTATTTGATATATATTTAATTTCCAAAAACTAATTTCTTTACATTTTAACATGTCCGAGTACTCCCCGAGTACTCTCCGCCTAGACCAAGTACTCTCAACTCCCCGGTCGACCGACTAGAGAGCGCCTAGCGACTTTTACAACCATGATAAGACAATAAAAACCAAAAATCGAGTAAGAAATTATGTTCAATTATTATCTAAACCTAATAAAAAGACAAAAAAAAAAAAAACAAACAAACCGTTGGCTGCTTCTGACCAACCCATATTAGGAAATTACTGGTTTTCACTAACCTGTTTTGAAATAAAAGTGGAGCGATTTGGGTTATGTTTTACTCTAACAGGTCAATTAGTTAGCATACAAAAACTTAGCTAATATTGTAATGGGTCAAATAAAATGGAAGCCCTCTAAAATTTATTTAAATGCTTACAACCTTATATCCTTTTATTTAAGATATATAAACTGTTACTCTAATAATATAAGTTTCTATTATCAAATGTAATACATTAGTTAGCTTGAAAGAAAAAAAAATTAAAAGAAAAAAGAATAATTGGTTGGTTTGTCAACCCAAAACTTTTTGTTCCCTATACGTCTCATCTTTTACATTTTTTGTTTTACATTTCGATATGTCATCTCATGCCACCCACCGACCCATTTTTAACATTTGAATTAATAGAAAGGGCAAAGACTATACCTGAGAGCCACCATGCCCATCATATAACCCAAAGAAATGAGTGGTCTGATTGGTCAAACTTGAGCTCACCCCATTGATCACATTATCCCCAACAAACATTTTATTAGGGACTTCCATAAAATAAGGAACAACTGCAATCGCATCTTCCATTTCCGATCTGTGACCACATATGGAATGGGAACCCCAAAGCGGAATGTAATTCGGTTTAAATACATTTTTTATTCCTTTACTTTGACTTTTCGCAACAATTATGGTTTCCCCTTGTTTTTTAGTGAGAGATTTTGTTTCCCCCTCAAACAAGCTTGAAGTGAATGCTGACTTTGACATCTCTGCCATATTGTAAATGTCCTCCTGTTGGTTTATCATAAAAACCAGCACCAAATTAACACATGTAATATTCAAAGGTAAATCTTATCTATCACTCATGTAATATTCAAGAGAGAAGCATATCACATGTAATAAATTTTAATGACATTATGGTAGCCCAGACCCTTGAGTTTGTGGCAGAGCAAACTTACCAATTGAGGACCATGGATGATACATCTAATAGTTTTCACCTCTATAGATGACAGATTCACCTGTTTTGGTCTACCGGTCTTTCTCCATCCTCTTACCTCTATAACATAAAACAAGATATGAGAAACTTTCTCCATTTGCATCTTGACAAGATAAAGGGACATACCAGTGTAGTCAACGGTGTCACCAACCAAAATCCTAAACCAATCAGGAGCCAATCTACCAACCTCCGCTAACTCGAAGAAATCACGACGACAAAGATAGTATGCTCCTGTGCTTAGATGAAATGCAGACAAATCTCCTCCCAAAATTTCTGCACATTCCATGTTGTTTACCAAGGTTTCCTTATCAGAGTACACAAGGCTCACACCACATTCATGTACCTCCAATCCGCACAACACATCAATAGAGACATCAACTTTGTCTCCATTTTTCAGTTTGTATCCAATTGGCCAATAGCTTAACCATATACACACTTTACCAAATTCAGGTTTGCCAAAAACTTTAGGGTTGTACATCAAATCACCATCACCATTGGTTGTACTGATTTTGCAAAACCATGCACACTCATCATCTAATATTGCATACTTAAAAGTTACATTAATTCCTTTGAGCCACTTATCTTTGGGACATGAAGGCACATCGAAAGACAAAGAAGATGATTTTGATGTATACTCGGGTGTCATGTTTGGATCTTTTATATCTGGCAAAGATGTGCTCATTATATCAAATTCATACAACATCTGTGCCACACAAACAAAGGGATTAATCATTCATACAACATCTGTGCCACACAAACAAAGATGTGCTCATTATTTCAAAGAGAAAAAGCGAACCTGGATAAGCCAACTTCTACCTACTGTGACCTCATCATCACCAACAAGGCACACCTCGTGGTATTGATATTGTTGTAGCCACTTCATGTGTCCCAAATCAGTTTCATCTAGTTCAGCTATAGGTACCAATTTGAAAAAGCCTTCAACTTCATACAAAGAATTACAGCCTAAATAACCAAACTCTTGCAAAGTAAATCGGGGTGATTGGAAAGTTATTCTCTCTAGTGACTCACAACCATATATATACAATTCTGCAAGAGAATTAGGGATACATAAAAGACATTTGAGTCTAGAGCAAAAACTCAGATCAAGGACCTGAAGTTTTTCAAGATGATTATAGCAAGGCAAGGACTCAAATACACTATTCGCTAAATTCAAATACTGCAAATCTAGTTGAACACTAAAACTCAAAGGAAAAGAATCAGTACAATCAAGACGGCAGTCTTTGAGGAACAACCGATGTAACGAAGATGGGAAGGTAAAAGTAAGTTTTGTAAGGTCTCCAAGGGTATTACACCCTGTCATGTTCAATAATGCAAGCCTTCTAAGGTCTCCAAAGGTATAACAAACACTAACCAAACTGTAACAATTCCAAAGAATTAAAGTCTCAAGATAAGGAATTTTGGAGATGTTGCGGATTTCAGTAAGACTGTGTGAATCTTTAAGGTTTAGAATGCGCAAGGATGAAAGAACCTGTTGCAAAATTATAGAATTTTTTAAGCACCTTATAACCCCAAAAAGAGTTTAAAAATCAAGAAGCAACAAAATATTAGATACATTACCATTGGGGGTTCAAATACTTCCAATTTGCTATAGCTCATATCTATGGCCACCAAGTTTCCCATGTATAAGTTGGGAGGTATGGTTCTTAAATGGAATCCAAGCCAACAGAGCCATCTTAATCCTTCAGAAATATTCTCATAGGATCCATCAAGCTCCACAAAATTTAGCTGGAGAAATTTTAGCCTATCCATATTATTAAGTGCGTCTGTTCTAAGGTTTGTTGACTGCAAAATTAGCATGAAAAGATTTCATAAGGTCTCATGTACACGGGCATGTTATGTATCCTTGCAGACATATGCATTTAACAGATTCTGCACCTTGAATGCAAAATTTGGATTTTTTTAGTTATTACCTTGAACGCAATATTTTCTTCGAAAAGCATTTTCATGTCTAGTGCTAAACCTTCTACCGTTTCCGAACCCTAAAAAGGAAAAGAGATGATATAACCATAGAATGTAAATGAAATACAATTAGGAGGAAGCAAAGGTGAAACACAAAAGGGCTAACCTGTTTTTTTCTCAGTATCTTATAAGAGTCACTACTAAGCCAGACTCTACTACGGTTTGCAGGGAGATCTGATTCTTGACGGACTATGTTTTTCCCCATCTCTTGAAGCAATCTATGCATTGTGAGCTTTTTGTTTGGTGAGACAGACAGAAGAGATCTGTTTAATAGGGTGTTGATCCCCACTATTGCTGAGTAATCAGGCTCCAATATTTTTACTACATAATCTATGTCTTTGCCAACAAAGAAACAAGCAATATGCAAAAACAACATTTGCACATACTTAAACGGCAGTGACTCGTAGCTCTTTTGGAGAACAACCTGAATTTTAACATTCATATCTTTTTCCATTAAATTCAACTGACTTTTCCAATATTCAATGGTATTTTTATGGCGAAAAGATAAGCCCATCACTTCAAGAGCTAGTGGATTTCCTTCACAATATCGTACTGCCTGTAGTACAAATTCCTCAAAGCCCACCATAGGAGTTTTGGATCCAAATGCATGATGACATAGAAGCTGAGACGACTCGGCATCATTCAGTAATGTCATTTGATACTGTCGGCACCTCCAGTATGGAGAGTCAAACCAATTATCTGTGTTTTCCCTGGTTGTAATTATAATCTTGCTTTGTGCATTAATCTCCCCAGTACCTAGTAAAGCAACTAACTGTTCACGCTCAACAATGTCATCAAGAACAATGAGTGCCCTATTCATTTTTAAGGCATCCTCTACCAAAGGCATACCTCGAGAAATACTTGGTATTTTTCTCCATTTCCCCCCTGAAATGTCATTAAGAAGTTGTTCTTGTAGCTCACGTAAACCATTGGATCTTTCACATGTGCGACCAATGTCTTCAAGTAGACTCACGGATCCAAATTTCTTAAAATTTGAATGGTAGATATATTTGGCCAATGTAGCTTTGCCACTTCCACCCATACCGTAAATTACTAAAAATTCAAGATTGCACTGCTTTAGCCAGGAATCAATCTCCTTATCATGACTGGCGATTCCTGTTATATTGGGTGGAAGACAGACTTCTTTGCAATCTAACTTCTTGTAAACTGTATCAACAACTTCCTCCAAAAAACTTGTTTCAGGCCTGCAAGAACACAAGAAAAATAAATAAGCTTATGGGAAGAATTAAGATATTTGATATCTTGAATAAGAATATTACCGAAAATTTGAAGTTCTAAATGTCGATGATAATATAGACTAAACAAAAGTTATCTCTTGACTACATTCACTTAAATAATGATTTGAGTTAAAAGAACCATACCCTGAAAGAACATGGCCGGCCAAATCAGCAACCTGCATAAGAGCTGTCTTCCACTTGTTTACGTTTTGATCTGTCCACTTTGAAGATGGTTTGACTTCTATGGCGAAATTTCCTTCTTGTTTCCTAATCTCTGTGGGCTCAACGCCATAGAAAACAGGTACAACAAAATGATTACAGGCCTGTCTTTGCTCGAGGATGAGCAGAAGTTCATCAAGGCACCAAGTTGAAGTTGCATAATTCTTTGACAATACGACTATTGAACCCCGGGATTCTTCTATTGCTTTCTTAAATTCTGGTTGCAGTTCTTCACCTTTGTGGATTCCTTCGTTATCTCTAAACGTATGAATTCCTGCTCGCTTTAATCTGTCGTATAGATGATCAGTAAACGAATTTCGAGTGTCTTCACCACTAAAGCTTAGAAAGACATGTAAGTTTTAGCACCAGAAGAAGCTATAACAGTGGTGGAGGAACTGGAGGCCATTGGAATTAGATCAAAAATATGAAGTTGGGAGATGAAGAAGGCGAATAGTTATAACAAGATTTAGAAGCATTAATCAGATCTAATTGCAAAATTTAAATGACTACGAGGCATGATTTGTTGGTCTTTAAAATATTTTATGCTTATCTCAATTCTAACGAAGGATACTAATTAATGTCATATGATATTTTTGCATATTTAAAAAAGGATTCTAATTAATGCAATATGACATTTTTCACATCTAACCTAAAAAAATTATTTATATTTTTAGGTTTTTTTAATAATTAATTAAGACATGAATATCTCTTATCTTTATCAATAATGATAGAGTAAACTGCCATTTTGGTCCCTGTGGTTTGGCCAGTTTTGCCACTTTAATCCAAATTTCAAACTTTTTACATCCAGGGCCCTGTGGTTTGCATTTTGTTGCCATTTTGATCCAAAATTCAAATTTGACCAGATTTCCCATTAATGACCTGCTATTTTGTCTTTACCCTCAGGGGCATTTTGGTCATTTTAGATTTTTTTTATTATCTCTTTATTATAACTTAATTATAATCATCTTCATCTTCCCCAAATAATCATCTTCTATTCTCTCTCTATAAACAACAACAGGTCCAACATACAGACATCTCTCTCTCTCTCTCAACATACAACTCTGCTCTCTCTCTAATCATCTTCATCTTCCCCATTGCACCACCCGCCGCACCACCACACACAACACCACCTGTGACGGCACCACTCCCAACCACACCTACCGCATCACCTGCCACCACCCCAGATCTGATGAAGAGAAGGAGGGGGCGGCAGCCACCACGGCCGATGACCACCAAACCAACAACCACCATCAAACCTACACCGCCACCACCCTCAACTCTCTCTAAAACCTGCACACACACACACACACACACACACTCTCTCTCCAAACACCCATCTCTCTCTTCTCTCTCTCTCCTCTCTGTCGAACACCAACAACCACCATCGTTTACATCCCTAAATTGACTTGTATATACCGAATTCAACAAGTATGGAGTCTAATTCCTATTTTATCCAACAAAAATTCAATCAAAACACATCATATTAACCACAAACATTACCGGAACAACCGGAAGAGCATAATCAGTCGCCTGAGTTTCTTTCTAGTTAGGGTTTTATTTAGGGATGATGATGATTTATTTGGGGAAACTTCGAACCTCCTTATTTGTGTACACAGTCCTCTTATCATCATCATGGAACCTCCTGAAATTGGTACTTTCATGGTACGACACCGCCGTCACGGCCTCTCCGTCCTCGTCAACAGGGTGGCCAGCGATCTACGCTTCCGTGGCTCTGGGTGTCATGGTCGGCCTTCTTTCCATGGCCGCCGCTTTGGCCGTGGTGATTCCGGCCACCATCGTCACGTGGATCTCCGTCTTGGTTTTGTTGACTTTTTGTGAGATGCCGCGGAAGTCGGTGGTGGTGGAAGGGAAGAAACTGACGGTGGAGATTGCTCGGACGGTGGGTAAGATTTTGATCAAAGAAGGGAATTTAGTTGCTGCTGTGGGTATCTGCTAAACTTTATGTATGTGTGTATATTAATATATATATATATATATATATATAATTTTTGAATTAAAAAAAATGTTAAATGAAAAGCAAAATGACCAAAATGCCCCTGAACTAAAAGACAAAATAGGAGGTTGCAACAGTCAAAAAATAGGGTTTTTAAATTTTGGACTAAAATGGCAACAAAATGCAAACCACAGGGACCCAGATGTCAAAAGTTTGAGATTTGGACTAAAATGACAAAAGTGCCCAAACCACAAGGACCAAAATGGCAGTTTACTCATAATGATAAAATTAACTTTTTTGAACGGTAAATTTCTCTTATTCATGTCGTCTCTGCGACTTGAACTCAAGACCTCCTCTCCCAAGGTGTTTAAATGCTTTGCCTTTGTCTTTGCCAATGCACCACCAATAAAATTAATTAATAATATTTCAAATAATTAATTAATTAGAAAGGATAAAAAAATTTAATTAGTTTCAAATCATTACACGAGTTTGTGTAGTACCCGAAAGTTAATTTACATATTTATAATAATTACGCAAAAATATTAATGTATCAATATAACACAATAAGCAATAGATATATTTAATTGAAATATATTATTAATTGTAATATAGTGCAAATAGTTCGTCATATATTACAACTAAAAAATTAACCTTTTAATAATTAATTAAAGAAATTTACCCATTTTTAATAATTAACTAATCAACAATTCCAAATAATGCCAACCCGTGTGTAATATGCGGGTTTTAAATACACATGTAATAATTAATTAAAAAAGTTTATAATTTATATTTTTCTTTTTTTTTAATTCAATAATATACGGGTTTCTAAAAAATGTTACGGATCACTCACTTATATATTAGTAACAAAATACTAATCTACTTATTTATTTATCAATCTCATAATAATTATAAGCAACAAATTAACGATGTTATATTTCTTAAAACTATTTGATATGCAACAAATTATCGATATTATATTTCTTATTACTATTTGTTTACGATAATATTTATTTATTCAATTCGTGTAATACACGGGTTTCTAACCTACTTTTTATTGCAAAACGATAATTATAGCTAAAAATAAATAAGACTTTTGAAGTATGTATTATTTACGAATAAAATAGCAAAACTCCTCTGAAGGGTCCGCAATAATCGCGGTCATAGAGTTTATACATAACACGCAAAAGAATACAAATAATAGAATATTTTTCTCCATTATAACCAAAACTAGGTTAGAACCCCGTGTAATACACGGGTTGAATAAATGTAATTTTATATATCAATTAATAAAAAATATATCTTTAAAAACCTCGTTTATTACACGGGTTGAATAAATGTAATTTTATATACTAAATAATAAAACAATATATATTTAAAAATCTCATTTATTACATGGGTTGAATAAATGTAATTTTATATATTAAATAATAAAAATGTTATATCTTCAAGAACCCCATGTATTGTACGAATTGAGTAAATTTAATTTTATATATTAAATAATGAAAAAGGTTACAATTTTAAAAAAATCGTGTATTGTATGGGTTGAGCACATGTAACTTTTTATACCAATCAATAAAAAGTTATATCTTGTTATATCTTTATAAACCTTGTGTATTATAAAACCTTTGGACTAAACTGATAAAATGGGCCAAAACCACAGGGACTAAAATGGCATTTAACTCTTTACATTATATTAATTTATATTTAGTGTACGTCTTTTGTTAATTTCAAGATAAATATCTTTCCAGCAAGTACAATGAAGGAAATAGATATTGTAATGGTGTGTCGAGTGCCCAAGAGGCCGTCCAGAATTGAGTATCCACACCATTTCCCACTTTACACTTTATAAAATTGCTAATGTTATTACATCTAAATGCCAATTCCTTCCTTATAATATTATTCCAAACACCCGAATTCCCGCGTTTTGTAGGGAGAAAATTACCGTGCCTTGGATTAAAGTGTATGCTGGTAATAACTTTTCTCCAAAGTCTACCTGATTCCGTTTTATATCTACATGCCCCTTCGCCAAAAGCCCACAATTCATGTTTTTTAATGAACCGAGACCAAGACCCCCTTTTGCTACGGGTTGTATTACTTTTGCCCATTTCACCCAATGCATCTTGGTTCTTGTATCTGAATTGCCCCAAAAGAAGTTTCTTCGATTTGATAAGCGTTGTTTATATTATTTTTATTATAAACTATTTCAAGGTACAAGTCTTTAAATTGTTTTTATTATAAACTATTGTTTATAGAAGTTTTAAGACTAACGATGATAGTTAGAATTAAAATACATTAAAAAATAGAAAAAAAATTCTTAAAAAAAAGTATATGTGATCTTCGTTATTTTTTAAATTATATACTTCACGAAATTTATATAAAACATTGACAAGTCTACTTTGCTACCTCAATTTATTTATTTACTAGGTTATAACCCCGTGTATTACACGGGTCGAATAAATGAATTTTATATATACTAAATAAAACAATATATCTTTAAAAACTTTTTTTATTGCACGGGTTGAATAAATATAATTTTATATACCAAATAAAAAAGTTATATTTTTAAAACCGCTTGTTTTACACGAGTTGAATAAATATAATATTGTTTACCAAATAAAAAAATAATACATCTTTAAGAAACCTCATGGGTTGAATAAATGTAATTTTATATACCAAATAATAAAAAAGTAAAATCTATTTGATACCAAACTAAACAAAAAGTTCAAATATATAATTAACTAGGTTATAACCCGTGAATACTCACGGGTTGTTAATCTATCTTTGTAAAAATAATAATACATACATATATATTAATAAATGAAAAATTGCATGATGAATAAGGTGGATGAATAAATGATAAGAACGTCTATATGAGTAAAAATTAATAAAATGTAATACTGAAAACAACAAACTTATCTTTTATTCGTTCATAATCATAGCATAAAGAACACTAAACAATTTAAGCAACACCTTCTTCATTAACTTTTTTTTTAACTTCTACTTTAACACGTCCAAGATGTCGTTCAGGAATATGGACCAAAGCTTCTGTCCCTCTGAAAACCATCATATCAAATTTTGACTCAGAAATCATATCGAAGATAATAAAGTGTTCATCTTCAATTTTCATGTCTTCTTTAATGCGATCCCATCCGGTAGTCATATAAAAATTGTCACCATGTTTTTCCAAAACAACCAACCATGTACGGTTAGGAAAAGAGGTTATAGTAACATGTTTCGTAGGTAGTATGTTCTTCAACTTATGATGAACAAAAATCTATCGATAAGCTGCAAGTACAAAAAAAATATTTTATATTAAAGAAAGTTTTGTAAAATTTGTCAAATACCACTATAGTACAAACATAAAATTTTTTTACCAAATGGTCTTTATGTTCAGAGAATTGTGATGTTTGGCAATGTAAGAAATCACCTTGAGCAAGTGCAAAATCTTGATAGAAGTATATCAATCTAAAAGTTAGACTACCTTCGTACTGAAACATAAGCAATGAATTCTTTGATAATAGTAGTGACTGAATCATATTGAACCATCCGTCGTGAAAAAAGTATGAAGAACCTGCTTTTCTAATTTTGACATTAAAAATTCTTTCATCATGTGTAATGATTTGAACCATACCATCAGTAGCTAACTTGAAATCAGCTACCCAGTTGTGGTAACTCCTCGGTAAAATCTATATGCAAAGTAAGAATTAATACAAACATATAATAAAGAAATAAAAATAATTATAACATCAACATACCCAAGAATTCATCTTGTTGTTTGATAGAAAACGTAAAAAACAGTTAAGCATCTTCACTGATAATAAAACTTTGAATTAGATGAAGATGCTTTAGGTATTATCTATATTTATAAGAAAAAGTTATTTAAAGACAAATAATACGTAAAAACATGGTTATTCTATTTTCCATATATAATGAAAATTGTTAAACTTTTATTACACATATTTAACAAATTTATTTAAATATAGAGATACAAATCTATGATGCAACTATAATTAATAAGTAAATGTAAATAATTACTATAATAAAAAATCAACAAAAAAATGCAACCGTTTGTATTAGAAGATTATAAATAAATAAATAAATAAATGAATATTAACTTTATAGGTAATAGATATTTCATCATTACAATCTACATTTACCAACACATCCATCAACTCACCAATCTTCATCATCTCAATTGCAAGAAAAAAAAATCTCCCTTCACCGTCGTTTGGATTCCGGTAAACTTCCTTCCAAAATCCGATTAGCTAAAGGTCGATTTTTTTGTGAAATTCAGCAACTAAACATGTTTTAGTTAGTATATGCAGAAGATACAGTGTTTTATATGAGACTAAATCGGTGTGAGACATGAAATTGAATTTTAGGGTTTAATCATCTTGAAGCTTTGATAAATTTGGTATGTTTGTCATCTAATGTAGATATTTCGTGTGATTTACATTGTGGATTATATATTTAATGAAAACGGTATATTCGGATTTTGTAATGAATCATAAAGGAAGGAAAACATATATGTTATTATAAATTCATTGATTAAAACGAATTTTTGTTTAGTTGTACTCAAATAAGATGATACATCATCAAAGTCAAAGAAGTTGGCAAGTATCGTTGAGAAGTGTAAGCGGGGAATCCGTTATCACTGACGGATGGGGTAATGTCGTAAGGGATCTTGAGTTGACAAAGAGGATGTTCTTGCTGTTTAGGATAATCGAAGATAAAAATATTGAAATCGATTGTTCGTAGAAACATATGTGGTGAATCATTCGTGACAGTAAACCGTTACGGAGTTCTAAAGATAATAGTAAGTATACTAACATGTTTGATTCAATATTTATTTTGTTATACTTGTCAACTAAATGGTATACATATATATCTAACAATAAAATGTTACATAACTTTTCAGGTGATTCCAGAAGCTTATATCACAAACTGTTACTCTTACTCCCCAGTCAACGATTGTTATAACATATATGTAGCAGGTCAGACTTGGAAAGTTGAGACCGACAAAATCAATGATAATTATGTTTTTACAAAAGGTTGTCCGAATTATTTGATGATCTTGAAATAGAAGAGGAGGATATGCTGTTGTTGATGAAGATGGACACCGTTACATTTGAGTTAAAATTTTATCGTAGAGGAGTTGAGGTAGTTTTAAGCAAGAAGGAAGAAACTGAAGATGACTCTCTGCTGGAAATACCTAAAGAAACATACTATGAAAACGTTAACTTTGTAAGTATTTTGAATGAAAGTAGCATGGTTTACTACAAAATACGACTTAGTTACGCATATTATTGTATAACAGACCTTGTCTGAAGACGAAGCCTCAATAGATCAGTTGATTTCTGAGGTAATAAGTTTACATGTATATAGATTGGAATACATTACAATAAGATTTTGCGGATTTTATTAATTATCATACACAGATGCATGAAGTTGCTAACAAAGAAGGGGTGAATAAGAACATTGGTGGAAAACAAAAGTCGAAGGTAGGAAGAAAGAGTTTGAGGATGGAAGAGAGAAACAACCCAAGAAAAGAAAATGTAATTATTTCAAACATAATAATAGATCAGTAATTTCATTCATATATGTAGACATATTTAGTTAATGATTGTTGGTTAATGTTATTTAACTTTAATCATTGTATTAACAGTTTAAAAAGAAAGGGAAACAGATTGCGGCATATTGTAATCCAGACGATAGTAAGCGGTTGATATGCGGAACAGAAGTGGAAATTCCAAACGTCTCAACATTTAGACGGAGAACTCGCAGTCGGTTGGTATGTATAGAAAAAGTTAACAACATTTACTTATAAATATTTGTTATACATTAATGGATAAAATATACTACTCTAAATATAATGTGTATCTGTAATAATAAGGTTAACGAAAATGGAAAGGATATGCTAATGCATTGAAGATATTGGATGTTGAACCAAAACGTGTTGCAAGGACAAATAATGTTGAAAAAACTGATAATTATGAATTCACAAAGAAGGGAAAATACCGCATGGTATGCTTTTTTACACTAATCATTCATTAAGAGTAAAAGTATAACAATCATAAGCCTGATTTAGCTGTTAATTCTCGTATACATGCAGAGAATGCCTGCTGATGTTGTAAGAATTGTCGGATTCAAAAATAAAGTGCATGAGTTGAAAGTGAAGAACATTAATGGAAAAACCATCGATATGAATCTTAGGCGTCAGAAGAATGGAGATGGTGTAAGGTATGCAATCGAAGGTTGTCGATGTTCATGAAGGAGAATGGCCTTTGTGCGGGTGACACAATGCATTTCACATTTGTAAGTTCAGGAAATCTGCTGATCTTATCACACGTGGATGCAGTTAATGCAGGTTAACATGTAATCTTATAAGCTAATGTTGAAGGTGTTTGTGAAGACGAAATCATGAGTCTTTTGTGCTACTGATTTTATGTATCTTTTTTTGGACATGCACGTTCTCTTCTTATTATGTTCAATTTTCGTCGTTGGTAGTTTAAGCTTGCAAACAATTAGTGGTATGTTATCATGACAGATACCATATTTTTGAATATAACTAACAATGGTATCGACTATAAATGCTTGTTGATTATCGATGTTAAAATATATATATTTACAAATTAAGATGTGGTTGTTTATATGTGATTTGCATTTATTATATAAGTTCTAACTCATATTTACTAACAATTTAATGTAACCTTAAATGTTGAAGTAAACAGTAAAGATGAATTCCATAAAAAAATCAATGAAGAAAAATAAAAGTTGGAAATTACTATTAAAATACTGAAAGTATAAATTTCAGAATATCTCTTTGTAGACTACATTGGTAATTTTATTAGTAATGTTCCCATCACTGTCTAAATATTAACATCTTTAAGCTATCCATACTTTTGAATCTTGAAAGTGTCACATATACTTGTCCGTGAGTGTTCAATATCTATTCAAAGAACCTTGAAAATGTTTGAAAGTGTGTAAAGTATCTGTATTTATAGACATAAGCTATAACTTATTTATGTAATTAATAATAAAGATTACTAAAATCAGTTGCAATCAAATTAATGGTCTGAAATATGGAAACAATCTTATATTTATAAGTTTGGGAAATTAAAGAGAATGTGTCAACACTAAAATCGAGTTGCTATAATTACGATATTTATTAAAATAACTATAGAAATGTAACTGAATTGTATAAATATTTAAACAAATGATTAATGTTCATTTCATGAAAAGTAATCCATTAAGGTCAAAAGTAATATGTAATTTTTCATTTTCTTATTTTTATATTATCGGATGATTAAATTATGATACAATAAATAATAAATGTAGTCTTATAAAATAAGGAACATAACCAAACATGATTTCCAACCAAAAATAGTAAAGAATAAGTCAAAATGTCATAATATATAGGGAAACCATAAAAATGTATTCAAACATCAAAAATTAAAAACCACAAAACAAAATTCCAATAGTCCAATAACAAATAAATTGTTTTTATTGTAACCACCATTTGCAAAATCTTGTTTATCAATTCTTACCTAAATCTTCATCAAGATCATTGTTCTCAACACACATGCGAGGCTTACTTGCTGCCAACCCCAATCCCTCTTCAATCACATAAATATCACCAAGGTTACGCTTCAAATCAGAAGATGATTGCTTCAAGTCACCCATGTAATCCTTTGAAACAGGTGTGGAGTTATCCCCAGTGTAAGAATCACCATCCTAAAAAAATAAACAATTTATAATATCACAACTATTAAAAGTATATATCAGTATATTTTTAAAGTTAAACCTTAGAGCATTCACCACCAGCATATTGGAACTCAGACTGACTCATACCAAACGAATCAGAGACATCAAGCTGTAAAAAAATCGAAAGCAAGAGACAAATTGTTTAAACATATAAATATAACATGAAGTAATTAATAGCATCTATATAATATATAAACAAACTTATAAAAAATATTACATGACATTGAGAGGTAGCAGACGGAGTCTCTTTCAAAGCATCATTCTTTGTATTCCAACCATCATTGAACTACATAAAAGAAAATAGTAGCACAATTTAATAGTGTACTTATCTAATAGATATAATAAGATCTGTTAATAATTTGAACGTATACACTTACCAGCTTCTTAGCATCTTCCATCTCAATTAGATCAGCTATATGTCGATCAAACTTGTAGTCATCAGTATCCTAAAAAATGACATCATAAATATAAAAATATAAGAATACAACTATGTACTGGTTATTAAAGTTTGTTAATATATATTAAAACATAGTTACATACATTAAAAATAGACTCAAAATTTTGAAGTTGAAAGTGACCAACAGTATCCCCAGCAACACCTTCTTCAACATGACTTTCGGTAGTCTGTGGCTTCTCCTTCGACTACAGATAAAAAGTCCACATTAGTAACAATGTTAAATAAAGTTCAACTAATAAGATCGTATCAATCAACTTTAACAACGAAGGCGCGTTGTTTTTAGGATCCATAACTACAAAGGAAGTAATCAATGTTTTTAAAAAATATAACGGTAATCTATTTATAGAAAGGATGTCTATTTACAGAAACCGAATAATAATTCCGAATACAAAAAATTAAACTTAAAACAGTAATTTGTTTATAGAAACAAAAAAAACTTTAAAAAGAAATTAAAGATATCCTTAAAGAATTAACAACTAACTAAATACAAAAAAATATAATTGATAAAACAAACCATATGAACTTCAAAAGATAATCACATAAACTTTCAAAATAAAGCATAAAGACAAAACTTAAAACCAAAGACTATAGATATCAATAAACACACAACACCAAGAAAATTGAACTAACCTGTTTTGGTTGACGAACACTCCGAGTTCGATTGTCACAAAAGATGGAGGGTTCACCATGAGAAAAACAAACCATAAATCATTCAGAACATATATTATTAATTTTTGAAAAAAAAACCGAACAGAAAGGATAAAATCAAATATTACAAACTTAAAAAAGAGAAAACAACTATAACAATCAACTAACCTCTGTTGTTTGTTCAATGATCGTTTATCCGATTGTTATCCAAGATTTAGGGATTCACATGAAAATCAAAATAAACCAAAATCAGTAAGTTTGATAAATGCCCAAGACATGATTAACGTTCATAGATATTACATAAATCAGAGAATGTAGATGATGATAACAAACCTCCGATCTTGATATTGTTTGCAAAAAACAGTGATTAAATCGGATAATGTATATCATAAAGAATAACACAAAAAATACAGAGAAATCTTCAAAAATTGGGATTAAACACTTACAATACATAATAATCTAATATAGAAACAATTTAAATTTGAGGTTTCAAAAATAAATCACTAACGAAATTTAAAATTGCTCAAAATTTTAAATTTAAAATTTGAATTCCGGAAATTGAAATAGAAACCTTAATTCCGAAAAATTATCATACTAAAAATAAATCACTAACGAAATTTAAAATTGCTCAAATTTTTAAATTTAAAATTTGAATTCCGGAAATAGAAATAGAAACCTTAAAATTTTAAATTTGAGGTTTCAAAAAAACGTAACACAATTTATTTATAGAAATAGAAACCTTAATTCCGGAAAATTATCATACTAAAAATAAATCACTAACGAAATTTAAAATTGCTCAAAATTTTAAATTTAAAATAGAAACCTCAAAATTTAAAATTTAAAATTTGAATTCTGAAAATTAAATCACTAACATCCAATCCCGTAAATTATCATACTAAATATAAATCACCATTTATTTATAGAAATAGAAACCTTAATTCCGGAAAATTATCATACTAAAAATAAAGGAAATAACAAAATCTTTAATGGATTGATAATTAATACAATACAAAATTTATTGCTAAGAAAACAAAGACATTCAAATTTTAAAAAATACCATTGTTAGATTTTTAAAAATAAAAAAATAATAAAAATAACTAAAAAAATATACAGATTAGCATAAACGATTTAACCTATAACAATTATCGGATCAAAAAACACCAAAACAACCATAAAATTAAACTTACCTCTTTTGTTCGACGAAGATTTAGAGTCCGGCAGTTGCAAAAAAATTAGGGTTTCTCATGAAAAAACAAAAACCAAAATAAAAAAATCACTAACAACATCACTCTTTGAAGACATCAAGAATAGATCCATTCATAAGATTAGAATCGGAGAATTAAAGTCATCATCAACAACAAAAAAATTACAGAAAAATGATAAAAAAGTGTGATTAAGCATTTACAATACATAACAATCTAATATAATTTACATACCTGCAGAATAAGTGGAATGATCTAAAAAAAGAACAACAATAATCATTAGCATTTTCCGAATGGGTTTTGACAAAAAACAACCTACTATACGATCGAAGAACAAAAATAAAGAGTATTTCGCTGCGATCATGTAGTTTACCTTTGATTTGTGAAGGATTCTTGCTTTAAGTTTATGATAGGAGAAGGTAGGTAGAAGAGAGAGAACAGAGAGAAAGAACTTGTTTGTAGGAAGATCTTTATGAAGAATAATTGAGTCAAAATAATAAATAGGATCCATATTCAAAATGGGTTTTTTGGAAAACCGGAATAAACCGACCCAAATAATTCGGATCCCGCGTGGAAGTAAGTTTTGGTTTGTGTTTTGTGAATTTGGTTTGTTTATAGAGAATTCCCTCCCAAAATCACTCTCTACTCAACCAATGGTTGCCACATCATCAAAATGGCTTCACCATTCAAGGACACATAGCCCACATCATCTCATTTATTAATATATATAGATATCAAGAGTAAATTACGATTTTGGCTCATGTGGTGATATCACTTTTGTCCTTTTAGCCAAAAAACGAATCTTTTAACATCTGAGCCCACAACGTCTTTTTTTCTAACCATTTTGGCCCCTACCAAAAGGGTTAGAAAAAAAGACGTTGGGGTCCAAAAGAGTTAGAAAAAAAGACGTTGATGGCTCAGTTGTTAAAAAATTCCTTTTTGGGCTAAAAGGGTAAAAGTGATATAACCATACGGGCCAAAATCGTAATTTACTCTGATATCAAATTAGATAACTAAGTTTGAATTTTAAGTAAATAGATAAATATAAAAGTAATGATTAAACTAAATAATATTTAGTAGGATGATTATCTATAATTAATTAGAAGATATTAGATTAAAATTATAATTATCCATAAGACATGGCTTGATGTGATGACAAGTGTCCTCAAAGTGGTTTCTTTTATTATATGTATAGATTCTTTCGTGAAATAATACAAATTTATTAATAAAAAATATTATTATAATACGTAGTCTAATGCAACAAATTTATAATACTTGATGATATAAAATATAGTATAGCTTACGAATTGTTTAAATATCTAATAAATATTTCAAATGATTATATTATCTCCTTTACAAATTATTTAAATTTATATTAAATTTAATGTAATTTTATAATTATCTTTTAATTAATATTAATTATCTATAATTAATAGATGGCTCCAATGAATGACATGTATCCTCACATTGGTTTCTTTTATTATATAGTATAGATTTTTTGGGAGACAAAAATATTTTTAGTTTCCTTTAAGGTTAAATACATGTTGGGGTGTTCATAAAAAATCGAAACCAAATAAAAACCGAAAAGCAAATCGTAACCGTAACTGAGAAAACTGTAACAAATTCGGTGTTTGGTTTGGTTTTTAATCGAAACCGGATTGTGAATTTGGTTTTGGTTCCGCATTTTTTTGGTTTATTCGATGTATTTGGATAACCGAATAAACCGCTAATTTAATTAATAATTAAATAAAAATATAATGTTTAATAAACCATATAACATTTGTTAGCCTACATGATAAATATAAAGCCTAACTCACAAATTAAGCCCACCAATTTCTACTCTAACCTTGTTTTGAACTTCAAAATATACTAGGGTTTCACAAATTTTCTAACATTGAAGTTAATTAACTTTATAGTTGTATGTATGACTATTTTCTAGATGTGTTTGTTTTATTTTGTCATGTTTTATGTCAATATAAAATCATAAAGACGAATATTCATAAAGGTACGGATGTTGTTCGTTCGGTATCAATTTTGCTCGTGATGATACCGGTGTGGCACCGGTACACATTAGCCTATCTGTGATACAAAAAATACGTTGTTTAAAACACAACCTCGTTTTCAACAAAATTAATGCCAGAAACTCGATTAACAAAAAAAAATAAACATAACTGCATATAAAGTTATTTTTGAAAAAAGATTATTATTAAAAGAAAACAAAATTACTAAAAAGTTAAATGAGTTAAAAAGTATATTATCTATATACAAAGTCGGTGGCTTTTACACCACGGATACTCCTACTTTCATAAAAATACAAAAAAACACCCCCTATTTTGAATTTACATGTTTTCACCCCTGGTATCTTTGTCACAAATCAAAACACCCCCTCATATTTCTAAAATTTTTATGAAATGTCATTTTCACCCCCTTTAGTTTCTAACGTTTCAAGTTCACCCCGTATTTTTATTCTTTTACTAGGAAAAAACGATTTCTTCATGTGCTTGTTTTTATATACGTGTGTTGGTATAAATTCACATTTCGACCTAAAGTTTTGGAAACGAGTAGGGTCAAATATAACATGCGTCTTTAGTTTTTAACGTTTCAAGTTCACCCCTTTATCTTCATTCATTCACTTAAAAAGAACGATTTCCTCACGTGCTTATTTTTTCTGAGTGTATTGGTAAAAATTCACGTTTGGACCTAAAGTTTTCTTGCTTATCTTCATGACACATGTGCTTATTTTTATGTAAGAACCTAAAGTTTTCATAAATGAGTCGGGTCAGATATAATACATTTTTATGCTAATTTCTCTATAGTTTAAGTTGGTCTACGTTTTGAAATAACTTTCTGACGTGCTAATTTTTAAGTACGTCCGGTCAAATGTAATATGTTTTCATGCTTATTTTTATGTACAATTTAAGCTATTTTACGTGTTGATGTAAATAAAAAAATGCTATTTCCACATGTGCCTATCTTTATGTACAAAACCTAAAGGTTTTGGAAATGATATGGGTCAACTATAATACGTTTTCATGCTCATTTTTATATACGGTTTAAGATGGTCTACGTTTTGACGTAAATTTAAAAAGGCTATTTGCTCATGTGCTTATTTTTATGTACATGTCGGTATAAATTAACGTTTTGAAGTAAACGGTGTAAATACACATTTTGACGTAATTTTTTTCCGAAAACAAGTCGGGTCAAATATAATATGTTTTCATATTCAGTTGGTTACATCGAACCCATTAAACGAACAAACTCGGGTTTGATTCCGTTTTTTTATACGCCATAAGTTCGATTTATTTTACCTTTTTATCCAACCGTAATGCTTATATAGGTTACATTGAGTTATATCAGATACATCGAAACATGTGTTTTTACACGGGTGATGCATTACATAATGCTTTGACTAATCCATTTGACGTTTACAATGTACCCGCGCCGTAACGTGCGTGGGTCTTTATGCTAGTTATATCTGGAAATAAAAATCGAATAAAGAGGTTTTGTTATTTTTTATTTCATTGCAAAATGTTATATTGAAGAAAACTAGTATGATTCTCACGCTTTGCGACGGGTTTTTGGTCGACATTGGTTCCATTTATTAGGATACTGGTATGAATAGACACTCTTTATACCAATCGTAAGAAATGAAAACAAATATGAGTCCATGTTTTTTTTTCAATTGAATTTACACCAAAACGTCAAGACAAATATAAAAATGAATACCAGTACTTATGTTGTTTAAACATTCGGTTCGTCATGGTAACGAACAAAAAAAATAAACGTTATATCTGACCCATTCAATTTTGAATGAAACTATTGTCGAAACGTAGAAAAATATAAGCACGTCGCAACAATTTATATGTAATTTGCAAAGCATTATATATATATATATATATATATATATAGGGAAGGGCTCATGCGAGAACCACCCTTATTGTGAGAACCGCGAGAACCAATGTGAACACAACCTAAAATAGCTAAAAAAACCTAACCCCCCCCAAGCTAAATGCTAAAAACTAAAACCCCCAAAAAACCTAAAAAAAAACCTACCCCCACCCCCCCCCCCCCAAAAAAAAAAACCTAACCCCCCCAAGCTAAATGCTAAATGCTAAAAACTAAAACCCCCAAAAAACCTAAAAAAAAACCCTACCCCCCACCCCCCAAAAACCTAACCCCCCCCCCCCAAGCTAAAATGCTAAAAACTAAACCCCCAAAAAACCTAAAAAAATCTAAAAAAAAATCTAAAAAAAATCTAAATTTTTTTTTTAATATTTTTTATGCTCAAATAGCTACTTTTAGTGGCCAAAAAAAAATTTTAATTTTATTTTTTGCTTCAAAAAGTAGCGATTTTTATATAAAAAAATATTAAAAAAAAAAAAATTTTGTGTGATTTTTAGCTATTTTTAGGCATTTTTGGTTGTGTTCACATTGGTTCTCGCGGTTCTCGCAATAAGAGGTGGTTCTCGCATGATCTTCTCCCTATATATATATATATATATATATATATATATATATATATATATATATATATGCTTTGGTTCAATTAAGAACCACCATGAGTTGTGAGAACTATGAAAACTCCTACTTCCTGCGCAAGTTGGGCCACAACGTTTTGAATTAATGTAGATGAAAATATTATAAACACAACTGTAAAAAAATTATCGAGTCGGTAGTTTTGCCTGATGTAGGTTTTGTTTACGCCCTGATGTAAATTTTGTTACGGCGATGATTTTTTTTTAAGATTTTTGAGAAATTGTTTTTTTGGAAACATATTGGAAAACCTAGTTCTCATGGTTCTCACAACTCAAGGTAGTTCGCATTTTATCCTAACCCTATATATATATATATATATATAGTCAGGATTTAGAGAAAACGGGAGAAAGTGTGAGAACAGTGAGAACGGATATGGATAGTCAGATCAAAATAATCCATGGACTAGACTGCATGGTGGCGTTTTCGTAAATAACATCAATTTTATTATGTGGGACGCGCTTCATTAAAGGTAAAAGGGTCTTTTACCACTCAAATTCAAAACGCCAACAAAAATGATAACACGCCATTTAAAAAATAAAACGCCATTAAATACAAAACGCCAAAAATTAGTGATAAAACGCGTTGGAGATTACAGGAAGAGGAAATAACACAGTAACTGAAATTCAGTTATTAACATTTATTAGAAGAAATTCCCTCCTAAATTACGCGCCAAAAACATCATTGTATAAACGACGTAAAACATCGCTTCTATAATCACTTCAATCTATCATTTCTGCAAAAACATCTTTAACCAAAAACGCCAATTTAACCAAAACGCCAAAAATGGCAACCATCGTTTGGTGGAGATACACTCTGGCAATCACGCGATTCGTCCTGCGTTTTGACAACAGAAGGAGGGTGTATGATAGGACGATCAAGGCAATTTTGAAGATGGAAGAAGAGGTACAGAGGGGTATCCTATCTCTTGGCATCGCTCTAGATAACGAATGCCATGAAACACATATGCTTATGAAAGCATTAACAAGGAAATTTGGACCAATCAAAGCAGATGTAAAGTCGGACCCTATCATAACATCAAGGTGTTTTGATGATGAAACAGACATGGTGACCGTTATATACAACAGCGGAGAGCAGGAAGACTACTGGCTTGAAAACATCATGACAAAGCAGGGGCTTGGGTTCATGAAAGAATTGCATAGCGCCACTTGTTTGAACACAGAAATGGACTAAAAAATGGCGTTAATGCAAGACATGTTCAAATGGAGGCTTCAAAATCTTCAGGAACAAGAAGCCGATGAAAGTGAAGGTGATGACATGGATGAAGGTCTAGATGAAGACTCCAAGGAAGAAGATGACGCAAGTGATGGATACTTCTCGGATAAAGTACCTTCTGACGAAGAGTTTTAATTTTTTTTTGTTAGTTTTCTTCTGTGTAATCTTCTTAGATTATTTTCTGGTTCGTTGGCTAGCTCAGCAATAGCGGGTATGGGGGTTGAGGACATTAACCTACAAGTAAAAGGAAAGCATTATACGAAAAAATAATCTAACAATATTATAAGTAATAATAATATTATACCATTATATTGTATACATATATATATAAATTTATTATTCTTATCTATTTATTTGTTTATTTATTTATATCCGAATTTTTTTGTGTGTAAAAGAAATAAATAAACAAACAAATGGTTCGATTCTGAACACGTAAATTAAATAAATGAATAAATAAATAAACGGTTCGACTCCGAACACGGGCATAAATGTAAATATAAACATGAATGAAATAACTGAATTAAATGAATATTGGAAAGACAGATGGTTCGAATCCGAACACATCAACAAATATAAATGAAATAAAAGCATAAATGAAATAAATATATATAATCGGTTCAATTCCGAATACGTGCATAAATAAATATATAAAGAATAAATAAAATGAAATAAATGGTTCGATCCCGAACTCATAACTGAACTAAATAAATAAATGACAAAAAGAAAATGTTAGTTTAACAATAAATGAATTAAATAAAAGGTTAGTCAGTTAGTTGGTTAGTTAAACAAAAAAAAAGAATATTTAGTCGAACAGTTAAATATTAACAAGTTAGTAAATAAGAAAACAAATAAATACAAAAATGTACACGTATTCACAAGTATTCACAATATGTACACCGGTAAAATAATGACTCGGATTGTTCCGAAAATTCGCCGTAGTCCCCGGGAACGGCGCCAAAAACTTGTTGCGTGTGTATGTACACATATTTATACAGGTTTTTACAGTGAATTTTACACACGAACTTTGTTTTAATATTTATAAAAATGGTTTACACCTTAACATTAAAACACACACAAAAGGACAAGTGTATCCCGTCATATATGTAGCAAAGTATTGGTAAGAGCCAGTGTAACACCCCCTGTTTCGAAGTCAAAGTCAAAGTCAAAGATTGAAGTCAAAGGAAGAAAAGATTGCTAATTGCGATCTGTCTCTCCTTGCTCAATTCATGTTTTGACTTCTTTGACTCGTAGTTAGTCTATTTTATTTTCGCTTTAGTTGTATTATGTGGAGTATTAGTTAAGAATCGCAGTAATCGATGTATACTTATCACTATGAATCGCCTTACGACTGTGAACTATAGGACGTAACAATGCGATAAAGTCAACTAAACGCTAATCAAACTAAACTAATCAACATCGAATCGCAATCGAACTCACAAACTCGAATTTCACATTTTGGTGATTGTTATACGTGTGTGTGCGCCTTATGTGTTACTCGTGCATGTTTAGTTATGTTCTGTGTAGTAATCGATCGAAACGCAATCGAACTCAATCGCAATCGCAATCGCAATCGCAATCGAATCGCAAGCGCTAAACGAATACTAATTAAGGATGCTTGCATGTAGATATAGTATGACAATTGGTGGAGAAAAGATAGCGCAAGATATGAATAGTTGGGATTAAAAGTAATTTGACTAGGAAACTCTACCACATTCGCATCGCTCGCAATCGAAATCGAAACAGCAAAACTCGTCGCACCGAAAACTCGAACCAAGCGACCGATCGATCAGGCGACCAGCCGTTCGATCGGACTACCGTCCGATCGGACAGGCTGTCCGATCGAGCTGCCTGGCCGATCGACCAGCCCTTTCCACTTTGGGAACTCTATAAATACCTCCTGTCACTCTCATTATTACCACTTTTGGCAACTGACGTCCGACCAGCTCGTGCTCCCCACCTTTTCCTCGATTTCTCTCGATTCCGGTAAGATCTCGTCCTAAATCTTGTACTTCCTTGATCTACACGCATTCCTACACCTTTCTATCTTTTGAATCTTAGCTTTTAACCGTGAAATCATCAAGATTCAAGGTGTTCTAGGATAACGTCATCATGTGTTCTTGAAGAACTTCATGTTTTGGCCTCAATCCACCAAGAACAACTTAGATCTAACCGAATTCCACATAAACTAACAAGGATCTTTCATAGATCTAAACAAATTCACAATGAAAAGGATTGAAAGATGGTTTTCAAACTTTCTTTCAACTATTTTACACTCATTGCACTCAAAACCGATAGAATCAGAGCTTGTGCCGACTCACTGACATTCTTGTGGTTATGATTGGTTCAAGATCTGGATTCTATCCACGAGGTTCACCGATTTCGGGTTAAACATGGAACACCGTCACGAAAAGTTAACTGACCGGATTTGGGTGGTTCCTGTCCGATTAGGAGTACCAAGTAGTGACGAGGTTACAGTTGTTTTGCACGTTGTCACAACACCTCGATAAAAACGACAAACAATCAAACACCAAGGGTAAGACGAACAGGTCGACCAGGATGGAGCGCCGTCTGATCGGACTGCTGTCCGATCGAACAACCAATTCGATCGACTGGCCAAACCGAACGGCTTGCACCTTGGGTCCCACACTTAAACTATTCACCAACATTTGAAGTCTAATCGTTGAACGAGTTGTTGTCTGATCGAACTACCATCCGATCGGGTTAACCGCTCGAACATGTGACAATTAAACTTCAACACTTGACAATTTTCAACATGTTCAATGTACTAGGAATTCCACCCGATCGAACTGCTGTCCGATCGAGTGACACCCTGCTGCGAACTTCTTTTCACTGAAGTGCCCAACCGAACGGGTTGCTGGCCGATCGAACGGCCGTCCGATCGACCGACCTGAAAGGTAGAGGCACTTCAATGTTTTAAAATGCTACAACAAAAACTTCAAAAGTCAAGCCATCATACACAAACACATTCTTTCTCAAAGGAAGAAACAGTCCACTCGAACGGCCGTCCGAACGAACTGTCACTCGCACGATCATCTGTCTGATCGGACTACCATCCGATCGACCAGCTGTTCGACCCACCATCACTTGTTTTCGTTTTACGCGTCTCTTAACATATCATTCTATTCAGGCTAACCTTACTCCCAAGCGCTCCCTTCAATCCATCAACCGCTATGAGTATACTCGATCCCTTTTTGCTTTATGCACTTTTGGGTGTTACATACGTTACTTATATGAAATCACATCGAACACACTACTCAATACTTTTAACGCTAACCGTTACCGCATGTTATACGTGACTTAATGAATGCTTGTTTGTTATGTTTACACATGGAATGCTGTCTACCTGCCTTAGCAACGATAGTACTATAGTTTGGACTCAGCACCCGTTCACACGGGGGTTGTTAAGGACAATTATTTGCATGGATTACAGTGGTGATCATGTATTACGAACTGCCTTGGGCAGTCAACCCGCAGTCATTGGTATCGATAGGTTCATGTCGATAACTAACATGCTTCGTTTTACTCAGTGTACGTGCTGGTTATGCGTAAACTATTTCGAACTCTATATGCTATTATCAAACTTGTATGCTCGCCTTTACACTATGTGTATTGACTTTTATTTTAACGTATGTGACAGGTGCGTAAGGTGTCTATTTGCTTGGAAATCAAGGCTAGGAAAGAGTCTTAGAGACCAACAAATAGTTGTCTGTACTAATGAAACCTGAGTTGTCGGAACAGAACAATTTGCCTAGATTTGTGCTGTAATAATTATATTATCTTATATCACATGGTATGGGACATGTTACTTAAAATATTTGGTAAATATAATTGTTATGGAAACTTCTGGACAATCTGTTTCGCTCAGTGCCACGCCTCGATGTTTCCGCCATAGGTTGGGGTGTGACAGATTGGTATCAGAGCCATAACTATAGGGAATTAGGCAAGACTCGACCTAGTCCGGGTCGGTGTCTTAGAGACCTAGTCTATAGTTAGGACCCAATGGACTGACTCGTGCATATCCAGTAGGGATTATGTATGAGCTTACTGCAAATTCTCAATATCCTCACCTACGCTACACTATCACTGCACTCGAATTTTCAATTATGAATAAGCGATTTGGTCGAGATTAGGTGTGAAAACCGCAAACTCTTGATTAAATTGCTTGTTTGATCTGTATTTATCTATAAAACGCGAGAATTCACGTTGAACCAGGAGTGAAATCCATACTTTAGCGCGAATTTTCGTCTCTATTTTAATCAAAACAGGAACGAAGTTGTTAAGCCAGGGGTGAAACCCTAACCTTGACAACTTGTTCCGACTTTATTTGGTTTTTCCAAAACTCTCACCAAAGTCTCGACGGACTCCAACGACCTGAAGTCACTAAACGACTAAAGGGATGCGTGCCGAATGCCCAAGACTCGAGGCGAAAGCACAGTCCTGAAAGTCAAAATGTGTACAACAAGTCCTTGAGAATAGTCGAACCACTTTGGATGGTCAATGTCTAATAGCCGCAGACAATCTATCTCTCGATTTTATGTGTTTCGATTCTGAGCCCGCAACTGCTGACTCTGATGATTCGTCGATTTTATGTGTTGTATGTGTATTTACCTGCTTATGTGTTTAAAATTTTGGAGACTTATTCGATTTTTCTTTCACTTCGATCGACACACACGACCCACATTGCTCTTCTATCTCAAAAGGTTAACAAATCGCCGCTACTATAAGGAACCACTGTACGAAGCTCGCTATATCACACGCTTATGCTATACTAATCGCTATGCTAAACACGATCGCTACATTCGACACTCGCAGACTTTGAATGACAGGTTTCTGTATTCTGACTGTATCTGGTGATTATGTGCTTATGTGCTTCTGTGATTCTGTGACCTACGTGCTTATGTGATTATGTGCTTATGTGCCATTATGTGAATCTGTGATTATGTGCTTACGTGATTATGTGATACGTGTTTCACTGTGTTCCTGAGCTTTAGTAGTAGACGTGTGAGGTGAGATTCGATTATGACGTGTCTGAGACCTATGACAATGTCTATTGTAGACAATGTCAACTGGACCTCGTCACCCACGACTCACTCGCCGAGAACAGAGGGACAAACGCCTTGCTGCCATCCTCGCTAAACAAGTGGCCAAGGTTGTGCCCCAGATCGTGAGCGAAATTTACGAGAACGTTAGCAAATCGTCTGAGGAGTCTAGAACCGAAGCTCCTAAAGTTGCTACCAAGACTGCTTTCAGCTTCAAGCAGTTAAAGGCTTGCGGTCCAAAGGAATTCACTGGAGAAGATGGCCCAACGGCTATGTTTCAATGGTTCGATTCCGTCGAAGTCACTCTGAGCCAGAGCGGCTGTCCTGAAAATATCCGTACCCTGAACGTTACCGGCGTCTTCCAGTCCCGCGCATTAGACTGGTGGATGGCCGAGAAAAACAAATGCGGGAATGATGCAGCTTATGAGCTGACCTGGGAAAAGCTGAAGGCCATCATGATGGATGAATTCTGCCCTCCCCATGAACGCCAAAAGCTGGAGGACGAGTTTTGGAACATAAAGCAGAAGGATGGAGACAACGCTGCCCTGACTGCTCGCTTTAAGCAGCTCAGCATCATCTGCCCCGATCAAGTGAAGACGTCTGACATGGCAATCAAGAAGTACATCCAACCTCTACCCGACTGTGTTGCTGATTTTGTGCATGCCGCAAAGACAACAACGATCGAAGAAACTTACCTGCTTGCTGCCGAGATCAACGACAAGCGGGTAAAAGCTGGTTTTTGGGATAAAGCTTCAAAGAGTCTGCACCAAGTCACCCCCGCACCAGCCTCCGAAACCGCCACCGCTCAACCGTCAAAGTCCTCGCGCCGCAGGAAGAAGAACAACAACAGCAGCTCCAGCAACAAGAACTGTGCTGCCACCACCACTGCTGCTCCCCTTCAAGCCGTACCGGCTCAGCAGCAGTCTCACCACCGTCTAGCACCAGTTACCTATGCACCGCCTGCAAAGCGTGCATACACAGGCCCCCACCCGGCTTGCCTAACATGTTCTTATCATCACCCGGTGGGTCGCGCCTGTTGTTTCTGCGCCCACTGCAACATGTACGGCCACTTCACTCTCAACTGCCGTACTGGGCCCCGTAACACCGCAACTCCTGCCAGTGCTCATCAAGCTCTGCTCCCAGCCCCTCACGGTCAACACGCGGCTCAGGCACCCGCGATCAATGCCCGAGTCTGCTTCACATGTGGTGATCCCAACCACTTTGCAAACATGTGCCCGAACAGGGTTGTGAAGCAAGAGCCCCAGCAGCAGCAGCCTCAGCAGCAGCAACAAGCCGCACGCGCCAGAACGCTCAACATCAATGTATGCCAAGCCCAGGCTGACAATAACGTGGTCAATGGTACGTTCCTTGTGAATGGTATATATGCTTCTTGTTTATTTGATACTGGAGCCGATAATTGCTTTGTGTCGTTTGAATTCGAGAAGCTCCTTAGTCGTAAGCGCTCCCATCTCCCCTCGACGTTCGATGTTGAAGTCGCTACCGGAAGAACTATCGCCGTTAATTCTGTTCTTCGTGATTGTACTCTTGAGCTCAACAATCACATCTTCCCAATCGATCTTATTCCAATGCAACTCGGAAGTTTCGACGTCATAGTAGGCATGGACTTTCTTCGCGAAAACCATGCTGAAGTTATGTGCTTCGACAAGATGATTCGATTCTTTCTCGCGAATGGTGATTTATTGTGTGTTTATGGCGAAACTGCTTCAAAAGGTCTCAACCTTATGTCATGTGTCCAAGCCAGCAAGTATCTCCGCAAGGAATACAGAGCTTTCTTGGCTAACATTGTAGTAGCGGAGAAGGAAAAGAAAAGGAAGACAGAAGTGAAAGACGTTCCTGTGGTCCGTGAATTTCCTCAGGTGTTCCCTGATGATCTTCCTGGACTACCGCCAAGTCGTGATATCGACTTCCGTATCTGCCTCATTCCTAGAGCCAATCCTGTTGCCAAAGCTCCTTACCGACTCGCACCATCCGAAATGCGTGAACTCTTGAATCAACTCCAGGAATTACTTGAGAAAGGCTTTATTCGCCGAAGCACCTCTCCTTGGGGCGCGCCAGTCCTTTTCATCAAAAAGAAGGATGAGTCATTCAGGATGTGCATCGACTATTGGGAATTGAATAAGCTAACCATCAAGAATCGCTATCCCCTGGCTCGCATCGACGATTTGTTTGATCAGCTACAAGGTGCTACGTGCTTCTCGAAGATCGACCTACGCTCAGGCTACCACCAGCTACGTATTCAAGAGGAGGATATACCCAAAACCGCCTTTCGCACTCGTTACGGCCACTATGAGTTCGTTGTTATGCCTTTTGGTTTAACCAACGCCCCTGCGGTTTTCATGGATCTGATGAATCGCGTGTGTAAACGTTATCTCGACCGATTTGTCATCGTGTTCATCGACGATGTCTTGATCTATTCCAAATTGAAAGCCGAACACGCGCAACATCTACGTTTGGTCCTCGAGCTACTCCAAGGGAATCGACTCTATGCCAAGTTCTCCAAGTGCGAATTTTTGCTGGAGGAGGTTCAGTTCCTGGGTCACATCGTAAATAGTCAAGGTATTCATGTCGATCCCGCGAAGATTGAAGCAGTTAAAAGTTGGATTACACCTAAGAACCCGTCTGAAGTCCGTTCTTTTCTCGGACTAGCGGGCTATTATCGACGATTTATCGAAGGATTCTCAAAGATCGCTGTGCCGCTTACCGCTCTCACGCATAAAGACAAGCCTTTTGTTTGGGGAACTGAACAAGAGTTTGCTTTCCAAACCCTCAAGCACATGCTCTACAATGCTCCTGTTCTCACATTACCTGATGGAAACGACGGTTTCATTGTCTACTGTGATACTTCCAACCTTGGTCTTGGTTGTGTTCTTATGCAACAAGACAATGTTCTAGCTTATGCGTCTCGACAGCTCAAGATCCACGAGAAGAACTATACGACCCATGACCTCGAGCTAGGCGCGGTTGTTTTTGCGTTAAAGATTTGGCGACACTACCTGTATGTGTTGGTGCATATTGGTGACAACAGCTTAGATTTGGTCTTTGGATATCTTGTAATTAGTTAAACGATAAACCGTTAGCGGGTTTAGCTTTGTATTAGTGAAATAATAGAGTTTGGGCTAAACAAAACCCACATTGGGTGATGGGGGACGAATTGGGCCTAGTCCATTTAGCAAACCCCAGCCCAAATAGTAACCTTGTGTTATATAAACAAGGTTAGGCTTTAGGGTTTAGGTTAATCAGCCAAAACAGTTGCTAGAGAGAAATTTCATGAGAGACTTGTCTTGGACGAAATTTTGTGTGGTTAGGGTTTAGATTGATTGTAATTCTTGTGAGATTGATAATCAATAGAAACCCGGTTTGAAAGTGAATTGCTGATTTCTGTTTCTACTCATTCTGTGATATTCTGAACAAGAGGATTCCGCACTCTTGATTAGATTGACAATTCTGTGAAAGATCCACACATCAAGGGGACCTACAATTGGTATCAGAGCATTAGGCTCTTGAAGGCTCGGTTCAGAATTGTGCTTGGCAGATTTGGGTGGAAAAATTTCGAATTTTTTGAAACCTGAAATTAGGGTTTAGAAATTGTTGGCTGGTTTGATAAAATTTTCGAAAGTTTTTGCTATTTTGCAGGTTTTAGGGTTTCCAGGAAAGTTTTTGGTTGATTCTGGAAGAATTTTTGGCTGAATTTCTTGAAGATTCGAAGACTGTTCTTCGTGGTTTTCCATCTGTTCTTCATAATTTTCGAAAATTTTGAGCTGATTAGGTTTTCTAAATTTGCAGATTTGTGTTGGAGAATCTTCAGAATTTCGAATAGATTAAGTTTCCAAATTTACTGGGCGATTTTAACAAATTCGCAGACTGATCAGCGAATTTGAGACTTGATATCTCGGTGAACGGCGAAGTTAAATCCAAAGGGGACTTTGGTAACCGTATAATTTTCCACAGCGAAATTATTACGGTGATCGGCGACTTTACTGGTCATCGTAATAGCGAATTTGGAGCGAAATTGATCAGCGAAGTTAAGCAGCGAACTTGACTAGCGAACTTGATTTTTAGCGAAATAGACCCAGCGAATTTAATCACTGACCCAGCGAAATTAACTGAGGACTTAAAACCAGCAAATTTAAAAGGGTGGAATTTTCGTTGGCAAGCGTAACTAAAAATTCACGTTTTCGAAAATAGGAAGTGAACCGTAACTCATCTGAATAAACCATCTGCACCGTTGGATTCCTCATATTTTTAGGACAAAAAAAAAACAGACTCTGGAAAATACCGAATTTGGTTTTCGAGATTAGATATCATTGGATTTGTTTTTTCGAGACGATTCTAACGGTGTAATTTGGTAACCACTGTTTTCGGAGATATTTTGTACGGTTTTATCAGTCTACAACGTTAAAATATCGAACATGTCAAGTTTGAATGAGCTTTTGAGAATGGAGCATGAGGTTGGCACTACCAACAAACCACCTAAGATGATGAAGGTGGAAAATTATTTGACTTGGAAGTATCGTTTTCAATCCTTCATTGAATATCAGGATACGCGCATGTGGATATGTATTGAAGATGGGTACACGAACCCTACACACGACTTTGAGGGTAGACCACGTAGAACAGCCTATGTGAACATGCAAGAGAATGATAAAAAGATGTATGAGGCTGAAAAGAGAGCCTTGGCTGCAATAAAGATGTCTTTACCTGATAGCATCAAGCATACCTTCAAGAAGTACACTAATTCGAAGGATATGTGGGATGCATTAGAGAAAAGATACGCGGGAAATGCAGATGTTAAGAAGAACAAGATTGATCTACTGAAAAAGCAGTTTGCTGTTTTCAAGTACATGAAACATGAGTCACTCGAGGACATCATCACTCGTTACTACCATCTGATGTCAGAAATGGAAAATTATGAGATCGATTGCTATACTGACGTAGAGAAGAATGACAAGCTGCTCGATGCCTTGCCTTGCCTACCAAGTGGGATATCTACACTCTCATGATCAAGGGAGAAGCAGATTATGAGACAAAAGAGCTTGAAGAAGTAGTTGGCAAGCTGCGAGCTTACGAGCTCAGTATGAAGAAGAAAGATACTGGATATGATCAGGTTCAAGATCCGGCGATTTACAATGGGCTTACATCTTCTTCATCTCACAACGCTTCTAGCGACTCTGCTACTGCGTTTCTATCGTGTAAGAATGAGCAGGTCACAGTGAATGAGGATGGTGATGTTTGTTTTGTAGCTGCTTTAGGAGGATCAACATGAGCCAAGAAAACATTAGCTTCTAAGCAGAGTAGTAGTGCTAAGTCAATGCCAATGAGTGTGAAGTCTGCTGAAGAACATCTTGCTCTACTTGCCTCATTTATTGCTTCCTATGAGAACTAAATTCAGGGGAATATATCTGATCCTGCTACTTTAGATGAAGATTATGATCAGATTGACCCTGATGATCTTGAAGAAATGGATTTGCAATGGCAAATGGCCATGATTTCTAGGCGAGTGAAGAGATTCATGAACAGAACAGGAAGGAAGTTTGTAGGGAGGACTGTTGGTTTTGATAAGACCAAAGTGAGGTGCTTTAACTGTCAAAGTTATGGGCATTTCGCTAGGGAATGTCAAAAACAAAAGCAAGAGAATTCGAGTCAGAGTTCGAACAACAGGAATGCATCAAACAACTCTAGCTCTAAGGCTTTGATCTCTACAGCTCGAGAAGGTTCCTATCATTGGAGTATTCATCTAGATGATAATGAGAATGCCACTCAGGCATTCATGGCAGAGATAGTGCCTATTGATGATGACAAAGCTGCTGTGGGAGATGCTGAAGCAAAAGTGGATGCTGAGGCTGAGGTGAAGATAGAGAGTAATGCTGCAGAAGAGAAGGATGATCAGACAACTGTTGCTGAAGAGGAAAAGCAAAAGTCTGACCATGAAAGGGAAGCTGAAGAAAAGGATGCTAAATACAAGAGAATGGAAGCTCAACTTGCGGCTCTAATGGCCAACCTTGACAAACAAACAGGAGAGGTAAAGTCTAATTCTGTGTGTTTAAAATGTCATAAACTACAGGGTGAACTTGACAAGTTGTCTACACAAAACCAAAATTTGGTAAGCGAAATGTCTAACATTAAAGAATCAAACTTTTTTGCCAAAAGAAACGAATCACTATACTTGAAGAAAATAAAAGGTCATGAAAGTGAAATTGAAGCTGTAACCTGTAAATTAAATGAAAAACTTCAAGTCATAGACTTAGCTTATGAAATGATGGTTGAGAAAACAAAAGAGATTTCTGAAAAATGCAAAGAGTTGTCAGATGCACAACTCAAAATTGTTGAACTTGAAAAGAAATTAAGTCAATTCAGGGACTCTACTTTTGTTATGAAACACATGATGGGTGGGTTAAAGAAGAGTAATGACAAGACTAGTTTGGGATTCAAGGGCTTTAATGAAGTCCCACCTCCTCTTAGTCATGATTATTCATTCCTACCTGATGAAGATGAGCTAACAAATTTTATGTCAACAGCACCAAGTAGTTCCACATCAAGTCAAGGAGATAAGTCTGAGAATGAAGATGCTAAGAAGGATAATAACAGCAAACCTGTTTTGAAAAAGAAAACTTCACATCCTAAGAATAAAAATTCAACTTTTGTTAAAAAGATTAATTTTGTTCAAGGAAGTGACATGAACAATGAAACAGTTGTTATTGAAAACGAATCGAATGTAGAGTTTGCTAAAAACAAGAACAAAGAAAATTCTGAAACTAAGCAAACTGAACCAAATCCTTCTAAGGCATCAGCATCAAAACCCGAATCTAGTTCAAAGGCTTTAGAAAAGAAGTCTTCGAAAAAGAGATCGTGCTTCAAATGTCACACCAAAGGACATGTAGCTAGCTGCTGTCCTAACAAAAAGAGTGAAGCACAAGTGAGTGAGAAAAAGAGAGAGAAATCACCTGAGAAGAAAGGTGATAATGAGGAGAAAGTTGCAAATTCTCCAAAGAAATCTGCTCCTAAGCAACCAGAGAATGTTGCTGTTGGTGAAGATAAGGCTGAAAAAGGAACTCCACAAGTTCCTCGTTTTCAAAGAAATCAACCAAGATTTCAGCCAAAATCTCCACCAGGCAGATACGAGAGACCTAGAAGCAGTTCACCAAGAATGAACAATAATAATCCAAATTATTTCAGAAGTCAAGGTCAATATCAAAATCGATACCAAAATAATGGTGGTCGAACTTTTTATAACAATGGCTTTAGAAATTATGATAATCAAGCTTCTTGGAATCAAAATTCAAGATATCAAAATCAAAATTTTCAAAGGTCAAATAGTCCAAACACATATAGGAACCCTCAGGACCAAAGACCTAGTGGAAATCAAAATCAAATTCCATCAATAGGTCTGAGATCCAAGACTCCAGTTAGGAGTAATGGATATTGGATGGATGTTCCAGTGGTTGGTGAATTTGGACGACCCAAGACCATTAAGGCTTGGGTCCCCCAATAACTAATTTTTTGGTTGGTTTGTGTAGGAGCTGCTAAGGAGGATTATCAACTTATGGTATGTTGATAGTGGCTGCTCTAGGCACATGACGGGGGATGCGAGATTGTTGACTGAGTTTGAAGATTATGATGGAGGACATGTGAATTTTGCAGGTGCTAAAGGTGGTAGAATTACAGGACGAGGAAAAGTGACCAATGGGAAGATCACACTGGACAAAGTGAATTATGTTGAGCAGCTTAAACACAATCTAATGAGCGTGTCTCAAGTCTGCAACAAAGGTCACTCGGTCCATTTTACCAAGAATGAAGCATTAGTGTTGAAACCAGGTTTGGTGATTCCGGACGATTGGATAGTGATGAGAGCGCCAAGGAGAAATGTCACTTATGTCATGGACATGGGTGCTAAGGATCCAACTGCTGTGGTGGTGTGTTTACTATCAAAAGCATCTGAAGCTGAATCGATGTTGTGGCATAGACGCATGGCCCATATTCACTATCGAAAAATGAATTACCTTGTTAAAAAATGAGCTAGTGAAAGGGGTTCCAATGCAGAGGTTTCAAGTGGAAGATAAATGTCTTCCATGTCAAAAGGGAAAACAACATAATAAACCTCACAAATTAAAAACAGTAAATTCCATAGATGCCCCTTATGAATTACTTCACATGGATTTATTCGGTCCTGTGAACGTGAGGAGCATAGGTGGAAATTACTATTGTTTAGTTGTTATAGATGATTACTCACGATATTCATGGGTTTTCTTTTTAGGTACAAAAGATGAGACGACGGAGATGCTGATAGATCTTTTTACGAAATTGGAAAATGTCCATGATGCAAGGATCAAGAGAATAAAGAGTGAACATCAATATTCTGCTCCCTATACACCTCAACAAAATGGAGTCGCTGAGAGGAAAAACAGGACGTTGATTGAAGCCGCAAGGACGATGCTTTCAGATTCAAAGCTACCAGTTCTTTACTGGGGAGAAGCTGTGAATACAGCTTGCTACGTCCTAAACAAAGTTTTGACTGTTAAACGTTTTAATAAAACTTGTCATGAATTGATGTTTAACAAGAAACCAAACTTTGAAGGCTTTGAACCATTTGGATTACCCTGCACCATTGTGCGAAATAAAGATAAACAAAAATTCAGTGAGGTGGTTGACGATGGCTACTTTCTAGGTTACGTGCCTGGCACACCGAATAAAAGGGTTTAATCTAAAAACTGGTAAAATTGAGGTTGTTTACAATGTTGAAATGACTACATACAAACCTCAACAATCAACGAGTGGTCCAACTATATTATATGATTATGAAAGTGTTTTTAAATCATTTAATATTCCTGAGTTTTCCAATGCAGATGATTCTCAGCTGATTCAAACAGTGATAAATGAAGATGATGAAGGCGAGTTCATGCCTAGATCGAATGTTGATATGACAGATGCTCCGGAAACTTCCAAAGGTGCTGCTGATCCTGATTCAAGCGATAGTGACTCTGAACCCATTCAGGGGGAGGATTTCATTAATCCATTTGCGGATCCGAACATTCAAGGGGAGGTTGGAACAAACCTGGGTGATAACTTAGAAGTGGATGTTGTTGCTACTACATGAGCAAATAGAGATCATCTAGTTGACATGATACTTGGAGATCCAAGTGCAGGTGTTCAGACAAGGAGAAGCATAGCTGCAAATTCTGGGTTATTTGTTTCGATTGAGAAGACTGGGATTGTGAACGAGTGCTTGTATAGTTGCTTTATTTCCTAAGAGGAGCCGAAGAACATTCATATGGCTCTTAAAGACAATTCATGGGTTGAAGCTATGCAAGAGGAATTGGCACAGTTTGCAAAGTTGAAGGTTTGGGAGTTAGTTGACCTTCCTAAAGGTGAAAGAGAGATAGGCACTAAATGGGTATTTAGGTGCAAGAAGGATGAAAGAGGAATAGTCATGCGAAACAAGGCTCGATTGGTGGTAAAGGGTTTCAATCAGCAAGAAGGGATTGATTACAATGAAGTGTTTGCACCAGTAGCAAGGTTGGAAGCAATTCGTTTGTTCCTAGCCTTCGCAACATTCAAGGGCTTCAAAGTTTATCAACTAGACGTGAAGAGTGCATTTCTTTACGGGAAAGTCCAAGAAGTGGTGTATGTCTCACAACCAGATGGGTTCGTTGATCCAGATTATCTAGATCGGGTGTACAAACTTGATAAGGCTTTGTATGGATTACATCAAGCTCCCAGGGCGTGGTACGAGACACTGTCTACACATCTGATCAAGAATGGTTTTGAAAGACGCCAGATTGACAGTACACTGTTCATCAAGAGGAAAAAGGAGGATTTTCTGCTTGTACAGGTGTACGTGGATGACATCATCTTTGGGTCATCAGATGAAAACATGTGTAAAGAGTTCAAGTAGGTGATGAAGAGCAAGTTCAAAATGAGCGCTATGGGTGAGCTGTCTTACTTTCTGGGATTACAAGTTGAATAGAACGAGGATGGAATGTTTATTCATCAAACAAAGTATGTGTATGACATTTTGAGTCGGTTCAAAATGAATGATTGCTCTACTTTCAACACACCCATTTGTGAAAATCACAATCTTGGCCCAGATCATGAAAGTACTGAAGATGTTGATCCAACTCAATACAGGGCAATGATTGGTTCTCAAATGTACTTGACTGCTTCAAGACCTGACATTATGTTTGCAGTATGTCTGTGTGCTAGATACCAGGCTAATCCAAAAGAGTCACACATGAAAGCAGTGACGTGTATTCTTCGTTACTTGAAGGGGAAACCTAAACTTGGGTTGTGGTATCCAGCTGATAGTGATATGAATTTTGTTGCTTACACTGACTCAGACTTTGGAGGATGTAAGTCGAACAGAAAGTCTACAACTGGTGGTTGTCAGTTCTTAGGAGGCAGGATTGTGTCTTGGCAATGCAAGAAGCAATCTTGTGTGTCTACATCTACGTGTGAAGCTGAATATATTGCTGCGGGTAGCTGCTGCTCTCAGGTTCTCTGGATACAACAGCAGATGCGCGATTACGGTTTGGATTTCACTCATACTCCTATTATGATAGACAATAATGCCACGATTTCTATAACAAATAATCCCGTGAAACACAGTCGCACAAAACATATTGACATACATCATCATTTTATACGGGATTGTGCTGAAAAGAGACTAATTGAATTACATCGAGTCGAAACACTAGATAACCTGGCAGATCTTTATACTAAAGCTTTTGACAGGGCTCGCTTTGAACATTTAGTCGAACTCAACGGGATGAGGAATCCTGAATAACTGGTTTTTCATAAGAATTTTTGTAAATAGTTTACTGCTTTTCTTAAAAATAAAAAATACAAAAACATTGAAAAATCAAAATCATAAAAAAATAGAAAAATAAAAAATGAGTTATCACTATGTGAAAAGGAAGAAATGATAGTACATCAGCAAGTTAGACTGTCACACTGAAAATGAATTAAATTGCTTGAGTGTGATAGCAGCTTCATCATATGATGTACCAGTAGGCAAAAGCATGAAATAATCAACTTACCAATGTGATATAAACCTAAATAAACTGTGTATGAGTGGGGAACACATCAGTGGTGTATGGTTTAATGACCTTAAATCTTGCGTTGAAAGATTGCCAAAATCTGAAGTTTTGGGTCTTTATACTGTTATTTCATCTGGGGATATCAGGGGTGTCCTTCTGCTGCATCCAGATATATGCTGACCTAGACACACCCAGGATATCTTAAAAGAGCTAAAAATGCCAAAACCCATAAATGAAGAAGCTCTCATAGAGAGTCATTCAAAATGTGCAAAATGCATAATTCGTACCATAAAATGGTATTTGCCATAGCCCTCGTTAGATATTTTGGTCTCTTTGCTGTACGGAACTACGATGAATCTTTGTGCATACCTTGATCGTGGGGGTATATCCTGAAGTGGGACACACTAGTATTTCAGTATAATAAAATTACCTTAACGTATCATACGGTAATGGTACTTGAAATGTTCATGCATTTTGTTTAAGTGGACAAACATACTGGTAATCGTCTTGGACTGCTTTTCATGAAAAATTAAATAAAGAATTATATAATAGTGTGAAAACAGTTTGATTGTGCTGATATGATCTTCTTACCGGTGATTATCACAAAAATAGAGTGTTTATTGCTTTTGTTATTTACTTGCTTTCAGAAAAATATAAAAATACAAAAATAGTGTCTTTTTTTGTTTAAAATTCTTAACGTACGGAAAACTGTTATTCTTGGAGGAATTGTTACTGATAGGGGGAGACGGTGTTAGAAAGTGAGTTCAAAATTTTAAATCATGCGGGTTATAGGGTGTGTGATTAAAAAGTTTTGCGTGTTGGTTATAAATTGAAAATGCTTAATCTGTGATACAATTTAACTATCTCTTGAAAAATAATGATTTATTTAACTTTGTTGAAAAATTCTTATGGTTTCTCGAGATGTTTGATTTATAGTATACAGATTGAAGCAGTATGTTGCTGAGAAGTTGCTGTGAAGATGAGAGTTTGATTGGATGCATGGTAGAACCTCCTTTCTACATTGCAGACAAAGTTGAAGAGTTTGAAGAGTGCTTTTACAAATGCTGAACTGGAAGTTTACTCAAATGCTAAAGTTTTTGAAGATTTGGTGATTGGATGCATCAGCTTAGGGGGAGTCTGTTGCTGACAGAAGCTATTGAAGCTGAAGCTATCCAAAGACCAAAGACGGTGCAAGAATACAAGAATATTGCAAGAAGACTAAAGACAAAGTTATTTTATGAAGCTATTGTCAAGGGGGAGTTTGTTGGTGCATATTGGTGACAACAGCTTAGATTTGGTCTTTGGATATCTTGTAATTAGTTAAACGATAAACCGTTAGCGGGTTTAGCTTTGTATTAGTGAAATAATAGAGTTTGGGCTAAACAAAACCCACATTGGGTGATGGGGGACGAATTGGGCCTAGTCCATGTAGCAAACCCCAGCCCAAATAGTAACCTTGTGTTATATAAACAAGGTTAGGCTTTAAGGTTTAGGTTAATCAGCCAAAACAGTTGCTAGAGAGAAATTTCGTGAGAGACTTGTCTAGGACGAAATTTTGTGTGGTTAGGGTTTAGATTGATTGTAATTCTTGTGAGATTGATAATCAATAGAAACCCGGTTTGAAAGTGAATTGCAGATTTCTGTTTCTACTCATTATGTGATATTCTGATCAAGAGGATTCCACACTCTTGATTAGATTGACAATTCTGTGAAAGATACATACATCAAGGGGACCTACAATACGTACCAAGTGTACGATTTTCACCGATCATAGGAGCCTACAACATATCTTTGATCAGAAAGAACTTAATATGTGTCAACGCCGATGGGTAGAACTTCTCAACGATTACGACTGCGAGATTCATTATCACCCAAGCAAAGCAAATGTTGTTGCCGACGCTCTCAGCAGACGGAGTTATTTGCTCAGCATTCGTGATACCCAAGCCCAATACGATCTCGAAACCCTCATCTGGGAAGCCCAGCATGCCTGCTTCAATGAACGCACATTGAAGAAGGAAAGAATCTATCACGATGGAGCTCAGCTTGTGAATAAATCAAATGGGATATTCCATTTTCTGGACCGAATTTGGATCCCTAAACGAACCAATTTGCGACAGATATTGATGGACGAAGCCCACAAATCCCGGTATTCTATCCATCCCGGTGCTGATAAAATGTACCAGGACCTTCGATATAAGTACTGGTGGCCGGACATGAAAAGGGATATTGCTCTCTACGTTGGGAAGTGCCTGACTTGTGCAAGGGTCAATGCTGAACATCAAAGGCCCTCTGGCTTACTCGAACAACCGCCAATCCCCATGTGGAAGTGGGAGAGTATAGCTATGGACGTCATAACAAAGCTTCCGCACACGTCATTAGGTCACGACAGCATCTGGGTTGTTGTTGATCGTTTAACCAAATCAGCCCACTTTTTGCCAATACGGGAAGACTACAAGGTAGAACGATTAGCCCGAATCTACACCAACGAGATCATTTGTAATCATGGGACGCCTCGCGACATCATCTCCGACCGTGACGCTCGGTTTACCTCGCGACTGTGGGAAACGTTTCAAGCTGCTCTCGGTACTACGCTTAATCTAAGTACCGTATTCCACCCTCAAACCGACGGTCAGAGTGAAAGAACGATCTGTACTCTTGAAGACATGCTCCGTTCGTGTGTCATAGATTTCGGTGGTAATTGGGACACTTACCTGCCGTTAGTTGAATTCTCGTATAACAACAGTTATCATTCGAGCATTCAAATGGCACCATTCGAGGCCTTATATGGAAGAAGATGTCGATCGCCTATTGTATGGCACGAGATCGGTCACTCGCAATTAACCGGTCCTGAGCTACTGCAAGAAACGACTGACAAAGTCCTCCAAATTCGAGACAACTTGTTGAAAGCTCGAAGTCGACAGAAAAGTTCCGCTGATAGACGACGCAAGCCCCTTGTATTTGACGTTGGCGACTATGTACTCCTAAAGGTATCACCTTGGAAAGGTGTGGTCAGATTCGGCAAGAAAGGGAAACTAGCGCCTCGATATGTCGGACCTTTTAAGATTTTGGAAAGGATCGGAAAAGTCGCCTACAGACTCGAACTACCGGAGGAACTTAGTAATGTCCACCCGACTTTCCACGTGTCAAACCTCCGAAAGTGCCTGGTTGAGCATGACTTAATTGTACCTCTCGATGACCTCCAAATAAACGAAACACTATACTTCATAGAGAAGCCCGTCGAAATCATGGATCGCCAAACCAAGCAGCTCAGACGCTCGCGCATTCCTATTGTGAAAGTCCGATGGGAAGGCAAACGAGGCACAGAGTTCACTTGGGAACTCGAAAGGGACATGAGGGCGAAGTACCCGCAGTTGTTTGTTACGGCTTCGGCCTAATTTTGGGGCAAAATTCCCTCAACTAGGGGAGGCTGTAACACCCCATGTTTGGAAGTCAAAGTTAAAGTCAAAGATTGAAGTCAAAGGAAGAAAAGATTGCTAATTGCGATCTGTCTGTCCTTGCTCAATTCCTGTTTTGACTTCTTTGACTCGTAGTTAGTCTATTTTATTTTCGCTTTAGTTGTATTATGTGGAGTATTAGTTAAGAATCGCAGTAATCGATGTATACTTATCGCTATTAATCGCCTTACGACTGTGAACTATAGGAAGTAACAATGCGATAAAGTCAACTAAACGCTAATCAAACTAAACTACTTAACATCTAATCGCAATCGAACTCGCAAACTCGAATTTCGCATTTTGGTGATTGTTATACGTGTGTGTGTGTGCCTTATGTGTTACTCGTGCATGTTTATTTATGTTCTGTGTATTAATCGATCGAAACGCAATCGAACTCAATCGCAATCGAATCGCAAGCGCTAAACGAATACGAATTAAGGATGCTTGCATGTAGATATAGTATGACAATTGGTGGAGAAAAGATAGCGCAAGATATGAATAGTTGGGATTAAAAGTAATTTGACTAGGAAACTCTACCGCATTCGCATCGCTCGCAATCGAAATCGAAATCGAAACGGCAAAACTCGTCGCACTGAACACTCGAACCAAGCGACCGATCGATCAGGCGACCAGCCGTTCGATCGGACTACCGTCCGATCGGACAGGCTGTCCGATCGACCAGCCCTTTCCACTTTGGGAACTCTATAAATACCTCCTGTCACTCTCATTATTTCCACTTTTGGCAACTGACGCCGACCAGCTCGTGCTCCCCACCTTTTCCTCGATTTCTCTCGATTCCGGTAAGATCTCGTCCAAAATCTTGTACTTCCTTGATCTACACGCATTCCTACACCTTTCTATCTTTTGAATCTTAGCTTTTAACCGTGAAATCATCAAGATTCAAGGTGTTCTAGGATGACGTCATCATGTGTTCTTGAAGAACATCATGTTTTTGCCTCAATCCACCAAGAACAACTTAGATCTAACCGAATTCCACATAAACTAACAAGGATCTTTCATAGATTTAAACATATTCACAATGAAAAGGATTGAAAGATGGTTTTCAAACTTTCTTTTAACTCTTTTACACTCAATGCACTCAAAACCGATAGATTCAGAGCTTGTGCCGACTCACTGACATTCTTGTGGTTATGATTGGTTCAAGATCTGGATTATATCCACGAGGTTCACCGATTTCGGGTTAAACATGGAACACCGTCACGAAAAGTTAACTGACCGGATTTGGGTGGTTCCTATCCGATTAGGAGTACCAAGTAGTGACGAGGTTACAGTTGTTTTGCACGTTGTCACAACACCTCGATAAAAACGACAAACAATCAAACACCAAGGGTAAGACGAACAGGTCGACCAGGACGGAGCGCCGTTTAGCCAATCCGATCGACTGGCCAAACCGAACGGCTTGCATCTTGGGTCCCACAATTAAACTATTCACCAACATTTGAAGTCTAATCGTTAAACGAGTTTTTGTCCGATCGAACTACCATCCGATCGGGTTAACCGCTCGAACATGTGACAATTAAACTTCAACACTTGACAATTTTCAACATGTTCAATGCACTAGGAATGCCACCCGATCGAACTGCTGTCCGATCGAGTGACACCCTGCTGCGAACTTGTTTTTACTGAAGTGCCCAACCGAATGGTTACCGACCGATCGCACGGCCGTCCGATCGACCGACCTGAAAGGTAGAGGTACTTCAATGTTTTAAAATGCTATAAGAAAAACTTCAAAAGTCAAGCCATCATAAACACACACATTCTTTCTCAAAGGAAGAAATAGTCCACTCGAACGGCCATCCGACCGGATAGCCGTCCGAACGAACTGTCACTCGCACGATCATCTGTCCGATCGGACAACCATCCGATCGACCAGCTGTTCGACCCACCATCACTTGTTTTCGTTTTACGCGTCTCTTATCATATCATTCTATTCAGGCTAACCTTACTCCCAAGCGCTCCCTTCAATCCATCAACCGCTGTGAGTATACTCGATCCGTTTTTGCTTTACGCACTTTTGGGTGTTACATACATTACTTATACGAAATCACATGGAACACACTACTCAATACTTTTAACGCTATCCGTTACCGCATGTTATATGTGACTTAATGAATGCTTGTTTGTTATGTTTACACATGGAATGATGTCTACCTGCCTTAGCAACGATAGTACTATAGTTTGGACTCAGCACCCGTTCTCACGGGGGTTGTTAAGGACAATTATTTGCATGGATTACTGTGGTGATCATGTATTACGAACTGCCTTGGCAGTCAACCCACAGTCATTGGTATCGATAGGTTCATGTCGATAACTAGCATGCTTCGTTTTACTCAGTGTACGTGCTGGCTATGCGTAAACTATTTCGAACTCTATATGCTATTATCAAACTTGTATGCTCGCCTTTACAATATATGTATTGACTTTTATTTTAACGTATGTGACAGGTGCGCAAGGTGTCTATTTGCTTGGAAATCAAGGCTAGGAAAGAGTCTTAGAGACCAACAAATAGTTGTCTTTACTAATGAAACCTGAGTTGTCGGAACATAACAATTTGCCTAGATTTGTGCTGTAATAATTATATTATCTTATATCACATGGTATGGGACGTGTTACTTAAAATATTTGGTAAATATAATTGTTATGGAAACTTCTTGACAATCTGTTTCGCTCAGTGCCACGCCCCGATGTTTCCCCCATCGGTTGAGGTGTGACAGATTGGTATCAGAGCCATAACTATAGGGAATTAGGCAAGACTCGACCTAGTCCGGGTCGTTGTCTTAGAGACCTAGTCTATTGTTAGGACCTAATGGACCGACTCGTGCATATCCAGTAGGGATTATGTATGAGCTTACTACAAATTCTCGATATCCTCACCTACGCTACACTATCACTGCACTCGAATTTTCAATTGTGAATAAGCGATTTGGTCGAGATTAGGTGTGAAAACCGCAAACTCTCGATTAAATTGCTTGTTTGATCTGTATTTATCTATAAAACGCGAGAATTCGCGTTGAACCAGGAGTGAAATCCATACTTTAGCGCGAATTTTCATCTCTATTTTAATAAAAACATGAACGAAGTTGTTAAGCCAGGGGTGAAACCCTAACCTTGATAACTTGTTCCGACTTTATTTGGTTTTTCCAAAACTCTCACCAAAGTCTCGACGGACTCCAACGACCTGAAGTCACTAAACGACTAAAGGGATGCGTGCCGAACGCCCAAGACTCGAGGCGAAAACACAGTCCTGAAAGTCAAAATGTGTAGAACAAATCCTTGAGAATAGTCGAACCACTTTGGATAGTCAATGTCTAATAGCCGCAGACAATCTATCTCTCGATTTTATGTGTTTCGATTCTGAGCCCGCAACTGCTGACTCTGATGATTCGTCGATTTTATGTGTTGTATGTGTATTTACCTGCTTATGTGTTTAAAATTTTGGAGACTTATTAGATTTTGCTTTCACTTCGATTGACACACACGATCCACATTGCTCTTCTATCTCAAAACGTTAACAAATCGCTGCTACTATAAGGAACCACTGTACGAAGCTCGCTATACCACACGCTTATGCTATACTAATCGCTATGCTAAACGTGATCGCTACATTCGACACTCACAGACTTTGAATGACAGGTTTCTGTATTCAGACTGTATCTGGTGATTATGTGCTTCTGTGCTTCTGTGATTCTGTGACCTACGTGCTTATGTGATTATGTGCTTATGTGCCATTATGTGAATTTGTGATTATATGCTTACGTGATTATGTGATACGTGTTTCACTGTGTTCCTGAGCTTTAGTAGTAGACGTGTGAGGTGAGATTCGATTATGACGTGTCTGAGACCTATGACGATGTCTATTGCAGACAATGTCAACTGTACCATCATCTGGACCTCGTCACCCACGACTCACTCGCCAAGAACAGAGGGAAAAACGCCTTGCTGCCATCCTCGCTAAACAAGTGGCCAAGGTTGTGCCCCGGATCGTGAGTGAAATTTATGAGAACGTTAGCAAATCGTCTGAGGAGCCTAGAACCGAAGCTCCTAAAGTTGCTACCAAGACTGCTTTCAGCTTCAAGCAGTTCAAGGCTTCCGGTCCAAAGGAATTCACTGGAGAAGATGGCCCAACGGCTATGTTTCAATGGTTTGATTCCGTCGAAGTCACTCTGCCACAGAGCGGCTGTCCTGAAAATCTCCGTACCCTGAACGCTACCGGTGTCTTCCATTCCCGCCCATTAAACTAGTGGACGGCCGAGAGAAACAAACGCGGGAATGATGCAGCTTATGAGCTGACCTGGGAAAAGCTGAAGGCCATCATGATGGATGAATTTTGCCCTCCCCATGAACGCCAAAAGTTGGAGGACGAGTTTTGGAACATAAAGCAGAAGGATGGAGACAACGCTGCCCTGACTGCTTTCTTTAAGCAGCTCAGCATCATCTGCCCCGATCAAGTGAAGACGTCTGACATGGCAATCAAGAAGTACATCCGACCTCTACCCGACTGTGTTGCTGATTTTGTGCATGCCGCAAAGACAACAACGATCGAAGAAACTTACCTGCTTGCTGCCGAGATCAACGACAAGCGGGTAAAAGCTGGTTTTTGGGATAAAGCTTCAAAGTGTAGGATCGTGTTTCGACCCGAACGAGTCGTTCAGAGGAGTTTTGATCAGATACAGGTGCGGAAAACAAGTATCTGACTTAGAAACAACTAGCAAATCACTTTAAACACCTTTCTGTATTGATATCTGACAAATTACATCCAAATCTCACACCGGCAGCACCTCGGTATGGAATGGAATACAAGACTGATCTACTGATTTCGCTTACGTGATCTATATATAGGGTAGATGGTTTCGCTCCAAGGTACACTGCCTTATGAGCGAAACCCTAACATGTCCTAATAAGCGAAACCCTAGGTCCATATAAGCGAAACCTCTAGCTAATTACATACATTCTCCAGTTTTCTCGTAAAACGTGCCCTAATCTATACAATTCAATGTAAGACTCGATACAAGACGAAGTCGACAGATGTATGCACCAGCAGACTCCCCCTCAGATGTTGACGAGTCGACTATCGAGTCACAACAATGCTATGTCTTCACTTCTTCAGTCTTGATTAGTCTCTGGGCTTCTCTCTCTCTATCTTCATCTCTTTCTCTTAAATCATCAACAAACTTCTTATCTTAGATTTTGACAACTTTAAACTCATCATCATTAACATGCACTCCCCCTCAAATGTTGACTCATCCTGCATACAACTCTACCACAAACATAAGTTTTATGATAAACATTTAAGCATATAGACACCATAAGAAAATCCTATCACAAACAAACATATCAAATTGTTTCTGATGAACCACTTATAAATATATTATTTTTCTTATCAAAACAACACACTCTCCTAAACCATCTGTTCATCATGTTTAGCACTTGGAATTTTGAAAATCAGCTTTTCAATATCAGTCGTCGAAAATCTTTTTGGATTTTCTGTAAGAAAATAACTGACACCACTTGTAAAATCAAGAAAATGCATAAATGAAATATTTACAGACAATATTTTTGTGAGTTTGCGTAAGAGGATCATATCAGTTTATGAGACACATCACCAACACCGTTAAGCTTCATTTCATTTTAAGTTCTAAACGATTCACTTAGATTGTCAGTATACTGGTCCACTTAAATTCTCACACAAAGTTCAACTGCTTCGAGATACAATATTAATGTCTTAAACACTTAAACTTAGTCGCGTGTCCCACCTCAGAATATACTCCCGTATCCAGATCCCAATATTCAGTCTTACAGGTGAATATACCACAGATGAAATCTGTAAGGGGTTATAATGCGAGGGCCGTGAGAGCTCAGGTCGATACTCCCGTATACGCAGAGAGATGACGGCTTCGACTTTTGGTGTGTCCCCTTTAGAGGATCTTTTGTTTCAACAGCAATGACTATCAATTTTATTGTTTCATCAATTTGCTGAGGGCGGCGCTATATTTCAAGCATGCAGAAAGTATTCTCCGGGGACTAGGCCATTGCTTCCACAAAATCAGAAGTCCCGGGATAATACCCCAGATATCACTGAGTATAAAGACCTAGTATATCAGAAAGAGGGACCTTTCAAACAAGATTTCGGGGGTTACCCATATATCCGAGAGATGTTTCCCCACGATATAAGCAAGTTTGAATTTAGGTTTATATCTCGTCACAATCTACTAAATGTGCAAAAACCTACTGGCACATCATCAGTGAGACCATTAATCACATTTTACTTTTCAATTCTTTAGCATGTTGTGGTAGTCCACTGATGTACTATCATTTCCTCTTCTTTACAACAAAACTCATTTTTAAATTTTATCATGTTTTTGTCTTTTTCAAATTTTCAAATGTTTTTGGATTTTCAGAAAAATTTACTCCCCCTAAAATGCAAACACATTTTAGGAAATTTGAAAATAAACTGTACAAAAAAAAATGACAACTGATATCGAATCACTTCAATTCGCCATCCACTTGGCATAAACAATCAGAACTCCCCCTCACAACAAACTATTTTCCCATTGATTTCAAAACACTTAAGTTTGTTTTAATCAAATGGTTTTTCCTGAAAATAAGTTTTGTTGAATGATTTTACCACTTGTAAAGTTAGGGGTTTGGTTCATCACATTGTCCTTCAAATACCACATGAATATATGGTCCAATCAAGTTCAACCGAATGACCTTGATTAACCACTTGTAGGAAAAACAAGTACAACTTAATGTCCTTGATTTTACCACTTGTAAGTATAATCCTTCTTCAACCACTTGTAGGTTTTTCTACCAATCATACCATTTGAAGAAAACTAACAATTTAAATGATATCACATGTACTTTACTATCTTTACCACTTGTAAAATTACCAACCAAAAAAGATAGATGCCGATTCCTGCTCCACAATTACAAACCTGGGAGATCCGGCAAGTCCAGAGACTTATTGTTCGTAGTATGTACCATCCCAGTCACAAACCAGGGATGGTTCAACTTTATCTTTCTTCGTCTTCTTCTCGTAAAACTCTTTAACCCCTTTGACTTTTCGATCAAACATTTTTCCAAAAATATGTTTTACAGTGGGGTTAAAAGCTTTTTCAACATTAAAAACCTTGTTATCATCATAAAATTGGTTTGATATTTCAACTTTACCAATTTTCTTCTTAAAATTTTCAGCACTCAATGGTGGAAAATTTTCATCATCCATCTGAATTACTGACTTTTCACCTTTTACCTCAACTTGTGGCTCCTCTGATTTTGTGGAATCAGATTCATCGCCAGAAGATAGCTCCTCTGATTTTGCCCTATCAGAATCATCGCTAGAACTATCAACCGATTTCTTAACAACCCATTTCTGGTTGTCAAGGTTTGCTTTCTTCTTGTAAAATCTGTTTGAATTTTCACCAATCTAAAAAATTGAGTTTTTAAAAAGTTTGATTCTGTCAATTGGTGGTTCAAACTCAACTTCTTTGTCTTTCAGTTTACGAGAAACTCCCTGTTTTGATTGTATTGCTTTGAAACAATTCTTTGCAATATGTCCAACAGTGTTGCATTGGAAACAGGTTCTCGTATCTTTCATCTGATCAGCAAACTTCATCTCTTCTTGCTTCTTTGCAAGGAACTCACTGTTTGACTGTCTCCAGAATTCTTTCTTTTCTTCCTCATCTGCCGAGGTACCTGAAACAAATGTCATTTTTGCTTTAAAATCACGAACATATTTTTCATTTTTCTGTTTTTCTGTTGGAATAAAACCAAGACCTTTCTTTTTGAAATTACGCTTAGGGTTTGATTTCTTTTGAAAACCAGAACCAGAACTGTAACCTTTTTTCTTGTTTAATCTTTGTTGTAGTCTTGAGGTGTAAGGTTTAGGTTTACCATTAAGATTTAAATCTTTTATTTCAGAAATGTTAATTTCTGTAAGTTTGAAAACCTTTTTGATCAATTCAGTTTTAACACCTCTTATTGGAAATTCCTCATCAGAATATAATTTGTCGGAATCATTCAATGTATATGCAACTTTGAATGTTTCGTCACTCAAATTAGATTTTGATAACAGGAATTCTTTGTTATAAACCCTTTTAATTGAAGACTTTTGACTGTTGACTGTCGAACTTGAACTTTCAGAACCAGACTTTGACTCTGACTCTGACTTTGAATCTGAGTTTGACTCCAACTTTGACTCCTCAGTTTCATCTCTATCCAACACCTGATCAACAACTTTCTTTATTAACTCGGACTCATGATCAGTGTCAGATGATGTAAACGTGATATCAATACTTTCTGGCAAATTGACTGACGACTCTGACTCCCATTGTAAGTTTGTAGCCTTTTGGACTCTTTCAGAATTTGGATTTCTCGAAGAATATCCATTTTCAAGCGGGGGTGGACATTTGTTATAACCAACATCTTGTTTCTTACCAGAATCCTTCTTGTCAGTCTTTTTCTTTGTATCATACTTCTTCTTGTTCTTTTTTTCTGGAGTCTTTTCTTCAGTCACTTTTCCATCATCCTTCTTTTCTTCAGTTACTTCATCCTCTTCAAATGCCTTCATGCCTTCAACAGTTGGATAAATCCTGTCAATGACATAAGAAGTACATGAGTAACTTTTCAACAAACGATTTACTCTTTCTGTTTCGATTCTTTGCAGTTCCGGTTTCTGTTCAAGAGCAGCACACTTCTCGATGTAGTTGTTCACAACTTTCTGCTTTATCATGAAAGCCCCTTGAAGTGTCTTCATTGCTGTTGCTTGTTCTTCACTTGTTAGGTTGTATTGATTCATGGCTTTGTTCAGAACATCATAAGATTCTTTCAAACTATTCAAGTTGTAAATCAGTGTGTTGTTCTGCTTTTTTATGGCTTCACAGTTGTCACACTTCACTGAAATCTTTTTAGCATCAACATCTTCACCAACTTTGAACTTTGGTACTTCTATTTTCTTTTGTCTTATCACAGAAACAACTTCATCATCACTACTGACTGGTGTCTTGATCTTTTTCTTTTTCTTTTTCTTCTTGGCTTTTTCATCTTCACTATCACTTTCAGCAATCAATTTCATATCAACATCGAATTTTCTCGCCCAATACTCAGTATCATCATCACTATCTTCTTCAACTCGAGCAACAAAAGCTTTGTGAGCTATAGCTTGATCAGGAACATAATTATCCCATGTGAAATTTTCCCAGCTAAACCCTTCAGGTAATTTTTCGTCATCTTGATCTGTTATCAAGGCACTACCATCAGCTCTCTTTGAAGAATCTTGATTAACCACACAAGCTCTTTTTCCAGAGTCTTCAATCACATTCCTTCCATGTGAAGTTTGTGCTTGATGTTGATGTTGTTGAGATGGTTGCTGAGCAACTTGATGATAGATGGCTTTTCGGTAGTAATCATTGTTGTTGTTAAAAGGATTCTGAGCTCCACTTGCTTCGCGATTGGTGCACTCCCTCTTGAAGTGACCCTTCTCCCTGCAACGAAAACAAGTGACTTTAGATTTGTCAAACCCTAAAGTAGAAGCACCAGCCTCACGAAGATCATCTCTTCCAGTGATTTGCTTGAATTTCTCAGCTCTCCTCAACACGCTGGCCAAGCACCATTTTATGTCCATCAGTTCCATCTCTTCAGCATCGATCTGGTCGTAATCTTCCTTTGTCAGCATTGGATTCCCGATTCGACCTGCAACAAAACTACCATAAGATTCAAGAACAGTTCCCAATAAAGACATATGGCTTTTTGCTAATTCTTCAGAATATTCCTGATCATTTTCAATGTTCAATACAATGTTGCATTGAAGCTTTTTGCCATTTCTTGTTGTTGAAATGTTCGGATCAAATGATGGATATGATGAAAAACTTATGTTGCTGCTTGATCCTTTAGAAGAACTTTCAGATGGAATCTTTGCATTAAATGCTGTTTGAACTTTCGGTGACAAGTTGGTGGATTTATCACTCACACCACCTTTGTAGTAAAGTCCTATGTCTTGTTCACCGTCGAAATCTTTCATTCTTATAACCTTTCTCTGCTCCATCTCCTGAGCTTCAATCTTTTCAATAAACTTGCTCAGTGTCAAATCTTTAAAACCTTTCTTGTTTCTGAGCATCATGAGATAAGTACCCCACGTTTCATACGGTAACGCATCTGATAATTTTTCAATCAATTCCTCATTATCTTTATTGATTTTCAACCTCTTCATGTTAGCAAGCAAATTGCAATATCTTTCAATGATTTGCTTAGTGTTCTCATTTTTCAATCCTCGGAACAAATCAAACTCTTTTTTCAGTAATGACTTCTTGTTCTTGACCATTTCCTCACTGCCTTGAAACTTTGACTTTAATGCTTTCCATATTGAATATGATGTTCCATTATGTTGTAATAAAACCAGGATGTCTTCTTTAACTGCTTGTTGAATAAGACTTAACATCATCTTCTCATCTTTGTATTTCTTCCGGTTTTCAGCACTCAGATCTTTAATTGGAATTTTCTCTTCATCGTCATTCATTGGTCTAACGTATTTTGTTTCGACATTCTCCCATGCATCTAGATAATTTGCCTGTACCCAGTTTTCAAACTTTTCTTCCCAACTCTTGTACTCCTCGATGTTCATGAGTTTCGGAGGTTTTTGCATCGTTCCTGTTTCGTTCTCCAACATCGTGTTCTGTGCAATACTCATCGAGTTAACCGGTGTAGCGAATGCTTTGTAAAAATCTTCGTCCATGTTTCGGATTTAAAAAATTTACACAACTGTCCTTTTGAGCGAAATCAGGACTTTGGATATCCTTAAAAGCGAAATCAGATTGTTCACAAAGGCGAAACCTTAGGTTCACAACAGCGAAATTATGGTTTTGGTGACACAAGAGCGAAGCCTTATGTTCACAACAGCGAAATTATGGTTTTGGTGACACAAGAGCGAAACCTTATGTTCACAAAAGCGAAACCTCTGATACTTTGACACTGGAGCGAAATCAGTTTGTTCAAATGAGCGAAACCCCTGATTTGTGCATCTATGAGCGAAATCAGAGTGTCCAAATAAGCGAAATCACAGAAATTCCGTATAAGCGAAACCTAATTCGAAGGTGATTTGGTCCATTTTTAATCTGAATTTCAGTGTTAAACTTTCAGGGATTTGTCTATGTCTAATAACGCACAGTCTGTGAAATTTTGAGCGAAATTTGACCAGTAAAACTTTCTGAAATGATGAAAGAAGGTGTAGAAGTAAGAAATCTCGATGAATTCCAGCTATTCTCTGCAGAACTCCTCCTCCTGAAGCTCTGATACCACTTGTAGGATCGTGTTTCGACCCGAACGAGTCGTTCAGAGGGGTTTTGATTAGATACAGGTGCGGAAAACAAGTATCTGACTTAGAAACAGCTAGCAAATCACTTTAAACACCTTTCTGTATTGATATCTGACAAATTACATCCAAATCTCACACCGGCAGCACCTCGGTATGGAATACAAGACTGATCTACTGATTTCGCTTATGTGATCTATATATAGGGTAGATGGTTTCGCTCCAAGGTACACTGCCTTATGAGCGATACCCTAACATGTCCTAATAAGCGAAACCCTAGGTCCATATAAGCGAAACCTCTAGCTAATTACATACATTCTCCAGTTTTCTCGTAAAACGTGCCCTAATCTATACAATTCAATGTAAGACTCGATACAAGACGAAGTCGACAGATGTATGCACCAACACAAAGAGTCTGCACCAAGTCACCGCCGCACCAGCCTCCGAAACCGCCACCGCTCAACCGTCAAAGTCTTCACGCCGTAGGAAGAAGAACAACAGCAGCTCCAGCAACAAGAACTATGCTGCCACCACCACTGCTGCTCCGCTTCAACCCGTACCGGCTCAGCAACAGTCTCACCACCGTCCAGCACCAGTTACCTATACACCGCCTGCAAAGCGTGCATACACAGGCCCCCACCCGGCTTGCCCAACATGTTCTTATCATCACCCGGTGGGTCTCGCCTATCATTTCTGCGCCCACTGCAACATGTACGGCCACTGCACTGTCAACTGCCGTACTGGGCCCTGCAACACCGCAGCTCCTGCCACTGCTCATCAAGCTCTGCTCCCAGCCCCTCACGCCCAACACGCGGCTCAGGCACCCGCGATCAACGACTGAGTCTGCTTCGCATGTGGTGATCCCAACCACTTTGCGAACATGTGCCCGAACAGGGTTGTGAAGCAAGAGCCCCAGCAGCAGTAGCCTCAGCAGCAGCAACAAGCCGTACACGCCAGAACGTTCAACATCAATGTGCGCCAAGCCCAGGCTGACAACAACATGGTCAATGGTACGTTCCTTGTGAATGGTATATATGCTTCGTGTTTATTTGATACTGGAGCCGATAATTGCTTTGTGTCGTTTGAATTTGAGAAGCTCCTTAGTCGTAAGCGCTCCCATCTTCCCTCGACGTTCGATGTTGAAGTCGCTACCGGAAGAACTGTCGCCGTTAATTCTAATCTTCGTGATTGTACTCTTAAGCTCAACAATCACATCTTCCCAATCGACCTTATTCCAATGCAACTCGGAAGTTTCGACGTCATAGTAGGGATGGACTTTCTTCGCGAAAACCATGCTGAAGTTGTGTGCTTCGACAAGATGATTCGATTCTCGCTCGTGAATGGTGATTTATTGTGTGTTTATGGCGAAACTGCTTCGAAAGGTCTCAACCTTATGTCATGTGTCCATGCCAACAAGTATCTCCGCAAGGAATACAGAGCTTTCTTGGCTAACATTGTAGTAGCGGAGAAGGAAAAGAAAAGGAAGACAGAAGTGAAAGACGTTCCTGTGGTCCGTGAATTTCCTCAGGTGTTCCCTGACGATCTTCCTGGACTACCGCCAATTCGTGATATCGACTTCCGTATCGACCTCATTCCTGGAGCCAATCCTGTTACCAAAGCTCCTTACCGACTCGCACCATCTGAAATGCGTGAACTCTCGAATCAACTCCAGGAATTACTTGAGAAAGGCTTTATTCGCCCGAGCACCTCTCCTTGGGGCGCGCCAGTCCTTTTCGTCAAAAAGAAGGATGGGTCGTTCAGGATGTGCATCGACTATCGGGAATTGAATAAGCTAACCATAAAAAACTGCTATCCCCTGCCTCGCATCGACGATTTGTTTGATCAGCTATAAGGTGCTACGTGCTTCTCGAAGATCGACCTACGCTCAGGCTACCACCAGCTACGTATTCAAGAGGAGGACATACCCAAAACCGCCTTTCGTACTCGTTACGGCCACTATGGGTTCATTGTTATGCCTTTTGGTTTAACCAACGCCCCCGCGGTTTTCATGGATCTGATGAATCGCGTGTGTAAACCTTATCTCGACCGATTCGTCATCGTGTTCATCGACGATGTCTTGATCTATTCCAAATTGAAAGCCGAACACGCGCAACATCTACGTTTGGTCCTCGAGCTACTCCAAGGGAATCGACTCTATGCCAAGTTCTCCAAGTGCGAGTTTTGGCTGGAGGAGGTTCAGTTCCTGGGTCACATCGTAAATAGTCAAGGTATTCATGTCGATCCCGCGAAGATTGAAGCAGTTAAGAGTTGGATTACACCTAAGAACCCGTCTGAAGTCCGTTCTTTTCTCGGACTAGCGGGCTATTATCGATGATTTATCGAAGGATTCTCAAAGATCGCTGTGCCGCTTACCGCTCTCACGCATAAAGACAAGCCTTTTGTTTGGGGAACTGAACAAGAGTTTGCTTTCCAAACCCTCAAGCACATGCTCTGCAATGCTCCTGTTCTTACATTGCCCGACGGAAATGGCGGTTTCATTATCTACTGTGATGCTTCCAACCTTGGTCTTGGTTGTGTTCTTATGCAACTAGACAATGTTATAGCTTACGCGTCTCGACAGCTCAAGATCCATGAGAAGAACTATACGACCCATGACCTCGAGCTAGGCGCGGTTGTTTTTGCGTTAAAGATTTTTGCGACACTACCTGTATGGTACCAAGTGTACGATCTTCACCGATCATAGGAGCCTACAACATATCTTTGATCAGAAAGAACTTAATATGCGTCAACGCCGATGGGTAGAACTTCTCAACGATTACGACTGCGAGATTCGTTATCACCCAGGCAAAGCAAATGTTGTTGCCGACACTCTCAGCAGATGGAGTTATTTGCTCAGCATTCGCGATACCTAAGCCCAATACGATCTCGAAACCCTCATCCGCGAAGCCCAGCATGCCTGCTTCAATGAACGCACCTTGAAGAAGGAAAGAATCTATCGCGATGGAGCTCAGCTTGTGAATAAATCGAATGGGATATTCCATTTTCTGGACCGAAATTGGATCCCTAAACGAACCAATTTGCGATAGATATTGATGGACGAAGCCCACAAATCCCGGTATTCTATCCATCCCGGTGCTGATAAAATGTACCAGGACCTTCGATATAAGTACTGGTGGCCGGGCATGAAAAGGGATATTGCTCTCTACGTTGGGAAGTGCCTGACTTGTGCAAGGGTCAAGGCTGAACATCAAAGGCCCTCTGGCTTACTCGAACAACCGCCAATCCCCATGTGGAAGTGGGAGAGTATAGCTATGGACTTCATAACAAAGCTTCCGCATACGTCATCAGGTCACGACAGCATCTGGGTTGTTGTTGATCGTTTAACCAAATTAGCCCACTTTTTGCCAATACGGGAAGACTACAAGGTAGAACGATTAGCCCGAATCTACACCAACGAGATCATTTGTAATCATGGGACGCCTCGCGACATCATCTCCGACCGTGATGCTCGGTTTACCTCGCGACTGTGGGAAACGTTTCAACTGCTCTCGGTACTACGCTTAATCTGAGTACCGCATTCCACCCTCAAACCGATGGTCAGACTGAAAGAACGATCCGTACTCTTGAACACATGCTCCGTTCGTGTGTCATAGATTTCGGTGGTAATTGGGACACTTACCTGCTGTTAGTTGAATTCTCGTATAACAACATTTATCATTCCAGCATTCAAATGGCACCATTCGAGGCCTTATATGGAGGAAGATGTCGATCGCCTATTGTATGGCACGAGATCAGTCACTAGCAATTAACCGGTCCTGAGCTACTGCAAGAAACGACTGACAAAGTCCTCCAAATTCGAGACAACTTGTTGAAAGCCCGAAGTCGACAGAAAAGTTACGCTGATAGACGACGCAAGCCCCTTGAATTTGACGTTAGCGACTACGTACTCCTAAAGGTATCACCTTGGAAGGGTGTGGTCAGATTCGGCAAGAAAGGGTAACTAGCGCCTCGATGTGTTGGACCTTTTAAGATTCTGGAAAGGATCGGAAAAGTCTCCTACAGACTCGAACTACCGGAGGAACTTAGTAATATCCACCCGATTTTCCACGTGTCAAACCTCCGAAAGTGCCTGGCTGAGCATGACTTAATTATACATCTCGACGACCTCCAAATAAACGAAACACTACACTTCGTGGAGAAGCCCGTCGAAATCATGGATCGCCAAACCAAGCAGCTCAGACGCTCGCGCATTCCTATTGTGAAAGTCCGATGGGAAGGCAAACGAGGCGCATAGTTCACTTGAGAACTCGAAAGCGACATGAGGGCGAAGTACCCGTAGTTGTTTGTTACGGCTTCGGCCTAATTTCGGGACGAAATTCCCTCAACTAGGGGAGGCTGTAACACCCAGTGTTTCGAAGTCAAAGTTAAAGTCAAAGATTGAAGTCAAAGGAAGAAAAGATTGCTAATTGCGATCTGTCTCTCCTTGCTCAATTCCTGTTTTGACTTCTTTGACTCGTAGTTAGTCTATTTTATTTTCGCTTTAGTTTTATTATGTGGAGTATTAGTTAAGAACCGTAGTAATCGATGTATACTTATCGCTATGAATCGCCTTACGACTGTGAACTATAGGAAGTAACAATGCGATAAAGTCAACTAAACGCTAATCAAACTAAACTAATCAACATCGAATCGCAATCGAACTCGCAAACTCGAATTTCGCATTTTGGTGATTGTTATACGTGTGTGTGTGCCTTATGTGTTACTCGTGCATGTTTATTTATGTTCCGTGTAGTAATCGATCGAAACGCAATCGAACTCAATCGCAATCGAACCGCAAGTGCTAAACGAATACGAATTAAGGATGCTTGCATGTAGATATAGTATGACAATTGGTGGAGAAAAGATAGCGCAAGATATGAATAGTTGGGATTAAAAGTAATTTGACTAGGAAACTCTACCGCATTCGCATCGCTCGCAATCGAAATCGAAATTGAAACGGCAAAACTCATCGCACCGAACACTCGAACCAAGCGACCGATCGATCAGGCGACCAGCCGTTCGATCGGACTACCGTCCGATCGGACAGGCTGTCCGATCGAGCTGCCTGGCTGATTGACCAGCCCTTTCCACTTTGGGAACTCTATAAATACCTCCTGTCACTCTCATTATTACCACTTTTGGCAACTGACGTCCGACCAGCTCGTGCTCCCCACCTTTTCCTCGATTTCTCTCGATTCCGGTAAGATAACGTCCTAAATCTTGTACTTCCTTCATCTACACGCACTCCTACACCTTTCTATCTTTTGAATCTTAGCTTTTAACCGTGAAATCATCAAGATTCAAGGTGTTCTAGGATGACGTCATCATGTGTTCTTGAAGAACTTCATGTTTTGGCCTCAATCCACCAAGAACAACTTAGATCTAACAGAATTCCACATAAACTAACAAGGATCCTTCATAGATCTAAACATATTCACAATGAAAAGGATTGAAAGATGGTTTTCAAACTTTCTTTCAACTCTCTTACACTCAATGCACTCAAAACCGATAGAATCAGAGCTTGTGCCGACTCACTGACATTCTTGTGGTTATGATTGGTTCAAGATCTGGATTCTATCCATGAGGTTCACCGATTTCGGGTTAAACATGGAACACCTTCATGAAAAGTTAACTGACCGGATTTAGGTGGTTTCTGTCCGATTAGGAGTACCAAGTAGTGACGAGGTTACAGTTGTTTTGCACGTTGTCACAATACCTCGATAAAAACGACAGACAATCAAACACCAAGGGTAAGACGAACAGGTCGACCAGGACGGAGCGCCGTCCGATCGACTGGCCAAACCGAACGGCTTGCACCTTGGGTCCCACACTTAAACTATTCACCAACATTTGAAGTCTAATCGTTGAACGAGTTATTGTCTGATCGAACTACCATCCGATCGGGTTAACCGCTCGAACATGTGACAATTAAACTTCAACACTTGACAATTTTCAACATGTTCAATGCACTAGGAATGCCACCCGATCGAACTGCTGTCCGATCGAGTGACACCCTACTGCGAACTTGTTTTCACTGAAGTGCCCTACCGAACAGGTTGCCGATCGAACGACCGTCCGATCGACCGACCTGAAAGGTAGAGGTACTTCAATGTTTTAAAATGCTACAACAAAAACTTCAAAAGTGAAGCCATCATACACAAACACATTCTTTCTCAAAGGAAGAAACAATCCACTCGAACGGCCATCCGACCGGACAGCCGTCCGAACGAACTGTCACTCGCACGATCATCTGTCCGATCGGACTACCATCCGATCGACCAGCTGTTCGACCCACCATCACTTGTTTTCGTTTTACGTGTCTCTTATCATATCATTCTATTCAGGCTAACTTTACTCCCAAGCGCTCCCTTCAATCCATCAACCGTTGTGAGTATACTCGATCCCTTTTTTGCTTTACGCACTTTTAGGTGTTACATACGTTATTTATACGAAATAACATCGAACACACTACTCAATACTTTTAACGCTAACCGTTACCGCATGTTATACGTGACTTAATGAATGCTTGTTTGTTATGTTTACACATGAAATGTTGTCTACCTGCCTTAGCAACGATAGTACTATAGTTTGGACTCAGCACCCGTTCTCACGGGGGTTGTTAAGGACAATTATTTGCATGGATTACAGTGGTGATCATGTATTACGAACTGCCTTGGGCAGTCAACACGCAGTCATTAGTATCGATAGGTTCATGTCGATAACTAACATGCTTCGTTTTACTCAGTGTACGTGCTGGTTATGCGTAAACTATTTCGAACTCTATATGCTATTATTAAACTTGTATGCTCGCCTTTACACTATGTGTATTGACTTTTATTTTAACGTATGTGACATGTGCGTAAGGTGTCTATTTGCTTGGAAATCAAGGCTAGGAAAGAGTCTTAGAGACCAACAAATAGTTGTCTGTACTAATGAAACCTGAGTTGTCGTAACAGAACAATTTGCCTAGATTTGTGCTGTAATAATTATATTATCTTATATCACATGGTATGGGACGTGTTACTTAAAATATTTGGTAAATATAATTGTTATGGAAACTTCTAGACAATCTGTTTCGCTCAGTGCCACGCCCCGATGTTTCCGCCATCGGTTGGGGTGTGACAGCCAGATATCGATCCATCGAACACGGGTGGAGTAGAGTACTAAATCTTTGTCATTGATTTACCGGATAAAAAGATAAGTGAATGGGTATTTAACTGAAATTATCAAAAACTATATCTGAAACATAATAGACTCTAAATATGAAAAATAAATATTATCTTGTTTCACAAACAACCTAAACATGTTCTCTACATCAGATATGTCACAAAAGCATTTAATCAATTTTCCCATTGCAAAATAGTTAGTCATCCGCTAGGAGTTTTCTAACATGATGATTCTTCGGAAAGTTAACGCGACAAACACACGTTAACCACCTAAAATCATTCTTTAGCGAGCTATTGATATTCATTCATGTGAACCTTTAAAGATAGATTAGTCATTCGCTAGGAGTTTTCTAACCTCACTTATCAAAGAAAGCAATACCGATGGTCATAATACAGCCACGAGGATAAGCATTTAAGTAGAATGTATAACAAAAATTTCATCTTACAGGTATTGATCACAAATCTACCAAGATAGCAATTTCAGACCAAAACTACTAAACAAAGATCATAAACCGCGTCAAGAACATGTAACAACACCATATAATTAACCCTTACGTGTAAGAAAGCATTCTCAATCAAAATCCGATATATCTTAGATAAAACCAATACCCTTCTCGAGTCTCATGGTGTAAACAAGTTCACAAACAAGTGATTAATCAAGGAATTGTTAACAATCTTCACTAACCACAGATTCATTATCCAAGACAATCAAACATAATCAAGAACTCAACATCAATGAAACATTCATCATATAATCATGAAGATTCAAACATGAAAAAGTACTAACGATTCATACAAATAAGATTACAACATAAAGATCATTCATAAAACAAGTTCATTACTAATATTACATAATACTACTTAAACATAACTAACATCAGCTCAATACTTGAATAATGATCAGAATACATGTTTAAGAACAAGGAATCGAACCATAAACAAGCAAGGAATTGATGGGTTGGATCGGTTCAGCTTCCACTCGATCTTTAGGCTTCAATGTGGTCTGATCAGGAGAGCTTCGGAACCCAGAAATCGCCCAGAAACATGGAGAAAAACCCAACATTCTAAAAAGTAGCGAATGCTGCTATTTATAGTGAAAATCTCGATCCGCACGGTCGTGCAGTTGGCCGCACGGTCGTGCACTAGCACTTGTCGGGTGATGTCATTTATTGGATTCGGGTTCAGACAAGTGGACTAGTGTTGTCTCGGTCACCCTATCGGCACGGTCATGCAACTGGCCGCACGGTAGTGCGAGGTTATCAGAAGTGTCATCGGAAATTGTGGTCCAGGTGGTGCACGGTCTAAGGAAGCGTCAAATATATATTTGTTTTTTTAATTTTCCCCCATTGATCGTTTCTTGAGATCCAGATTGTGTGAATCATTTTTAAAGGTTCGAGTAAATATAGATTTAGGTATCATCACATGTTTGCATTCAAAACGGTTTATGTATTATGCCATGTCGTATGCAAACAATTATATAAAATAATATTGGATATTTAGGTTGTGTCTAAAATGTCTAAATTGAATTGGTATTGCAATGAACAATCTTTTAATTTGGATTTAAATAAATCACAAATTATATTCCAGCTTAATGGTTTAAGGCTAACAAATGAGAAATTATAGTCAATTACATTCTGTCGCGAGATATGAGTTAGTGTCAACTTGTATTAAATAAAAGAGTAAACTGCCATTTTGGTCCCTGTGGTTTGGCCAGTTTTGCCACTATAGTCCAAATCTGAAACTTATTACATCCAGGGCCCTGTGGTTTGTATTTTGTTGCCATTTTAGTCCAAAACTCAAATTTGACCAGATTTCCCACTTTTGACCCCCCTGTTTTGTCCTTATCCTCAGGGGTATTTTGGGTATTTTGTAATATTATATCTCAAATTTAATAAATATAATGCCACTGCCAGAACAACAACAACAGCAACAACAATGTCACTGCCAGAACAACAAGAAGACCACCCACCACCGCTACCACCCCCACCACCACCATCCCACTGCCGCCAACACCACCACCACCACCACCACCATCTCTCTCTTCACTCTCTCTCTCTGCTGTTCGTGACCTGCCAAAGCACCACCACCACCACCACCACCACCGCCACCTCCTCCCCTTCTCACCACCGCCATCAACACCCACCCCACACCGTCGTTGCTATCTTCACCACTTTCAGACAAAATGTCATCTCAAAACCCTAGGTAGCTCAAAATCACCAATACGTACAGATCCATAACAAATTCAACAACAAAACTCAAATTACCTCAAAGGCCTAAACCTAACCGTCACAGAAGGCATAAACCTCAAAAAGCTCGAGAAAACGAACAAACGTCTCAACCGAGACTTCTGCACCGTCTTCACCGACTCGAAACACCGTCTTCACCGACTCGAAACATTCAGGCGATGAACAATCGACCGGTTGTATCTTCATCGTCAACGGCATAACAAAAATCTCTCCGATTGTCACTTAATTTGAAGCTTTGAACAAACGAAACCCTAGAAAACCTAAAACCCCTAATTTTCAAAATCAACAACAGGACTACAAATCAAATTACTGAATCACTCGGCTCAAAACCCTAAAAAGGCTACAACTCCGATAAAATCAAAGTCAGATGTCGCCGGCGAAGGTGGTGATGATACAGTGGTGGCGGCGGTGGTGGCGGTGGTGATGATACAGTGGTGGCGGCGGTGGTGATGATACAGTGGTGGGGGTGATGGTGATGAAGATGAGATGATGGTGATGAAGATGGAGGCGACGGTGGTGTTGGCGGCGACGGTGGGGGTGGTTGTTGGGGTGGAGACGATGTTGATGATGAAGATGAGATGATGGTGATGAAGATGGAGTAGACTGATGATGGTGATGAAGAAAGAGAGAACAGTGGAGAGAGAGAGAGAGATGTCTGTTGAAGATGATGATATGTTGAAGATGATGATAATCAGGGTTTTATTATATAATAAAGAGATAATAAATCTAAAATGACCAAAATGCCCCTGAGAGTAAAGACAAAATAGCATGTCATTAATGGGAAATCTGGTCAAATTTGAAATTTGGACCAAAATGGCAACAAAATGCAAACCACAGGGCCCTGGATGTAATAAGTTTGAGATTTGGACTAAAGTGGCAAAACTGGCCAAACCACAGGGACCAAAATGGCAGTTTACTCTAAATAAAAAGGTAATTGCGTAACGTTTATGTTTTTTTTATCAAACAACTTCTTAAAAAAATATGATGTCCAATCTATATCTATAATCTATATCTATATTATTATAAAAAGGAGAAGTGATGTACACAAAAGTAATTTTACGTCGGTACAAACATTACAACAATATGTACAAGAAAATAAAGCCTTTTTAGAGGGGTTGAACTTGTATTTTCACCAAACTTTTAAGACACTAGAGGGATAATTTTGTCATTCTCACGCTAAAAACCCTTCCCTGCCCTCAAGATCCTAATCGACAACCCCCTCCTTTAATTACCTACAACTCAATCGCTCAACTCTCTCCACCTTCCACTCATCGCCGTTGCTGAATATCTGCCTTTTCTTATCCTCTCTGCCAGGCAATTTAGGGTTTAGGGTTCCACCAATCTCCATACCCGAAACACCACACACATCTCCTCTGTAACATGTTATGAAGTCAAAAGAGAAACACCTTCAATCTGCGCTGCTGTTCTGCGGGTATTCTTGAACCGAGAAGGGATTGTGGGTGCTTCGATCTCAGGTCAGTAGGGTTCCACCATTTGGTTTCGATTAAGGTTGTTGTTGTTGATTGTTGTTTCAGAATTAATACTACTTATATTTATGATAATTGATCCGAAACTATTTTACAATTAGGGTTAGGACTCTTAACTTCTGCTCTTTTAGTTTGAATTCCTTTTTCTGGCTTTAAATCTGCCCAGTTGTGTGTGTCTGCAAATGCACTTTTGAAGCAAGTTGTTCTTTAATTGATTTACTTTATGCAAAATTGGTTTCCAGTTGATTCTTTTTTCATGGATTGGGGTTATATATAAAAAGGTGGGTGTAATTTAGGAAGTAGGGTAAGGAGCAGTGCAGGGGAATTGGTGCTAAGACACAAAAACTGTCAGGAATTGGCCCTAGGTGAAAGGTTTATTATTTGCGCCTTGCGTGGGCTTTGAGTCTTTAAACTTTAACTTCCTAGCGTTATACCAAGTTGTTATAAAATAACACGCTTTGTATTTTTGCAGGCTCTTAACGATTTTTATACACATCTGACCGCACGATACTCTCACTAACCAACTTTTCTTGATCATGTATTCACTAATACTGATAAGGCAAGGTTTTTTTCTGGTTTTCTTTTTTTCTTTTCTAATTTTCTGTTGTCAAAACTTACAAAATTTAAGTACATGTCAAATACCCTTATTGAAATTTTAAATTCACAACTTGTTGTCCCACTGGGAGGATATATTTCTTCACAGATTCTTGCAGTCAGGTTGAAATTGAAAGCATTGATCAGTCTTTGCATGAATATTCATCTGCAGAAGGTCAACATTGACCTTATATGAGGTCAACTTTGATCTTATGCACTATCCTGAATGCCTATTGAATACCAATGCTTAAAAATGACATTAATATAATTTAGATGCAGTGATTCAATGGAACAAGATTGATGGATCAACGAACAAAAGCTTGCAGGTTCATTAGTGTTTCCATATTTTTTCTATGCTTTTATGTACTTTTATTGACCTGACCCATTCTGCCATAACCTGTATTTTGCCTGATTTTGAAAAATACCATATCTACCACTCATAAGGCCCCGGAACTTTACTTTGTTTTGGCCCACCAAAAGAGTTGAGCTACCCCTGAAATCGTTTACAGGTTCGTACCCTATCTATTTTGTCAAAAGTAGGTGTAGGTGGAGGGTTTGGGTTATTTTTTAAACAGTTGAGCTTTATGGATACATGGTAATCTATAAGTTTTTAACCTAAAATATATTACCTGTTATTGATGGCTATAGGTTCATGACAAGTTTCTTTGTAAATTGTAGTTGTTTGGCAAGATAAAAAAAAATATTCAACGACGCATATATTTCATGATTGCTTGTTTTTTAGATAATGGGTTATATATATATAGAGGAGATTGGGTATATAATGAGTTAAAATATATTTTTTTTTTCTAGAAAAGGAATTAAAGTTCTTGAAGATAAAGATAAACTTAGTTTCAAAGCGACCTCGAAAGCAGATCTTGTTATAGCAGGTTCAGCTGTTTGTGGATCATGGATTGGTAAGACCTCTTTTTCATATTGCCTTAAATCATGCAGTTAGGCCACCCTATTTGGCCTGCACATTTCCTTTTGCCCCAACCCTATATTGACCCGTTAACCCACCCGTTTTGCCACTTGTACTATTTTTCAACTCACTTATAAACAAAATATAGATTTATTTCCAAGTCCTATTTTGCAGGTTAAAGGAGTAGAAGGCCTAATGGCTGCTTATGAAAATGCGGTGCATACCGTCTCTCTTCAACGACCAACTGTATTTGGTCAAGTAATCAACCACGCTGCAAAAATAGCTGCTCAATCCCTCTCAACTAATCCCACCAAGTACTTTGTGTTGCTAATCATGACGGTAAACATGTAGTAAACCAATTATATATGCGCATTATTCTTTTCGTTGTTATAAAATATTTAAATTGTATTTTTTTGTTAGGATGGAGTTCTTACCGATCTTCAAGAGACTAAAGATGCACTTGTTTGGGTCTCTGATCTGCCTCTCTCAATTCTAATAGTTGGAGTGGGTGATGCTGATTTTAAACAAATGAAAAGGTAAATGGTTAAAAGTCATACCAAGTTACCAACTAAGTTAGATTCTTTAATTGTATTTGTTATGTATTATCCTTATGGGTCAACGGGTAAACTAAAAAAAGGAGTTGGCTAAACACCTAACGGGTTAAATGGGTTGAAAGTGGAACAAACTTTGTTTTCAGGGTTAGATTATTATTTGGATAACATAACTTTTGCTATTATTTATAAGAAATCTGGACAAGAGTTTAGTTTCAACCCATTTACTTATGTATAGGTCAGTTTAAATCAAAGGTTTGTTGTGTCATTTGTAGCAAGTGATTCAGCCTAGAATTTCCGTCAAAACCAGCTCATCAACACCCCTGGTTGCTAAAATATGGACAAAATGGAAAAAAAAATTTATATATCTTGTAGTTCTTGTAGTTTGAGTGGTCATTTTATTTCTTATCACCGATGTTTAGCAAGTAAAAGAATTGTTTTCTACACATCGATTCGTCTCGATTCTTCTTATTCTTGGTTTGACCTATGACCGTTGTCATTTCAAAAACTAGCAGGGAACTTGGGAACTTATGATGAGCTGGTTTATTGTTCTCATGGAAAACAACTTTGGGAACTATGCCAAGAAAACAATGTAACCTGGAGTTTTTTCTAGAATACATTCCGCCGTTGAAAAACCGCCATTATCATAGAGGAACAACAACTCAAGGAAAAGTGCCGACCAATCCAGCACCACCCATCACCACCATTCCGGTAGGCGAAAAAGTACCGATTGTTTTGAAGCACTAAGGAAAAGCACAAGCAAGAAAGACAAATTTGGATTTTGTTAATGAACTTGAACCTTTTTCTTTGAGGTTCTATTATGTTTCTAAGAACTATAAATCATAAGATAGACGGGTGGGGTGGGGTGGGGTGAGTTTGTAGCAAGTCATGATCGGTCAAGTTTTTTAAGCAAAATGAATAACCGATTGGGCAAGTTCCATCGCCATCGGAGAAAATAGATAAACGTGATAAGTGTTCACGTTATTATCTTCTTCCGTGGTCAAAATGCAGCCACGGACTTCGTTGTCTTTGTCCTCAAGCTCATGCAATTAACAAGTTTTTTAATATATTATCATGATCTTTTAACGTATTTGTTTTTTTTTTTTTCATGATTTACATTACTCATGATAGTCATTATTTTAGAGGTTACATAGGATGACAAGGAGGTCAAATGGGTTTCAATCAGTAGTTCTTTTTTGAGTAATTATTTGTGTTTTTGGCCATCTTTCAAGAATTTTGAGTAGTGTGGATCTATCTTATTCGGGTTAAGTCGATAGACAATATACATTGGTGAGTTTGATATTTCAATTCAAGAATTATAATTCACTTTGTTTATATTTAGACTCTTCTGTTAGCATTTATGAATCCAACATCATATGTTTCTGATTCATGGGCTTGTAATTTGAACTGAAACAAAAGGCTGCTAACATATAACTTTCGGTTCATGATGACTGTTTTTTTCAAAATATGACTACATGGCTAGGATAGTTATAGGCAGATATTCTTATAATCGCTACACTCCCTGAAGCTTTGTGTATTCTTTAGTATATTTATTGATCATGATTTCATATATTTCTAATTGCAGATCTGAATACTGGTTTTTGGTCATTTTGGTGGTCTTAAAATCGTGCATGAGATGGATGATGACCATGTTGAAGTGCTATCCTCAAAGTGGCCAGAAAACATTGATGAAGCTGGAAGAAAGTTCAGTGTGGTAAAGCCAGGTGTCCATGACGATATGTTAGATGATCTGGTCTTCATTGAAGAACCAAGTATCGTTGATTTAAACAGTTAGAAGAATTACAAGTTACAGTGAAAAAGGGTCTATCACAGTTGGAATATCTTGTAAAAAATTGGGAATATAAACAAGAAAATGCTGTGAGACTTCTAAGGGAAGAGCTTGAAAATTTAAGCGAGGTAGCCGTTTGTAATGCCGCTCGCAATTATTGTTCTTGACATGTACACTCGATGGTGAATTAATTAGCTTAATTCCTTATCCGGTATTTTTTTCATTAGTTGAATTATTGACTGAATTCACTTATCTATGAAATTAGGCTTAGTAGAGTACTTGATTTTGGGAATAAATGGGTCAAATAAATGGTGAATTAATTAGCTTAATTCCTTATCCGGTATTTTTTTCATTAGTTGAATTATTGATTGAATTCACTTATCTATGAAATTAGGCTTAGTAGAGTACTTGATTTTGGAAATAAATGGGTCAAATAAATGGTGAATTAATTAGCTTAATTCCTTATCCGGTATTTTTTTCATTAGTTGAATTATTGATTGAATTCACTTATCTATGAAATTAGGCTTAGTAGAGTATTTGATTTTGGGAATAAATGGGTCAAATAAAAATATGTAGTTATTAGTTGGAATTTTAAACCGAACGGAAAACAAGTGTTGTATCTTGCATTATGTATGGAATAATATTATTATGTCTATTTGTATGTGTCTATTTGTAGTAAGGCATGCTGAGATCAATTGACATGACTCTGGTTTGTGACTTGACTTATCTTATCGGCTTCATTTTTGTTGCTTTACTTTTTGATGATTCTACCCATTTTTTTTTTTGGCCGTGCATGTGGATTTGTTGTCGACATCTTCTTAAGCTATGTTTCTTTAAATTCTGTTTGTGCTTGAATGTTTCTTGCAACCTTTGATTACTTGGTGAAACTGATTAAATTGACCAAGTAAAAATCCAATAGCAATTTTGCTTTATTGACTACTAAAATGAGTCCTTGTCATGCATGTAGTTGTGCCATTTAATGTAAGTTGAAAAAGGTTTGGATATTTCAATTACATTACTCAATGCATAACACTTTTTTTGGTTGGGTTCTCATGAGATTAGAAGCAGGTATCTGACTGACCATCACACGCTGTATCGCAAACAGGTTTGGATGGTTCAACCGGTACTACCAGCCGGTTTACTGGGTACCGGTTCCGAGTTTTCTGTATTGAATTACTTTCATTCGGTACCCACTTTTTGGCGTTTTCGACACCGGTTTTTCGGTTCGGTACCGGTACGTTCCCAGTTTTTACCTTCAAATACTGGGTCTTACCCCGTGTCGTGTTGTTACCAGTACTCAGTTTTAGCCATTTTCGGTACTGGTATTAGTGAGTGGTCTAAAGTCATTTGAGTTTTGAATGTATCAGTGAGTTAATTTAAAGCATGTCAAGTTAATATAATTTTGTGTAATATGTCTCTCATCACTTGATTATGTATGTGGAGTTGTTTTACTAGGTTGATGACTTTTGTCTTCTTATGTAATAAAATTAAAATAAAAAAATGTTTTACAATCTAAATTTGGTTCTTCAATGATCAGAATTCATAATATCAAATAAGACCCTCAAATTGAAACACAATGCCCAGACATACACAATGATTTAATCTTAGCTTGATACTACCTGCACTGTTATTAAATTTCAAATCTGCAACAGGTATTGCATTACCTCAGCTGTCAACGCTGTTCTTTTCGATGAAGCAATGAATGATTTGCTAATAATCTACATTATGGAATCGAGCATACAAGGACACGCATCAATATCAGCCTTGGCACTGCAAAAAAGCTGCTTCAAAACCTATTTCATTCAAATGTATGCCGCCAAAGCTGGGCCATTTCATTAAACATTAACCCACCGCAACGTGCGGATTGGCACAACTCGCATATAAACAATTAGCAAATTAAGGTATGAGCCATTCATCGACACCGAACATACCTTCTTAATATCCTCTTAAATAAATTAACTTCATTCGGAAGTACCACATTTTAAACCGTTTTAGGCGCTTATTTGTTGTATGATTGATGGTATTTCAGGTAACTTGATCATCATATCCAACAACTGCCCACCTTTAAGGAAATCTAAGATCGAGTATTACGCTATGCTTACAAAGGTTGGTGTTCACTACTACAATGGAAGTAAGTTCTTCGTCATTATTATCATTAATTTATTTTGCTTATGTGTTTTTCTATCCTGGCCTAATTCTATTTTCATGAACTTATGATGTTCAGATAATGTTGATCTTGGAACCGCTTGTGGAAAGTATTTGGATATGGGTTCAAGTATGCCACCACCAGAGGTGGAGTTCGGGTGGGATTTTTTTGACCCATTTGTGACAATGAGGCCAGAGGTTATGAGAGGGTATAGAAAGTGTTTGGTTTGACTGTGAAAGTTAAATCTTTTTAAAATAACAAAAATTTTCTTATTTGGACATGATCTAAGTCATATAAATAGCAAAATCTACAACTAAAGAAAAACTTTTAGGACTAGAAAAGTATTGAATTCTGGTTGTAGAAAGTGTTTGGTTTGACTGTGAAAGTTAAATGTTTAAAGGCAGGGGCTTTTTGGTGACCAAGTGTGAACGTGATTGGAGTGTTTTTTTTTTTTTTGCAAACTATATTCTAATTATATATTTACCACAAGCTTATTATATCTTTATAGGCTTGTTTTCGAATTTTATGAGGGGCATAATGGGTATTACATACTGGATTTTTTAATGGACCACTTCATTTTTTGTCTTTGTGTTAGGTTTTTAAGGGCATGAATGATTTAGAAGGTATAGCGGAATATACCTCATTGTTAGGCCAAAACTGGTTACTTTTAGATTTCATTTTTTTTTTGTCTTTTGCAACTTTTTTTAGAAATAGACCAATATGATAATCTATGTTAAGGGTACTGTAGATGGTAAGTGTTGATGGAAAGTTAGTGGTATGTTCACGCCCCATATTGACGACTCCGCGGCAACGCGCGGGTTTCCCACTAGTAATATATATAAAAATGTCTTTTGAAACGTTACAATGGCCAAAGTATTAAATTTATCACCACTTGGTATTTTCACAGGTTGTCCACTACAGCAAATTCTAGGTCACCATTAAAGCATGTCGTTACTACCCCGCATGTATTTCTCCAAAGTCAACCACGCAATTTTTTTTTATTCATATCGATTATGTTCATTAATGGTGAGTATATTTTGATTATAACTAGTGTGATTCTTCCTGCGCGATGCGGCAGGTATTCGATTTGTATCGGTTAGATAGGCGGTGGGAACTCGGTCGGTATTGGTTGGGTTCCTTTAGTATCGATTCAATTCATTGGGTTTTTGGTCAGTATCTATTCAGTGTGTTACGGTACCAACAAACGGTATAGCAACCAAAGGAGATATATATCAACACGTGTTTTATATCTATAAAAAACTATTAAAAATGTATATAGGTACATGTACCAATGTTATATCGTTACACTGTTTGTGTCTCCACAGCATATGGAGTTTTTTCGTCACCTCCACTGTTTACTTAATCACCGTTGTCGACTCACCACCACTTTACCCTTAACGCTTCAAATTATATTAGATATGTATTTGGTTCCAAAATCTAATTATTTTTGTAGAGTTTAAAAATAATAATTTAAGTATATATAATAAAATTCATAGAAATCAATTAAGTAATAAAATAATAAAATAATTAAAAGTATTAATAATATTATAAAAATATTTGAGTACTGTTCATGGGAAGTTTGTTTTAATATGTATAACTAGTTAAATTTCCCTGCACGTTGCGGCGGGTATTCATTCAGTATGGATTCGATTCATTACGACGTCGGTACGGTATCGTCACTCGGTATATCAAGCGAAAGATAAAATCCAAAAAATAAAGTCACGATATGACCAAAATAATATCGATATGTGTTTTACATCGGTCAAAAACCATAAATACGAATATCGGTAACGGTTCTGATAATAATGATACCAATACCGACGTTATACAGTCGAGATCGCCAGGGCATCAATGTTGCTAAGACGTTATCTTAAATGTTATATGAGAAAACTTAAAATAATAAAATAATGAAAACTTAAAATCGATAATATTATATGAGAAAACTTAAAATAATAAGATAAGGAAGAAACAATAAAATAATAAATTAAAGTAATAAAGTAATGAAAACTTAAAAAACTATAATATTAAAAAAAATCTGAACTACTGTTCATCACCGGTTTGTATTAATATGTATAAATAGTGGATGTTCCCGCGCGTTGCGGCGGGAAGTCGGTATCGGTTCAATTTATAAGGTATTAGTAATGTAATTGCCATTTTGTATAGTCATCAAAAGATAAACCCAAAAACATAAAGTCATTATATACCCTAAAGGATATCGACACATATTTTATATCGATCAAAAACTTTAAAAATGAATATTAATAAAGGTTTCAAAAGTACAAATACCGGTACCGATATTCAGTTGAAATCGAAATCGACGTGGTATCGATGTTGTTTGGACGCTATCAGTTTTGTTCGTCACCGACACTCGCTGTAGCTTATGTCTTATAATATAAAATTTTTTATATCGATATCGAAGTTGATCGAGCAAAAAAAATTAATTATAATTGACTCATTCAAATTTTAACAAAGTTTTTATCATAACATCCATAAATTAAGTATGTCGCAACGGTACATTCAGAGTTTTATGAAGCATTACAATATTATTGGAATAACGAAAAATGAGCGTTACTTTATAAAACATTGTATCTTATAAATTTTAAGAAAAAAAAATATGTTTGAAAATAATTATAATATTAAAATCTTAAAAAAATAAGAAGAAAAAACTATATCTTATCATTTATGTCCACTCAAGTTAATATATTAAGCTCTTACACATAATATGGCATTATAGTAATACAATATTAAAATAACTCTTATACATAGTATGCTATTATAGTAATAAAATATTAAAAAATGCCATAATAATATTTAAATATTATTTTACTATTCATAAATTATTTTACTATTCATAACAACTTAGATTTAACATGTATAATAATAATAATATGTATAATAATATTATTTTACTATTCATAACAACTTAGATTTAATATGTATAATAATAATAAGAGTAAACTGCAATGAGATTAGGGGTCATTGGCATGTCTACCCCCCTAAGGAAATAATTATAATTTTACCCCCCACTGTTCAGTGTTATGTCGCAACCTTACCCCCTGTTAACAGATTCTGTTAAGTCAACGTTTGTTTTGACTGTTATAATGTGTGAAAAGTCGTTTTTGCCCCTGTCTTATTAAAATTATATAAAAAATCAAGAATCAAGTTCATCATCATCAGTTCATTCTTCATCATCATCATCATCATCAGTTCATTCATTCTGGGTGTTCTAGATCCACAAATCACCTACAAACAATTACTCTCACAATTCATTGAACATCAAATTTACACAAATCATCAAACCCTAAGTGCCCAAACAACAACAAATCCAGATCCACAACACAAATCACAAAATCAACGAAACAAGTTCATCATCAGGTTCATCGTCGTCATCATCAGTTCATCACCACCACCACCTCCTTCTCCTCTTCTGACCACCGCCACCATCATCCCACCACTGTTCATTCTTCATATTCAAAACATCCCAGATCTAATAAACCCCAAGAAGCACACAAAAAATAAGATTCTTATAATCTGAGTTGATGGGGATGTTTTGAATCAATCTTCATACAAAACAAACCCAGATCTAATAACCCAGACATCTGCACATGAACATGAACACAGATTCATAATCAATCTTCATACAAAACAAAGAATTTGGATGTGGGGCAGCGGCAAACCAAACTCATAAACCCAGATTCATAACCCAAACATCCAAACATCCGAACTATGAGATTCATAACCCAAACACCCATGAGATTCATAACCCAGATTCATAAACCCAAACATCCAGATTCATAACCCAAACACCTACCACCACCAGATTCATAACCCAAACATCCAGATTCATAGCCCAAACACCCATGAAATTCATAACCCAGATTCATAAACCCAAATTTGGATGAACACAGATTCATAACCCAAACATCCGACTCATAAACCCAAACCGAACTACCATCACCGTCCGTCGTCGTCAGGCGCAGCGGCAATGATGGCAGAGAAGTCGGATTTGGATGTGGGTTTGTGAAGAAAAGAATTTGGGGAAAAATAGAGAAGTGGGTCTGGAAGAAAAGAAGGGTTTTTGGCGGTGGATTGATTGCAACAGCGGTGCCGGAGACGGTGGTGGTGAGGAGAAGTGGCGGCGGCGGAGGAGGGTCCGGAGATGAGCCGCCATCAACGGCGGAGATGGCCTGGATTGATGGTGGATGTTCTTGGTGGTGGTAGGTGTTTCGATGGTGGTGAGGGGTTTCCGTGTTGGGGCTTCAGTTTGGTGAGGTGGTGGTCAGGTTTTGGTGGAGGTGTTGATGGTGGTAGAGGTGGTGGGAGGTTGATGGTGGTGGGAGGTGGGAGGTGGGAGGTGGTGGTGACTGAATGTTTGTGAGAGAGAGGGAGAGTGTGGTAGACCTGATGATGATGATGAACATTAATATATATAATAACAATAAAAATAATAATAATAATAATAATAATAATAATAATAATAATAATAATAATAATAATAATAATAATAAATATTGGGTGAGATTACCAAAATACCCTCACCTATAAGGGTCAAACTATCATTGACTGTTAACAGGGGGTAAGGTTGCGACATAACACTGAACAGTGGGGGGTAAAATTGCAATTATATCCTTAGGGGGGTAGACATGTCAATGACCCCTAACCTCAGGGTGTAAAATTGCAGTTTACTCTAATAATAATAATATAATATATTAATAATTAAGTCATATTTGCACACAACTAATTGGTTGTATGAACTATATAGATTAACGAAAACCTTCTAAGGTATTATGTATCATGAATTACTATATGTATGTGTATAGAATGAGAACAACAAAGAGAAAAACGATGAAATTATGTATCGTATTTAATAGTAATAAAATATTAAAAAATTCTACAATAATATAATATAATAATATTATTTTACTACTTTGTATAATTTTCTTTTAATTTGATGAATATCACATTTTGACTAAAGATTTAATTTGTTTTTAACAAAAGATTTAATTTGTTTTTAGAGTGAATTACAAAAGTTGTCCTTTATATTTATATCAAATTTTATCTAATATCTTTTGCCTTTAAAATTAATGAGTTTTGTTTTTATGTTTCAAAATCTTGCACGTTATGACGTTGGTCATAACTCAATTTTTTATTTTTTTTGTTAAATCAAATCATGTACAAGGCACGTGCGAGTAATTTTGTAATTTCACGTATTTAGTTAAAAAAGTATGTTAATAACAAAAAAAAACACACTCTCTCTCTTGTAGACACATAATACTCTTTCTCTCTGTAAACTCTCTCATTAAACCAGACAACCATCCACCATTTTCTTTAACCAAAGTTCTTTTTAACTACTACATAAAATCAATGCCAACAAGATATAAATTTTGAGAATATATAGAGTATATGCCACTTTAGGGTTTGTTTGGCTACGCTTATTTAACTTAAAAAAAGTTTTTGTTAAAATTTTTTTATTGATTTATGATTTTTTGAAAATAAGTTTTTAAAAAAGTGTTTGGATTAGCTTATGGGGTGGGAAAAGTCAATAAGTTAATAAGTTGGTTTTTTTAAAGTGTTTGGATTAGTTTATGAGTGGATTAGCTTAGGGCAGAGGGCAATTCTGTAATTGTCTTTTGAAAAGTTATAAGAAGTTGCAAAAAGTCACAAAATACTAGCTTTTCAAAACTGACTTTTCCTTCTATACAAAAAGTTGTTTCAAAAAGTCGTTTTTAATTCCCAAACATTATTTTGACTTATTGGATTTTTGAAAATGCCAATAAGTCAATAAGTTGTTTCAAAAATCTTAGCCAAAGATCCCCTTAGATTCTTTTTTTATTCAACCAAATTCATGTTTTTAATATACCACCCAAATCATCTTTTATCATGATCATTCATTCCAACATTAAATTTATTGGAATTAATTAAGTTAATTAAGCATTACACAAGTACCGACACAAACATTCACATAGCAGTAATTGTAATTCGGGGAATTACTGGACCACACACAGGTCTGTCCATTACCCTACATTAGTAAATTTTCGGGACGAAAATTCTTTCAACAAGGGGATAATGTGACACCTGACATTTTCTGGTTAACACTGTTAACTTTTCTCAGTCAAACCTTTGTGATTCATAGAACATTTGTACATGCATTGTGTCACACTTGTAAATTATAACATACGGAACGAATACAAACTAGTGGGACTAGTATTGTACATGCACCAAAGTTAATTGGTTAACTTTCTATACAAGTTTCAAGGTTTTGAAATTTGAGGGACTAAATATGTTAATTAACAAACTAGAAATTATAATTTTCTATGCAAGTTAGAGAGAATCAAATCATAAGGGACTTGATGTGTGAAATAATAAACTTGAAATAATAACTTTCTCTACAAGTTTCTAGGTTTTAGGAACCTGGGGGACTAGATTATTGGCCATCAGATCGTGATGCAGCGGAATCATCATATGAATTGGTATTCATGATAACAAAAACAGTATGATAATGGATTGAACTTGGACAAATGGTGTGAGATTAATGTGGACAATTAATGGCAGTTTTAATTGTCTTGGTGCCGAGTAAGTTCCCGGCAAAAGTCTTAAATACATTGAGAGGAGCGACGGTTGGAGAGGCGGTTGAATTTGGCGGGAATAACCACCATTCGGAACCGATGCCAACCACAAGTCACACCTCTTCGAATTATTACACACACACATATAAGTATACATATATCCTAGATTCGTTACATAACATAAAATACGAAATTATGTTTATAATATTCTAACACTCTCCCCTAAACATAATCGAGTTTACGGGAGTATTGAAGAACACTTTCATTAGCCGCATCCACGGCTGCCCTTGCCCTGTTGAAGTCGAAGGTTCTCCTGGTCTGTCTTCGTCTTTTGATCTCATTCCACCCATCATTCGTGAAAAAGGTATAGTGCTCCTTTGGACTTCCAGCAACCTCTTGACCGTCATCTTCACCTTTATCATGCTTGACGTCTTCTCCCTCACTTTGGCTGCTCCGCATATCCATCTTAGTAACTAGCACTTCCTTATCATCTGCTGCCTCCTTTTCACAGACTTTTGATTGAATGAACTTGAACTTATAGTAATAGACGAGGACGTCCAGGTACATCACATATATGAGACGCATCAACTCACCATCACTGTACTCAAAACCCATATCTTTGGCCACCTTAGGCCATAGATTATTCTCAGTTATATTTCTGTGTCCTCCTTCCTTTTCTGTTCCTAGATACAGATCCAGCAGACTCACCTTCCGATTATTTGATGCATAGGCCGGAAGTGGTCTGGTTGTTATCCCCAATTTCCTTATCATAAACCATTCTACCATTTCTTCAAATTTTGTTTGAAGAATATGCTTATACTTACCGATATACTCATCATCATCCATCATGTCAAGTAAAGCCTTGCAATCCATAAAATCCTTGAATTCCATAGTTTGAAGTATCATCACGTTCCAATCCGGTTCGTTTGATGATATTTCAAGACTTTCGAAATAATTGTTTAAGTAATTGGTTTTGAATGCCATAAACTCTGTTTCTTTATTCATCATTTTCTGTTTTTCTAGGATACCCATTTCTTCTTCCTTTGTTAACCCAGATTTTGCATCTACACCATTTATTAGAGGAACACTAAAAGTAGGATAGAGTTTACACTTATCCCCAGAGAATTTTACCGTAAACCCCTGCGTGATTAATTGATCATAACTTAAGACATTCCTATCTATGTCTTGTGAGTAAAATACACTTTGAATACGAATTTTTTCGATCCCTGAAATAACTTCTACAACTCCGATACCCCTTATGAAGTAAAACTGATTGTCACCCGTGTTTGACTCTACCCCTTTCATACTCTTAATACGCTTAAACATGTTTAAGTTTCCAGAGAAATGACGTTTTAAAGTTTTACTGACATACCACATTTCCGACCATAAACCTCCATCGGTTCCGGCCACTAGAAATTCTGGTTCCCAACTTCTTCTGTGATCTTCATTCTCGACATCCCGTTGTTGTACACCGGTGTTAATTGCAAGACGTATTAGTTGGGATTCTTCATCATTTTCTTTCCTTTTATAGTTTGAAACCTGATGGCCTGGGTTGTTACAATAGTAACACCGTTTATTAACCATCTTCTTCCCCTTCTTTCATCTGCGCAGTGTTGACACGGAATGGTTGTAGACGTTGCCCTAAGATCGGAGTAACCTGGTGCTCTGATACCACTATATTGGCCATCAGATCGTGATGCAGCGGAATCATCATATGAATTGGTATTCATGATAACAAAAACAGTATGATAATGGATTGAACTTGGACAAATGGTGTAAGATTAATGTGGACAATTAATGGCAGTTTTAATTGTCTTGGTGCCGAGTAAGTTCCCGGCAAAAGTCTTAAATACATTGAGAGGAGCGACGGTTGGAGAGGCGGTTGAATTTGGAGGGAATAACCACCATTCGGAACCGATGCCAACCACAAGTCACACCTCTTCGAATTATTACACACATACATATAAGTATACATATATCCTAGATTCGTTACATAACATAAAATACGAAATTATGTTTATAATATTCTAACATAGATGTGTCATTTAACAAACTAGAATTATAATTATTTTAACTAGAATTATAATTAGTTTTATAAGGTTGAGAAGCTGGCTGGTATGAACACTGTTCCAGAAAGCTTTGGTTTCCGCGGGGAAACACTAAGCTCAATTTCTGATGTTTCTTTGTTGGAAGTTTTACAAAGGCTCATGGAATGCCAAATGGCTACCGCAAAGTCATAAAGGTACAGTTTATTTTAATGTTCAATATTAACATTTTATCGCATATTACCTTTCCTTATTTTTCACAGTTTTGTTTCCTATTTGTTTCCTATAATCTTTCATATCACCAACACCAGAACTGTTAGGTTGACCCATTATCTAAAATGTGTGATTATGTAGATAAATCGAGGCCCGATGCTGTGAGAGCAGCCCCGATTTTCAGGGACAACAGTGGGCATATGTACTGGAGATTAAAAGGGTGTTTCGAGAATCCTGGTATTCTTATTCAAGGTGATGAAGTTCTTGGAACTGAGTAAGATACTTATTTAATTATGTACACCTTTAATGATTTAACATTTATATTAACTTACTTGTATAGTGAATGTATACTTGGTGTTATTCAACAGAAATATTAGAAATTGGATTGATGATCAAAATGTGAAGTTTGCTGAAAAGAGAAAGGAAGCAAAGGAGAAACTTTCGGTTGCAAAAGATAAGGTATAAATAGTTGTTTATATAAAAGAATAGCTTGAATTAGTTTGTTTATAATGATTTGATGTGTTTTGTTTTTGAATCTATAGGAGAAAACTATAAAGCAGAAAATGCAGGATGATATTTCCAAAGCAATCATAGCGAAGGAAGGTGTTCCTGTTACTTTAAAACCGTGAGACTGTCCAAACCGGTTTCCAATTTGGTTTTGCAGTCGGTCTTTCAGATTTTTCAAACCGTAGCTGATGTGTATGCATTTGGTACGCCTAAATGGTTAATATTTATATGTTTTAGCATCAAATTTGTATCGCGACATGTTACTTTGATGCATTTTTACATGTAGGGTAGCGGTGGAAGATTGCGTGATGATTCCGGATCATAAACCTATCACATGGAGCTTTACACACATCAAAGGAACTCAAGGAAAGTGATCTAGGCTTGTTTGGAACACCCCGAAGTTCACTTTAACATTGAACCAGCATTTGACAGTGAAGCATGGGCGTTTGGGTTTCTGCCCGGCGTTCCATACTCCCAAACCCGGCGTTCCATACTTCGGGTGCAGATACAAAACGGTTTTGTTCGGTTTTGGACAAAAATAAAGTGGGTTTTTCGGGATTTTTCATTCATTCTTCACCATTGGAGGCTAGGAGACATCAAGGGACAAGGAATACTCATTCACAAAGTGTTCTAGCATCAAGATTGCTCCAATTGCTACCGAAATCGCAACATTTCATCATCAAGAATGATCATGTGTGGCTAAAACCCTTGTGATCACAACCAAGGGCTGGGGTTTGTATGCCATTTAGTTCAATTTGAGTTGTTTATCTAGGTTGGACATGAATTCATGGTGCTTGTTAGAGATCTATGACATTTGCTAATTTTTTATGTGTTATTTCATGTGTTGATTGTTCTTAAGCATTGTTTTCTTGAATCACTTCATATATTTTGAGTTCATTAGTGTTTAATCATTGAATGTCAAGATATATGATTGAAGGTTATGTCAACATGTTTATATGTGATAGTGATCATTTTGTGATAGCCTAATTATATCGGTGGTCAATCGTTGTAAGCTTAGGTACACAAGTATAGGTCTTTCAATATTCAATTCACATATGATGTCACAACGTTATGTCTATATAATCTTCCAAACCGGATTTACAAACTCAAATTACTAATTGTGCTATCAAACTTGAAACTTGGTTGTGCTCATTTTTTACTTAACTGAATTTATAACTTTAGTTAATTCTAATTTCTCAAATCAAAACACAAATCCAATTTCAAGTTTTTACCATGTTTTGCAATCGATTGAGATCTTACACCAACCACTAGCTCTTCGTGGTTCAACACCCTATTTGCCACTACTAATTTAGGGTACTTAGGAACATTTAATCTTTTATCTTTGATCGGTACTTCGACGTCGATCAAATTTTGGAGCCGTTGCCGGGGAGCACGTGCGCTTGGTGACTTTTTTTAGTTGATTGCTTTTCTGTTTCTGTTAAATATTTCTAAAAATCCAAAAATATCATAAGTCTTGTATCTTTTTACTCTTTGTTACGTTTGGTGTGGTGATTGCGCAGGTAGTAGTTTCATTGCATGCACACTAGACATTCTGGAAGATCATCACCATTAGCATTTGTTCCGGAGATAGGAAGATTAGAAAGGCATAACCGAATTATCCATAGAGCAAGCTTGAATTCAAGTCCAATCTCTTCATACATTTCTGATTCTGAAGAAAGCGATACCGAAAGCACAAATACGGCAGGTGGTGAAGGTGATCCACCACTACCTGGAGTAGACACTCATTTCAGGCCGACGATCTTTAGAAACCCATCTCCAATTGTTACACCGGTTTTGAGTGGGAGAATATTTGAAATCCGTCCTCAGTACTTGACTATTTTATCAACCTTTAGGGGAGTTGCGTCAGACGAGCCTTACACACATTTGATTGACTATGCAGCAATATGTAGCACCATTGGGAAACAAGGCTTTACACCCGAAGAGGTAATATAACGTCTTTTTCAATTTTCACTCAATGATATAGCTAAACAATGGTTTTCAACTTTACCATCTAATAGTATTCAAACATGGGATGAAATGCAAAGAACTTTTCTTGAGGAATACTATCCGATGAATAAAACTAGTGAAGCTCGAAATGCTTTCAAATCTTTTAGTCAACATGTTAGGGAAACATTTCATGAAGCCTTCAAATGTTTTAATGAAATGCTTAGAATGTGTCCTCACCATGACATCCCTAAATGGGATTTGGTCAAAATCTTTTATGATGGTTTAGTTACCGAGGATCAAAAAGTTGTCTTTGCATGTAGCAGTGGAACCTTTTTAACTCATGATGAGAGTTATGAATGGAACTTTTTAGAAACTTTAAGTAAAGGTTCAAAAACTCAAGCTTCTGTTGTTCGAAGTGTTAAACCACATCAAATTAAAGTTGTAAATGACCAACCTAGTTTTGATAGGTTTGATGCATTAGAAAAGAAAATTGATATGATTTGCCAAAAGTTGGGAAAGGATATTTCTCTTGTTTCGCAAGTACAAGAGTTATGTGAAATATGTAGAGATATGGGGCATGTTGCTTTTGATTACCCTATAAATTTTGGAAGTAATGAAGAAGTTAATCAAGTATACGGGGAAAGAAATATGAATTCTAACATGTATCATCCCGGATTATGGAATCATCCAAATTTCCGATACGGCAATCCCACGAATCAAATGAATCCTAACTTTCAAGGATCAAGCCAACAAGGTGGACAACAAAAATTCCAGCCTTGTCAACAAAAATTTCAAGGTAACTATCAAAGGGGGTAATTCAATCAAGGCTTCAGTCAAGGTGGGTACCAACAAGGAATACCTCAACAACAAGGGTACTCAAGAAATTTCCAACAAGGTCAAAGTCAAAATCAAGGCCAAGCAAGTTCATCACAAGGAAATGCAACCAATGAAGGTTCAACCAAGCTAGATGAGATTTTAGGAATTTTGAAAGGGGTGGTGCAAGAACAAGAAGTTCAAGGTAAGACCATGGGATCTCTAACCCAACAAGTTGGTCAACTAGCAGAAGAAGTGGCTATAAGACAACCGGGAAAGCTTCCAAGTGACACAACAATGAACCCACAACATCAAGGAACATCATTAAAGAACAACAAAAATGCACACGTTAATGAGGTATGTGTTCTTAGAAATGGTAAGTCTTATGAGAACAATGTTGAAACTCCATCACAATTTGTTGAAGGTGTGGTGGAGGATGTTAGTGATGAATCCGATAATGACCAAGAAATAAAAACTCATGTTACTAAAACTCAACCTCATCAAACTTTTAAAAATTCAACAAATCAAGATGTTGTGGGTAACGAGTCTAAAAAGTGACGGATAAGGGTGTGGAGACTAATATCGCCCCGTATCCTTCCGCTTTAGTAAATCCGGTGAAAGCATCAATTTTTGGGAAAAGGGGACCCCAATCTGAGGAAATGTGGGATGTATTTAAGCAAGTCAAAATTAACTTACCGTTGATTGATGCGATTCGTCAAATCCCTTCTTATGCAAAATTTTTGAAAGATTTATGTACTCAAAAACGACAACATAAGTTACCTAAGAAACTCGATTTGACAGCTAATGTAAGTGTAATTTTGTCAAGTTCTCTCCCACAAAAACTTAAAGATCCCGGGGCACCCCTCATTTCGATCCAAGTGGGTGATGTTAGCATTAAACGAGCACTATTAGATTTGGGAGCAAGTGTTAGTATCCTCCCGGGGAGTTTATATGACCAACATGACTTTGGTCCACTTAAGCAAACTGACATTACTGTTGTAATGGCGGATATGTCACCTAAACTCCCTAGGGGCTGCTACATGATGTAATTGTGAAAATTCAAGACTTTTATTATCCCGTTGATTTTTTAGTGCTAGATTCCACATCAAAACAAGTAGATAAACAAGCTAATTAAATTTTGAGAAGACCGTTCTTGGCTACAGCCAATGCTCAAGTTGGTTGTAGGGATGGGACTGTGGATCTCACTTTTGGAAATAGGAAATTAAGATTGAATGTTTTTACTAATGTTACTAATCCTTTTTCTGAAAGCGAATGTTTTGTAGTGGATGTGATTGATGATTGTGTCCAATCCTACACTTCATGTGTAGAGGAGGATAACAACACCAAGGAGAAGAATTTTGTTTATGACAGGGATGCTTTGGAAGAAATTAAAAGCATGATGGACGATGAATGTCCCGAAGTGGTCATGGCAATTGAAGAAAAAAGACCACCTTGGACTGTACAAGTTGAAAGCCTTCCCGATCATATTGTTTCAAAGCTTAAGGCGTCTCTTGAAGAATCACCTAAGGTAGAGTTAAAAGAGTTGCCTAAACACTTGAAGTATGCATTTTTGGGGGAAGGGCAAACATTACCGGCGATTATTGCTTCAAATTTGCAACCCGAGCAAGAGCAAACCTTAGTGGAAGTTTTGTCAAGGTACAAATCGGCTATTGGTTGGACCATAGCTGATTTGAAAGGGATTTCACCTTCTATTGTCATGCACAAAATCATCACTGATCCGAATGTCAAACCAAGCCGAGATGCTCAAAGGCGACTCAACCCAAATATGCATGAAGTTGTTAAAAAGGAAGTTCTTAAATGGCAAGATGCGGGTATAATCTACCCAATCTCGGATAGCACATGGGTTAGTCCAACTCAAACCATTCCCAAGAAATCAGGTATTCAAGTTGTTAAGAGTGAGGATGGTGAGCAAATCGCTACTCGACCAGTAACCGGGTGGCGAGTTTGCATTGAATATAGAAAATTAAATGTAGCAACATCTAAAGATCACTTCCCACTTCCATTCATTGATCAAATTATTGAGAAGCTATCAGGTCAGAAATTCTATTGCTTTTTAGATGGTTATTCCGGGTATAACCAAATAGCGATTCACCTGAAAGATCAACAAAAGACTACATTCACATGCCCGTACGACACATTCGCATTTAGGCGAATGCCGTTTGGGTTGTGCAATGCCCCTGCCACATTTCAACGATGTATGATGAGTATATTCTCTGACATGGTGGGTGAGTCTTTAGAGATCTTTATAGATGACTTTTCGATATTTGGTCATACTTTTCAGGTTTGTCTCGATGAATTAGAAAAAGTTTTAAAAAGATGCACCAAGACAAATCTTGTGTTGAGTTGGGAGAAGAGCCACTTCATGGTTCAAGAAGGAATTGTGCTAGGCCATGTGATATCTCAAAGAGGAATTGAGGTGGACGGGCCAAAGTGCAAGTTATCTCTACCCTTCCCCCACCAACAAATGTGAAAGGTGTATGATCATTCTTGGGACATGCAGGTTTTTATAGACGATTTATAAAAGACTTTAGTGCCATTTCAAAACCATTGTGTAATTTATTGCAAAAAGATGCACTTTTTTTTATGAAGCATGTCTTAACTCCTTTAATGCATTAAAACAACACCTAGTTGAAGCTCCCATTTTGCAATCACCCGATTGGTCTTTGCCCTTTGAGATAATGTGTGATGCGAGTGATCATGCAATTGGAGCTGTCCTAGGGCAACGGGTGAATAAAAAGCCCGTTGCGATCTACTATGCTATTAAAACCCTTTCCGATGCCCAACTTAATTATACAACCACCGAAAAGGAATTACTAGCCGTTGTTTATGCTTTCGACAAATTCAGATCGTACATTTGGGGTAGCAAGGTATTTATATTTTCTGATCATAGTGTTATCCGTTATTTGATGGAAAAGAAAGATGCCAAACCAAGATTGGTTAGGTAGGTGCTTCTGTTGCAAGAGTTCGACTTTGAAATTAAAGACAAGAAGGGTTGTGACAATGTCCTCGTGGATCATTTATCAAGGATACCTGAATTTAAGGAAGATGATACAAGAGAGATCATTGAAGAATTCCCGGATGAGCATTTATTTGTTGTTTCTAAATTACCATGGTTTGCTAATGTTGCTAACTCTCGATCAGATCGCTTGTTCAACCCGCTTTTTTATTATAAACAAGAGAATTTGCATTGAATCAGGAGTGAAATCCGTACTTCGACGTAAATATCTCTCAAATCTCTTGATTCTATCACCCAAACAGGAATGTAGTCGCTAAGTTAGGGGTGAAACCCGAACCTTGATGACTCATTCCATTCTCTATTTTGGTTTTACAAAAACTCTCACCAAAGTCTCGATGGGTTCCAATGACTCGAGTCGCGTAGATAACCGAAAGGATGCGTGCCGTTCACCGTATGTCAGTGATAGAGCACAGTCTATTAGGCCAAAACGTATACTTGTAGTCTATGAGAATAGTCGAATCACTTTGGGTAGTCAACGTCTATCAAGCCTTAGACAATCTATCTTCGATTTCAAGCTCGCAATCGCTGATTTTATGTGTTCGATTCTGAGCCCGCAACTGCTGACTCTGATATTTGTCGTTTTATGTGGAATTTTATGTGTTTTATGTGGTTTTACCTATTCATGTGTTTTGACTTCTGGTAATTTATACGATTTCCGCTGTTTGTTTTGATCAACACGCACAACTCGCACTGCACATCTATCTCAAAATGCTATCAAATCGAATGTTATGTTACTCGCTTATGCTATACTGCTCGCTATGCTACTCGCTGTCTACTCGCTAATCGCAATCGCTATTCTCGAACTCGCGAACTTTGAATGATAGGTGAATACGTGCAATATAGGTAGGTGAATACGTGCAAAATATTGTGTGGATTCTGTGGTTTACGTGCTCCTGTGCTCTATGTGCTTACGTGTTTTTGTGGCCTATGTGTTTATGTAACATTTCGTGTTCCTGAGCTTTAGTAGTATTAAGTGTGTTGTGAGGTGAGATTCAATTATATAGTGTTTTAGTCCTATGGCGATGTCTGTTGCAGACAATGTCGTCATTTTGATCGTTTCACTCCCGCTCCGCTCGCAGCAATCATGATGACAAACGCATCGCTGCTCTGGTCGCTAAGCAGATGGCGAAAGTTATCCCACAAATTCTTAGCGAACTGAATGAAAACGCTAGCAAGTCTTCTGAAGAGTCCAGGACTGATGCTCCTAAGTCTACTTTTAGCTTCAAGCAGTTAAAAGCCGGCGGACCCAAAGCGGCTGTCCTGATAATCTCCGCACTGTTAACGCTATCGGCGTTTTCCAGTCCAGGGCTCTGGACTGGTGGACTGCCGAAAGAAACAAGCGTGGAATTGATGCAGCTTAAGGGCTAACGTGGGACGAGTTAAAGGACATCATGATGAAAGAGTTTTTCCCTGCCCACGAGCTTCAAAAGTTGGAGGATGAGTTTTGGCATATCAAACAAAAGGAGGGCGACAACGCTGGTTTAACTGCTCGCTTTAAGCAGCTGAGCATAATCTGTCCAGGCCAAGTTACCACTCCGGAAATCACCATCAAGAAGTATATCCGTGCTCTACCGGATTGCGTGGCTGATTTCGTTCAAGCTACGAAGACGACAACTATTAAGGAAACCTTCTTACTCGTTGCTGAGATAAACGACAAGCGAGTCAAGGCTGGTTACTTTGATAAGGCCTCCAAGAATCTGCACCAAGTTACCGCTGCTCCCACCGCAGAAACCACCGCCGCTCCACAGTCTTCGAAGTCCTCCCGCCGCAAGAGAAAGAACAACAACAACAGTAGCAAAAATTGCGCTGTCACAGCTGCCGCTCCTCTCCAAGCTATACCCGCTCAACCGCAGCCTCAACACCGCCAAGTAGCGGCACCGGTTACCCATGCACCGCTGGCTAAGCGTGCATACACTGGTCCTCACCCGGCTTGCCCTACTTGTACTTATCATCATCCTGTAGGGATTACTTGCAGATACTGTGTGCACTGCAATATGTATAGCCACTTCACCGCCAACCGCCGTACTGGTCCACGTCAAGCTCTAGCTCCAGCTCCAGCTCAAGGTCAAGCTCCTACTCAACAAGCTCTACTTCCTGCTCCTCAAGGCCAACAAGCGACTCCTACACCCGCGATCCACGCTGGAGCTTGCTTCACTTGTGGTGATCCCAACCACTTCGCAAACATGTGCCCGAATCGAGTGGTGAAGCAAGAGCCACAACAGCAGCAGCCCGCGGACGTACTTTCAACATCAATGTCCGCCAGGCCCAAGCAGACAACAATGTGGAAATGGTACATTCCTTATGAATGGTATATATGCTTCGTGTTTATTTGATACTGGAGCCGATAATTGTTTTGTGTCGTTAGAATTCGAAAAGCTCCTTAATCGTAAGCGCGCCCATCTCCCCTGGACGTTCGATGTTGAAGTTGCCACTGGAAGAACCGTCGCTGTCAATTCTGTTCTTTGTGATTATACTCTTGAACTCAACAATCACATCTTTCCTATCATAGTAGGCATGGATTTTCTTCGTGAAAATCGTGCTGAAGTTGTTTGTTTCGATAAGATGATTCGCTTCTCGCTCCCTAATGGTGATCTACTGTGTGTCTATGGTGAAGTTGCTTCGAAGAAACTCCAACTCATGTCGTGTGTCCAGGCTGGCAAGTATCTTCGCAAGGAATACCAAGCTTTCTTGGAGCACATTGTAGTAGCGGAGAAAAAGGAAGTTAAGGCAATCGATAAGGTGCCTGTGGTTCGTGATTTTCCTAATTTCTTTCTTGATAATCTACCTGGTCAACCCCCGAGTCGTGATATTGATTTTCGTATCGACCTCATTCCTTGAGCCAACCCTGTGACTAAATCTCCTTATCGCATCACTCCGTCCAAAATGCGTGAACTCTTGAGTCAACTCCAAGAATTACTTGACAAAGGCTTCATTCACCCTAACACCTCTCCTTGGGGCGAACCAGTCCTTTTAGTCAAAAAGAAGGACGGGTCGTTCCGTATATGCATCGACTATAGGGAGTTGAATAAGCTAACTATCAAGAATCGCTATCCCCTGCCTCGAATTGATGATTTGTTTGATCAACTTCAAGGTGCTACATGTTTCTCGAAGATTGATTTACGCTCAGGTTACCACCAGTTACGTATTCAGGAGGAAGATATACCAGAAACCGCATTCTGAACCAGATACAGTCATTATGAATTCGTCGTAATGCCCTTTGGTTTAACCAATGCACCCGCGATTTTCATGGATTTGATGAATCGCGTGTGTAAACCATTTCTTGACCGCTTCGTCATCGTGTTCATTGATGATATCTTTATCTATTCGAAGTCGAACACCGAGCACGCGCAGCATCTACGCTTGGTTCTCGAGCTACTCCAAGGGAATCAACTCTACGCCAAGTTCTCCAAGTGTGAATTTTGGCTGGAGGAGGTTCAATACCTCGGTCACATCGTCAATAGTCAAGGTATACACGTCAACCCCGCAAAGATCGAAGTTGTTAAGAGTTGGGTTACTCCAAGATCACCATCTGATGTACGTTCGTTCCTCGGATTGGCGGGCTATTACCGTCGATTCATCGCTGACTTTTCAAAAATCGATGTCCCGCTTACTTCCATGACGTATAAAGACAAGCCTTTTGTTTGGGGAACCGAACAAGAGACTGCCTTTCAAACTCTCAAGCATATGCTCTGCAATGTTCCCGTTCTCGCTTTACCCGACGGAAATGATGATTTCATTATTTATTACGATGCCTCGAACCTTGGTCTTGCTTGTGTTCTCATGCAACGGGACAAGGTTATCGCCTACGCATCTCGTCAGCTCAAGATCCATGAGAAGAACTATACAACCCACGACCTCGAGCTAGGTGCAGTTGTTTTTGCGTTGAAACTTTGGCGACACTACCTTTACGGTACAAAGTGTACGATCTTCACCGATCATAAGAGCCTACAACACATCCTCAGCCAAAAAGAACTGAATATGCGCCAACGCCGATGGGTAGAACTTCTCAACGATTACGATTGCGAGATCCGTTATCATCCTGGCAAAGAAAATGTCGTTGCCGACGCCCTCAACAGACGAAGCTATTTGCATAGCGTTCGTAATGTTCACGCCCAACACCATCTCGAAACTCTTATCCGTGACGCTCAGCATGCTTGTTTTACCAAACGTACCTTGAAGATGGAAAGGATCCACCATAATGGCGAACAGTTAGTGAATAGATCGAATGGGATATTCCATGATCTGGACCGGATTTGGATTCCCAAGCGCACTAACTTGCGTCAAATTCTTCTGGACGAAGCCCACAAGTCACGATATTCCATTCATCCTGGCGCCGACAAGATGTACCATGACCTTCGTCAACGGTATTGGTGGCTTGGAATGAAGAAGGATATCGCTATCTATGTTTCGAAGTGCCTGACTTGCTCGAAAGTCAAGGCCGAACAACAAAGACCCTCTGGCTTGCTTGTGCAACCCGAGATCCCGATGTGGAAATGTGTCACACCCCGATATTTCCACATATAACCGGTGGGCCCGGTGGGGAGTATCGTGACGTAGTTGATATCATCATATTCAAGTATACACAATTTAATGCACAGCGGAAGTCTTGGAAGAAAATATTAATACAAACCGAAACGCAAAGTATAAGTAAATATTATACAATCGGTTGTAAGTGGATCCACAGGCAGATCTAAAACAGAAAACAAATTATTGTTTGACAGACTTTAAACACTAAGAACTTGCAAGATTCTTTAATTAGTGCTCAGGAGCTTCCAGCCAATTTCGCGTAGTACCTTCCACTTAGTCTTTTTGAAAAATACGTCAGTTTACACTGGTAAATACAATTAACTAACACTTTTTGAAAACATTTATGAAAATTGATTTAGATGCACAAGGCACACATATTCTTTTATAACTTGTGACAATTATCTAAAATAATCTTGTATACAGATTCACATGTTTGTCGTACGTTCAGGGCCGGGGATAGAAGCCGAGACAAGATTAATAGACACACCAATAATATAAACCCACAAGAAGTTATCCTCACGAGTGAGTATACCATTTTACATACGCAACTGTCAGGTGTATGCCTACACCCCGTGCTTAAGTCGTGGCCTTTTCAAAAGAATGAGCCGAGGATATCCAGGACACGGTCATATTAACCCTCAAATGTTTAAATCCAACAAAACAGATTAAAACAGGTTATCTCAATGATTTAACCACTAATTGATTAAATATTCAATACCCGACCAAGCGGTAATAATTTACCGTATCCCAAGCCCGTATAAGGGAAAATAAGCTAAAAGTATTTACATGAGCTTAAAATGTAAAATTTGTATTCTCAGTCGTATATCCTACTCAACAAGTGTAGGTAGCTTTTACTGGGCTCCTAATCTGGAATGAAGGTTTTAATAACCTATTAGATTACTAACGGGTCTTATTCAAGTTATAAAGTTAGACCGATTGGTTTAAAGAAAGGTTTACGGTACGAAACACAAGATTAAGCGGTGACCGGATTGAAATGTAATTTAGACCCGAAAAGTATGAAGACTTTTATAAAATGGGTAAACTAAATACATTCTGGATTTTGAAGTAAAAATGATAAGGTTTGACCCGTTTCGGTTAATCTATGTAAACTAGTTACATAAAACGTACTGAACGCGTATATGCATAACGGGTAACCGGATGAGTCAAGTACAAGTTCCATAAGTTATTATGCTTAAAATATGTTGTGATATCAGTAGGATATCAACAATTATGCCCCAAATGAATTTAAAACCAATTTAAGTCCCGTAAGGGTATTTTGGTTATTTTAAAGTTTATAAAAGAGGTTTAAACATAAACTGAGGTTCTGGTCTAAAACGTTCAGTAAAAATATTTATTTTATCATGTTACATCAGTAAGATATCATACATATGTGAGGTTTACCTTTTATGGCCAAACTATGCATCGTAGGGGCATTTTGGTCATTTCACATATGTTTTAAGGACAAAATTGGAAAGCTGAGTTCAAGACTTATACTTACTGTTAAAGTATTAAAATTTATTTATAAAATAAGTAGGTAACAAGTCTTAGGTGTTAAATATGGTTTTAAACCATACTATACGCCTAATTTGCTTAAAAGTCGATAATTGACGATATTTGAGATATTTATGGAAATCTGAGATTTTGATAAGCCTTTAAGGTTTAAATTATTTTATTTAACATATAACATCAGTAGGAAAAGGTTTGGCATGTTAATCATGTGTTAATCTCATTTTATGAATGAAAAGGGTATTATCATCATTTATCGAATTATACGAGAACTCAATGATATGGTCAGTTTATAATCTTACCAAAAATTCCAAAAATCTCTAAAAATAATATCAAAACATGATTTATGCTAAAAATGTGATTTAATTAATAAAAAGTTTCATTTTACGATATCTTGCATAACTTTAGTTTGAGACCAGAAACTGATGTCAAATTTATTTGACATACTTATATATCAGTAATAAAGCTTTTTGTACTCTCACATTTTCAAATATCTTGTTTTTATAACATGAGGGCATAATAGTCAATTTTTAAGCAAATAACGGAAACATGCAAATGAACTATGATTTCTAAGGGACCATGAAGTATAACCTCAGAGGGTTATGCTAACATATAATATGGTCACAAAGGACCCTAAGGCACAAGGAAACTAAGCTAAATCGGGTCAGAACTGAAAGTCAAAGCAAAAGTCAACTTTTGCGACTTTCGGTTGCGAACCGAGCCTAAACTCAGAATTGTCGGGTTGAACATGCCTAAACATGTTCTTATAATATTTACCAAGTTATTAAAGTGATAAAACTGATTTTATAGCTTTTACATTATCAGTTATGAATTTTATTTTAAAACTGACCCATTTGACTTTTATTTTAATTACTTTGACCCGACAATTAACTAGGTAAACGTGATAATTAGGAGGTGCCTTTTTGAGGGATTATCACCTACTTAATTACCAACACATAGCCACTTTCAATTCGAATCATGGCTGGACCGTTAATGATTAATCAAAAAGTCAAAGCGTAATAACGATATCTTTGATTTTCGGTCGTTAGACTAGTAAAAACTTAACTATAGAAGCTAAGAACACTTACAAAGGTCCTTAGCACGAAGATTAAACTTGAGAAAGCTCCCTAAATGGTCAGGATGCTCCAGAGAAGAGTTGAGAGTGAAATTTTGAAGTGTGCAAGTTCAAATGAACAAAACAAGGCCTTTTATATAGGAATTTGAGAGTTTTAGGATCATTCCAGCTGTTAATGGAGGTCACTAGATGTTCACAAGTGTCTTTGTGTCAGTAAAAACTATTAACACAGTCCCTAGTATCGAAAACTTGCATGCAATGGCGGTGGACAGGTCTGTACATGCAGCTGCCAATTTTCAGGTCGCTGGCAGCTAGGTCGCGGCCAGCGAAAACTTCAGCGGGAGCTTACGCGCCCCGCGAGGGACCCCTAATCCGGTTAAAAACTTTCAGAATTTGCACTTTCGGCCCCTGGTCCTTAATAAATTGAATTATCTTTCATTTATTGCACTAATAACCCCCATAGTTAACTTTTAAGTGTCTTGGGTCATAAAATAAACATCGTTAAGCTTCCGGTTATTTACAGGATCACCCGAAAGGTCTTATTTTCAAACGTTGACGCATTTGATCCTTATTTCTTGGAAACTACAATTTTAATCACTTTTTTGCATCGAAATTCCATGAAATCATTATCCGATATTTGTGAGAGTATAATAAAATATTACAAAGTCTCGGGATCGTTAAAAGGTCACTCAAAGGTAAGAATTAACATGTTGACTCGTTTAACCCCTGTGCTTTATAATTTTTTATTTTTAATCACAAACGGCTTCTTGTGTTCGACAATTTATCCATTAAAGAATACGAACATCGAGTGAGGTCAATCAGAGGCACAAGTTTGGCATGTTGACACTTTTGCTCCTTCCACGTACATCTTTATACTGTTTGATAGTTTTAGTCCCTTAAAGTTATCTTTTTACATGATCAGGGTTTCTGACACGTGTCATTACTGTATTGGACATGATTTTGCGAGGTGTTACATCCTCACCCCCTTAAAGGAAATCTCGACCTCGAGATTTATTGAAATAAATGAGGGTATTTTTATTTCATCGTGGATTCAACTTCCCACGTATATTCTGGGCCTCTACGGGCATCCCATTTTACTTTTACAATTGGCACATTCTTTCTTCGAAGCTTTTTAACCTGTCAATCCTCGATCGACTGAGGTTTTTCAATAAACTTCAAACTTTCGTCAATCTGCACGTCCTTATGAGACATTGCTAGCGATTCATCGGCTACATATTTCTTTAAAATGCAGATATGGAACACATTGTGTATCCCACTAAGCTCTTCAGGTAGATTCAGCTTATAGGCCACACTTCCGACACATTCGATGATCTCGAATGGTCCTATGTACCTTGGGCTCAGCTTGCCCTTTTTGCCAAAATGCATCACTCCTTTCCAGGGTGATACCTTAAGTAAAACTTTATCACCTACCTCGAATTTCAGAGGTTTGCGCCTCTTATCTGCGTAGCTTTTCTGCCTATCCCTGGCAGCTTTCAGACGATCATGGATCTGAACAATCTTATCCGTCTTTTCAAGGACTATATCAGGTCCTGATAGTTGGGGTTCTCCAACTTCCGCCCAACAAACTGGCATTCTGCACTTTCTTCCATACAAGGCCTCAAAAGGCACGACTTGAATGCTTGAATGATAACTGTTATTGTATGAAAATTCAATTAAAGGAAGATGGTCATCCAAACTTCCACCCATGTCAATAATACAAGCCCTGAGCATGTCCTCAAGCGTTTGAATCGTAAGCTCGCTTTGCCCGTCCGACTGAGGATAATAAGCAGTACTGAAATTTAAACGAGTGCCTAGAGATTGCTGAAAGCTTTTCCAAAAATGAGATGTGTATCTAGTATCCCTATCAGAGATAATAGATACTGGCACACCGTGGAGAGATACAATCTCATCCACATACAACTTGGCTAGCTTATCGGAGTTGTGCGTTTCTTTAATGGGCAAGAAGTGAGCTGACTTGGTCAGCCTGTCGACTATAACCCATATCGTATCATTCCCGTGTTTCATCCTTGGTAACTTAGTAATGAAATCCATGGTTACCATTTCCCATTTCCAAGTGGAAAGTTCTGGCTGTTGCAGCAAACCTGACGGCTTTTGATGCTAGGCTTTAACTTGTGCGCACGTCAGACATTTAGCCACATAAGTGGCTATGGATTTCTTCAAATCTATCCACCAATAGTTTGCCTTTAGATCCTGGTACATCTTATCACTGCCTGGATGAACTGAATATTTAGAACTATGAGCTTCTTGGAGGATTATATCTCTAAGTCCTCCATGAATTGGAACCCAGATTCGACCATTTAATTTAAGGATTCCATCGTTCCCTGGTGATAACTGATTAACAGTTGCACCTAATCTTTTTTCTGGAAAGTTTTCTTCCAAAATGGCTTCTTTCTGAGTTGACAACAACTTTTCGTTTAAATTATTCTTTAGTTCAATGCTTTTGGCATTGATCCTAATAGGTTTAACCCTTTCTTTCCTGCTTAGCGCGTCAGCGACCACATTCGCGTTGCCCGGGTGATAACGGATTTCACAATCATAATCGTTCAATGTTTCCATCCAACGACGTTGCCTCATATTAAGATCCTTCTGGTTAAACAAGTGTTGAAGGCTTTTATGATCTGAATAAATCACACACTTGGTTCCATACAGGTAATGCCTCCATAATTTTAGTGCAAATACAACGGCACCCAATTCCAAATCATGGGTGGTGTAATTCTTCTCGTGCACCTTTAGTTGACATGATGCATAGGCAATTACCTTGCCTTTTTGCATAAGCACACAACCCATACTAGTGTGTGATGCGTCGCAGTAAACAACAAACTCTTCAATCCCTTCTAGCAATGTCAACACCGGAGCATTGCTTAATTTCTGCTTGAGAATCTCAAAAGATTCTTGTTGTTTGGGACCCTAGTCAAACTTCACATTCTTGCGTGTTAACGAAGTTAAAGGTGCAGCAACTCTGGAAAAGTTTTCAATGAAACGCCTGTAGTAACCTGCCAAACCAATTCATAATCGCTTCAATCTTAGTGGGATCCACCTGGATACCACACTCACTTACAACGTGCCCAAGAAATTGGACTTCTCATAACTAGAACTCACATTTAGAGAATTTTGCATAGAGTTTCTCTTGCTGTAGAAGTTTAAGGATGCATCGGATATGCTTTTCATGTTCGGCTTGACTCTTTGAATAAATAAGTATGTCGTCAATAAAGACAATGACAAACTTGTCTAGATACGGCTTGCAAACGCGATTCATGAGATCCATGAATGTTGCAGGTGCATTAGTGAGCCCGAAAGGCATCACTAAGAACTCGTAGTGGCAATATCGTGTTCTGAATGCAGTCTTGTGTACATCTTCGGTTCTGACCTTCAACTGATGATACTCTGACCTCAGATCAATCTTTGAGAAGAAACTTGCTCCTTGAAGCTGACCGAACAAATCGTCGATCCTGGGCAATGGATATCTGTTCTTGATTGTAACTTTCTTCAGCTCGCGATAATCGATGCATAGACGCATTGAGACATCTTTCTTCTTCACAAATAGAATTGGTGCTCCCCAAGGAAACGAGCTTGGTTGAATAAAACCTTTCTCCAGTAGATCATCCAACTGTGTTCTTAATTCCTTCATTTCTGTCGGGGCCAAATGATAAGGAGCTCGTGCTACTGGGGCTGCTCCTGGTATAATATCAATTCTAAATTCCACTTGTCTATCGGGAGGTAAACCATGTAACTCTTCAGGGAAAACGTCTGTGAACTCCGAAATAACAGGGATATCTTCAATCTTAGGCTTTGGTGCATCCATTGTCACCTGTGCCATGTAAATGACACAACCTTTCTTTAAACACCTTGATGCCCTAAGCACAGATACTTTTGCAGGCAACCCATACTGCATATCTCCATGAATAATAAGTGATTCATCATAAGGGGTCTTGATAAAAACTTACTTCTTATCATAGGCAATTTGAGCTTGATTCAAAGATAACCAATCCATGCCTAGAACTATATCAAATCCTGCTAGTTTCATCGGTAACAAGGACAATGTAAAAGAGTGATTCCTAATGGATATAAAGCATCCATCTAAAATTGTTGAAGCAGTCTCTAAGGTACCATCGGCCAATTCTACCTCATATTTTATGTCTAGAGTTTTAACAGGCAAATTTAACAGTTTACAAAATTTATTGTCTACAAAGGACTTTTCTGCGCCAGAATCAAATAAAACTCTAGCATATACATCATTGATAAGGAAAGTACCTGTTATAACATTATCATTCTGCACTGCCTCCTGAGCATTCATTTGGAAGATTCGAGCATTTGTCTTCTTGGCCTCTTCAGGCTTCTTTGGGTTTTTCGGGCAGTTGGTCCTTATGTGCCCCTCCTCATTGCAACCATAATAGGTTGCATTCTTCATATTCATGCATTCCAAAGTCTTATGCTCCTTTGACTTACAGATTCCACAAACTTTAGGCTGCGAGTGCGAGTCAAGTCTGCATTTCCCAAAGTGGTGTTTCTTACAGGTTTTACACTTGGGTTTCTCACCTGTCTGCTGGGAGTCCTTCTTAAACCCAAAATTCTTCTTATGCTCGAAGTTACATTTCCTTTTCTTGTCAGAGCGATGTGAGCTCTCATCTTCCCGTTTTCGCTTTCCCTCATCAGAATCCTTGGCAGACTTATTCCTAACTGCATCAAGCGTGAGGGATAAAGACAAATCCACCACGGACCAATAAGTGGTAGGCCTGGAAGCTTTAACATTTCCTTTGATTTCTGGTGCCAGGCCTCCAATGAAGCGTGCTATTCGCTTAGGTTCAGGGGTAACTAAATAGGGAACCAATCGGGACATAGTGTTGAAACTTATGACATAAGCTTGACAATCCAAATTCTTCATGACCAAATTCAAGAAGTCAGTTTCAATTTTCTCTACCTCATGCTGAGGACATAATTTTTACTTGATTAGTGCTACAAATTGCTCCCATAACAAGTTATAGAGTGGGATCTTCCTTGTGGCTTGGATTAACGATCTCCACCAAGCCAATGCTTCCCTTCTAAACGAATGTGAAACAAACTTCACAACATCCTGTTCCGCGCATCCGCTGATATCCACAACGGTATCCATCTCATCAAGCCATGTCATACACTCAATGGCACCCTTTTCGCCTGTAAAATCCCTTGGTTTGAAAGAGACGAAGTATTTGTAAGAACAAGTCTTTGTGCGCGGATCCTGATTAAGCACAATTTGCTTGGATGGGAGACTCTTCTGATTCGATGAATGCCGAGAATCGTCCTTATTTGACTCATGTGTTTTAGAAAGGGGCTTACTATGAGCCACAGATTGAGTCTTTGTGCGAGTATTACTTGGTTCTTTGATCATTCTGCCAACGACTCTAGTGACAACATTGTCTATCAATGCTTGTAGATCTACACCAGTTACATTTACTCTGGTGTTATCATTTCTTTCCCTTGGATGACTATTAACCTCTTGAGATTCAGCCATGAAGCTTGATTGCAATATAAAAATGATGACAACAATTTATTCAGAAGTCTATTATGGAATCATCATTTTCGATGATTTATTAACCATGGTAAATATAGACCATATTGGTAAATTTGATTCATTAAAATTATTCTCAGATAAAATCATTAGGGATATTATAGTGGCACAAAAGGCATTGTCATGAGGACCGTTTTGAATTTATAAGCCATGATCTTATAGGATCTAGACATTAAGGCTCGAACATAGTTCATCACCTTTTCTTGACAGGGAGTCATAGACTACAACTGGCATTTATCTTATTGGACAATCAGTATGGACCGTAGGCACTTCATCAGTAATGGATGTTTATAATATGATCATCTTATTTGATGATATAAGCCATGATTTCTACATCTTTGACTAAATAAGGAAGCTTGGAAGAATCCAAGTCTTAGGATGACTAGTGTGATTTTTATCGAACCACATTTGTCAAGAGTGCTAACATGTTTTCAGATGTTAACAAGGATTTTAATCATAAAAGGATTTACCATCATAGCCATGTCTAAAATGACATATAGGCTAGGCTATACTTTCAAGATTTTCTTTTAAGATTTAATGGCAGATCAATTATAAATTGAAATGACATTTTAATCAATGATACAATGTATATGTATATGTAAAATGCCAAATGTAATTTTAAAAAGGAAACTACTCATAATTAGGTCCTAAGAATTACAATAATGCCCTAAACGGGTCTTTAAAGAAATAACATGTCCTCGCAGGGACTAAAATAAGAAACAAGTCCACGCATGGACTAAATACTGAAATAAAATGTCCACGCAGGGACTTAATTAAAATGAAATTACAAAACAATAATTAAGGGTTTCTAATAATCCCTTTTCTTTTTCCCCATAATGAGGTTTGCCAATCCCTTTAGAAGACTGCGTCGACTCCTACGCTCTTCGTCTACCCTTTGTTCCACCTCGTGCAACCTTTGGAGAATTTCTTGCTATTGTGGTTGCTGGATTTGAGGTTGAGGTGGCTGCTGCTGCTGAGGTTGAGAAGGTGGTGGGTATTGATACCCATATGCAGGGTACCCAGTTGGGTACACGGGTGGAAAGGGAGAGGGGTAGAGAGCATTGAAGGTTGCTGCCTCAATGTACGGATCGACAGCAGGTGCATTGTTGTAGTTATAACCCGAGTAAGCTTGTTGCTCAAACAGGTCATACCCAGCTGCATCTGGGTACACAAGGATTGGGTTTTCATAACCCATGGGTGGTGGTGCAGGTGCGACTGGTGCGGAGTCGACTTCAAAAATGGCATTTGAAGGCCCCACCCATTTGCGGGTCTTCAAAGAGCGGAGGGTAGTTGCTGGAGTGTTGGGGGGTGCTGAAATGAAAACCCCCCGCACGGACATCCGTGCACTTCTTCTTCGCCTCGATGGTACTGGAGGCGGTGGCTGCTCTGGTGCTGGTGGCGGCGGTGGCGTGACCACCTAGAAATGTGGGTCCTCTGAGGGGACCTGCTGATGTGGAGGTGAGTTGCGGTGAGGGGGAGTAAACTCCCACTTATATGTACTCCATCTTTAAGCCCAGATATCAGGACCTCTATATGGCGAACCATGAAAAGATGTTCCGCTAAAAATCTCGATGGGATGCGTCACCGTCCCTGATGGTGGCATTTCGGGATCAGGAACATCGTCCATCTCCATGTCTTGGTATTCGGGAAAGTGGTCAGCTGGTCCCAAAGGGTTTTGACCCTCTGGTTCTTCAATTTGGTTCATTGGGTTGAACCTGCTCTGGAAGTAGGGTGTGGGGTTCTGAAAGGAATGGTGAGAACTCGAACGCTGCAAAGGAATGTATGAGTGGTGTGAGTCATTTGGATCGTCTTCCGGCTGTGGCCCGAAGGAGTTATGGTATGATGGCGAGGAGCTAAGCGAGATAGAGCGTCTCGCAGGTTCGAGATAGGTCCTCCAGTCTTCATGTGGCCTGGAGCCGATGGATGCTGAGGGTGTGCGTCTGTGTGACGGCCCTGCTTCATGATCATTCCTTGTTCCCATAGGTGCCTTGCCTCGTCCTCTGCATCCTCTTACTCTTGGCGGCATGATTTAAGTAATCCTGTCAAAACAAGAAAACAAACAAAAGATATAAACCAAATAAGATTAGGATTAATCCTAGGTCTTTCGCCTAGATTTGGAAGTCAAGGAATGTGCTACTGTGTCATTGAGATTAAACACAAAAGGCTAGTGTTTAATTCACTCAAGGTTGGCTCTGATACCAACCTGTCACACGATATTTCCACATATAACCGATGGGCCCGGTGGGGAGTATCGTGATGTAATTGATATCATCATAGTCAAGTATACACAATTTAATGCACAACGGAAGTATTGGAAGAAAATATTAATACAAACCGAAACGCAAAGTATAAGTAAATATTATACAATTGGTTGTAAGTGGATCCACATGCGGATCTAAAATAGAAAACAAATTATTGTTCGAAAGACTTTAAACACTAAGAACTTGCAAGATTCTTTAATTAGTGCTCAGGAGCTTCCAGCCAATTTCGCGTAGTACCTGCCACTTAGTCTTTTTGAAAAATACGTCAGTTTACACTGGTAAATACAATTAACTGACTCTTTTTGAAAACATTTATGAAAATTTATTTAGATGCACAAGGCACAAATATTCTTTTATAACTTGGAACAATTATATAAAATAATCTTGTATACAGATTCACATGTTTGTCGTAAGTTCAAAAACCGGGATAGAAGCCGAGACAAGATTAATAGACACACCACTAATATAAACCCACAAGAAGTTATCCTCACGAGTGGGTATACCATTTTACATACGCAACTGTCAGGTGTATGCCTACACCCCGTGCTTAAGTCGTGGCCATTTCAAAAGAATGAGCCGAGGATATCCAGGACACGGTCATATTAACCCCTAAATGCTTAAATCAAACAAAACAGATTAAAACGGTTTATCTCAATGATTTAACCACTATTCGATTAAATATCCAATACCCGACCAAGCGTTAATAATTTACCGTATCCCAAGCCCGTATAAGGGAAAATAAGCCAAAAGTATTTACCTGAGCTTAAAATGTAAAATTTGTATTCTCAGCCGTATATCCTACTCAACAAGTGTAGGTAGCTTTTACAGGGCTCCTAATCTAGAACGAAGGTTTTAATAACCTTTTAGATTACTAACGGGTCTTATTCAAGTTATAAACTTAGACCGGTTAGTTTAAAAAAAGGTTTACGGTACGAAACGCAAGATTAAGCGGTGACCGGATTGGAATGTAATTTAGACCCGACAAGTATGAAGACTTGTATAAAATGGGTAAATTAACTACATTCTGGATTTTGAAGTAAAAATGATAAGGTTTGACCCGTTTCGGTTAATCTATGCAAACTAGTTACATAAACCATACCGAACGCGTATATGCATAACGGGTAACCGGATGAGTCAAGTACAAGTTCCATAAGTTATTATGCTTAAAATATGTTGTGATATCAGTAGGATATTAACAATTATGCCCCAAATGAATTTAAAACCAATTAAAGTCACGTAAGGGTATTTTGGTCATTTTAAAGTTTATAAAAGAGGTTTAAACATAAACTGAGGTTCTGGTCTAAAACATTCAGTAAAAATATTTATTTTATCATGTTACATCAGTAAAATATCATACATATGTGAGGTTTACCTTTTATGGCCAAACTATGTATCGTAGGGGCATTTTGGTCATTTCACATATGTTTTAAGGACAAAATTGGAAAGCTAAGTTCAAGACTTATACTTACTGTTAAAGTATTAAAATTTATTTATAAAATCAGTAGGTAATAAGTCTTAGGTGTTAAATATGGTTTTAAACCACACTATACGCCTAATTTGCGTAAAAGTCGATAATTGATGATATTTGAGATGTTTATGGAAATCTGAGATTTTGATCAGCCTTTAAGGTTTAAACTATTTTATTTAACATATAACATCAGTAGAAAAAGGTTTGGCATGTTAATCATGTGTTAATCTCATTTTATGAATAAAAATGGTATTATCGTCATTTATCGAATTATACGAGAACTCAATGATATGGTCAGTTTATAATCTGACCAAAAATTCGAAAAATCCCTAAAAATAATAGGCAAATTGAATTTAAATAATCCCAACTCACTGTTATTGGCCAATAATAATCCCAACTCATTTAATCACCAATAATAATCCGAACTATTCACTTTTGTTTGTAAGATACTCCCACGTTAAAAAACACTAACCTGGTTAAAAAAATTGCTGATATGGCTTGACATGTGTGCACTGACATGGCTGGTATCTTAAAATAAAGTAATATATAACTCAGTCCATGTCTCTCTCTCTCTCTCTCTAAAAAGCCCCATTTTCCTTCTCTACTCCATCTCTCTCTCTACCATCTCTCTTTACCTGTACTAGTTCCAGAACCATCATCTTCCACCATCACCACTAGATCTCAAATTTTCCTCATTTTTACCAATCGTTGCACTCATACAACAACCTAATATCTCAGAAAAGGCATATTGTTGTTTGTAGATTCAAAAGTTTGCGGTGGCGGTATAACAGTGGCCGGAATCACAGTGGGGTATCCAAAGGCATATCGTTGCACATCTTAAAGTTGTACTTGTGTCTTTAGAAATTTTAGTAACATTTAGGGGTGGTTTGTGGTGGTGGGTTTTTTATATTTTTTGGTTTTGGGGTTTTTGATATTTTTTGGTTAAAAGAACCCACCGACCTATGATTTCCATTAATCACCTCTTGAACCGCCGTGAGCCAGCCACCACTTCCGTATATCTCGGTCCGATCGATCACTGAACCGTTTGGTCTTCAACTCCGCTAAGACATCTTGGTTTTCTTCCGATCAGGTAACATGATATAACTCAGACTCGTTGACGAATTTGATTTCTTCTTTTTAGTCACGGGCTTGTTGACCGGAGATGGTGGGCAGAGGAAGTGGGTTCTCGTTTCCAGCGGCAGTGTGTTCAGTAGTGGATTAGGATTGAATCACAGATAAACAAGAAGAATGCACTAAAAAAACAAACCTGATACAATGAGTTGATCGTTTGCTCTCTCGATTGATTAGGGTTTGGGGGAATCATGATTCTCTGCGATTGTTATTTGGGGATAGATAGTTGTAATTTGGGGGTGAAAACCTTTATACACAGATGGCTTTAATGTTGGGTTTCTTTTATAATTAACCAGCCACGTCAGTGCACACATGTCAACCCACATCAGCAATTTTTTAACCAAGTTAGTGATTTTTAACGTGGGAGTATTTTACAAACAAAAGTGAAAAGTTCGGATTATTATTGGTGATTAAATGAGTTGGGATTATTATTGGCCAATAACAGTGAGTCGGGATTATTTAAATCCAAAATAACAGTGAGTCAGGATTATTTGCCAAAATAATATCAAACCAGTAGGTAATGAGTTTGGTGCCAAAATTTGGGTTTAAACATGATTTATGCTAAAAATGTGATTTAATTAATAAAAAGTTTCATTTTACGATATCTTGCATAACTTTAGTTTGAGACCAGAAACTGATGTCAAATTTATTTGACATACTTATATACAGTAATAAAGCTTTTTGTCCTCTCACATTTTCAAAAATCTTGTTTTTATAACATGAGGGCATAATTGTCAATTTTTAAGCAAATAACGGAAACATACAAATGAACTATGATTTCTAAGGGACCATGAAGTATAACCTCAGAGGGTTATTCTAACATATAATATGGTCACAAAGGAACCCTAAGGCACAAATAAACTAAGCTAAATCGAGTCAGAACTGAAAGTTAAAGCAAAAGTCAACTTTTGCGACTTTCGTTTGCGAACCGAGCCTAAACTCAGAATTATCGGGTTGAACATGTCTAAACAAGTTCTTATAATATTTACCAAGTTATTAAAGTGATAAAACTGATTTTATAGCTTCTACATTATCAGTTATGAATTTTATTTTAAAACTGACCCGTTTGACTTTTATTTTAATTACTTTGACCCGACAATTAACTGAGTAAACATGATAATTAGGAGGTGCCCTTTTGAGGGATTATCACCTACTTAATTACCAACACAAAGCCACTTTCAATTCGAATCATGGCTGGACCGTTAATGATTAATTAAAAAGTCAAAGCGTAATAACGATATCTTTGACTTTCGGCCCTTAGACTAGTAAAAACTTAACTATAGATGCTAAGAACACTTACAAAGGTCCTTAGCCTGAAGATTAAACTTGAGAAAGCTTCCTAAATGATCAGGATGCTCTAGAGAAGAGTTGAGAGTGAAATTTTGAAGTGTGCAAGTTCAAGTGAACAAAACAAGGCCCTTTATATAGGAATTTGAGAGTTCTAGGATCATTTCAGCTGTTAATGGAGGTCACCAGATGTTCACAAGTGTCTTTGTGTCAGTAAAAACCATTAACACAGTCCCTAGTATCGAAAACTTGCATGCAATGGCGGTGGACAGGTCTGTACATGCAGCTACCAGTTTTCAGGTCGCTGGCAGCTAGGTCGCGGCCCACGAAGACTTCAGCGGGAGCTTACGCGCCCCGCGAGGGACCCCTAATCCGGTTAAAAACTTTCAGAATTTGCACTTTCGGCCCCTGGTCCTTAATAAATTGAATTATCTTTCATTTATTGCACTAATAACCCCATAGTTAACTTTTAAGTGTCTTGGGACATAAAATAAACATCGTTAAGCTTCCGGTTAGTTACGGGATCATCCGAAAGGTCTTAATTTTCAAATGTTGACGCATTTGATCCTTATTTCTTGGAAACTACAATTTTAATCACTTGTTTGCATTGAAATTCCACGAAATCGTTATCCGATATTTGTGTGAGTATAATAAAATATTGCAAAGTCTTGGGATCGTTAAAAGGTCACTCAGAGGTAAGAATTAACATGTTGACACGTTTAACCCCTACGCTTTATAACTTTTAATTTTTAATCACAAACGGTTTCTTGTGTTCAACAATTTATCCATTAAAGAATACGAACATCGAGTGAGGTCAATCAGAGGCACAAGTTTGGCATGTTGACACTTTTGGTCCTTCCACATACATCTTTATACTATTTGACAGTTTTAGTCCCTTAAAGTTATCTTTTTACATGATCAGGGTTTATGACACGTATCATTACTGTATAGGACATGATTTTGCGAAGTGTTACAAAATGGGAAAGCATAGCCATGGACTTTATCACGAAACTCCCGCATACAACTTCAGGTCACGATAGCATCTGGGTTATCGTTGACCGTTTGACTAAATCTGCTCATTTACTGCCAATACGAGAAGACTTCAAGGTGGAAAAATTAGCCCGAATCTACACCGACGAGATCATCTGTCGACATGGGATGCCTCGTGACATCATCTCTGACCGCGATGGTCAGTTTACCTCACGTCTTGGGGAAACATTTCAATCTGTCGACATGGGACGATTCGTACTCTTGAAGACATGCTTCGCTCGTGTGTCCTAGATTTCGGTGGTAATTGGGACGCGCACTTACCTTTGGTCGAATTCTCGTACCATAATAGTTATCATTCTAGCATACAAATGGCACCATTTGAGGCATTATACGGAAGAAAATGTCGATCGCCGATTGTGTGGCACGAGATCGGAGATGCGCAACTAAAGGGTCCTGAGCTGCTGCATGAAACGATTGACAAGATCCTCCAAATTCGAGACAATCTGCTGAAAGCTCGGAGTCATCAGAAAAGTTACGCCGATAGACGCCGCAAGCCCCTTGAATTTGACGTTGGCGACCACGTACTCCTAAAGGTATCACCTTGGAAGGGTGTGATCAGATTCGGCAAGAAAGGAAAGCTCGCGCCTCGATATGTTGGACCCTTTAAGATTCTGGAAAGGATCGGAAAAGTGGCGTACAGACTCGAACTACCGAAGGAACTTAGCAACGTCCATCCGACTTTCCATGTATCGAACCTCATAAAATGCCTAGCCGAGCAGGATTTACAAGTTCTGCTTGAGGATCTACAAGTGAACGAAACATTACACTTCATGGAAAAGCCTGTCGAGATCATGGATCGAGAAACCAAGAAGCTCAGGCGCTCACGCATTCCCATTGTGAAGGTTCACTGGGAAGGCAAACGAGGCGCAGAGTTCACCTGGGAACTCGAAAGTGACATGAAGGCGAAGTATCCTCAGCTCTTCGTTACAGCTGCGCCTTAATTTCAGGATGAAATTCCCTAAAGTAGGGGAGGCTGTAACACCCCGTGTTACGAAAGTCAAAGTACAAGTCAAAGTCAAAGGAAGAAAAGATTGCTAATTGCGATCTGTCACTCCTTGCTTAAATATTGATTTGTGCATCTTGACTTGAATCGAATTCAGTATTTTAATCACTTTAGTTGTATGATGTGGAGTATCTATAATAATCGAGGTTTAATCGATGTTTTATTGCTTTATCGCTAATAGCATTGCAATCGCATTCGCAACTTGATTTTTAGGTTCTGTATATTGTTTTATGTGTGTGTGCTACTTGAGTGTTACTTGTGCATGTTTACTTATCGTTTGGTGGTGATTAATCCAAACGCAAACGCAACTCTATCGCAACACAATCAAATCGTAAATGCTAAACGCAAGTTACTTAGGATGATTGTATGTTAGATATAGCGAGTGTTGGTTAAGTTATTTGTAATGAATGTTTATTACTATCGCATCGCACCCTCGCTTAAACGCAACGTAACGCTCAAAACGGGAAATGAAACGCCGAAACTCAACTCGCCGGACCCTTCGATCGAATGACGGTTCGATCAAATGGCCGTCCGATCGGATTGCCATCCGATCGAAGTGACATCCGACACTTGCACTCCACTTTCCTCTTTTAGCAACCTATAAATACCCCCTATCACATCACAACAGTGATGTGATAGCTCTCTCTCGTTCGACCAGCGTTCCATGTCACACCCCGACCGCGTAAAACAAAAAACGCGGCGGAATCATCGGGGAGTGGAGTAACAGAATCATTGTTTCACAACACATGGAAATTGAAATTTTCTTTTATTACATTTCAAGAGGTTACATCGTCTTAAAAACAAAGAAACATAACATAATTAACTAGTCTTGCATCTTTTATTGTCACTAAGGCCCAAGTCCGCCTAAGTGTATCTTGATCAATCATATGCATCAGCTCCTGAAAACACATGTGAAAATAGGTACGTCAGCATAAAAATGCCTGTGAGATACATAGGTTTTATTGATGCAAGAAAAAGAATGTTTATCAAAAAGTAGGCATGAATCTTAAAAATGTTTTCTTTTAGAAATCATACGAAAATCGACAAGAAATCAGATGATATAAAAGAATAATGCATAGTTAAGTAAATAACTAAGTGAAAATGAGTTTGTGTAAAATATGTTGTTTGTAAAATAATGTTTTGTAAAGATATGTTATTTGTGTAAAATGTAATATGTCCAAATTGAAATGGTTTAAGCCCATGTCACTGTTCCGGAGTGTTTGTCCCGTTAAACTGATTACGTTTACGCATCAGTTCGCGTATAACTTTCCAGAAAGCGATTTAGAGATTGAAATCGAACGAGAATTGATATGAGCAAAGGTCACAAGTTATTTGTACAAATTCCAAGATTGAAACACAAGATCTCATTGGATTCGTACTGGTATGATGGCCGTGGAGGCACATATGTCACATTCCAGACCTCTTTTCTCTCGATTTCTCGCGATTCTTGTAAGTTTTCAACTCAAATCTTGTACATCTATGATCTACACACACTTCTTCATCCTTTTCACCTTTGAATCTTAACTTTTAACCGTGAAATCAGCGGATTTGAGGTGTTCAAGGGTGATGTCATCATGGAGTTCTTATGAACGAACTTCAAGATTTGGCTTCATTCCATCAAGAATAACTCAGATCCGAAGGATTTCCACATGATTTCACAACGATTTTGCATAGATCTAAACATTTTCAAAGTTAAAAGGATTGAAAGAAGTTTTTCCAACTTTCTTTCAACTCTTTTACACTCAATGCACTCAAAAACCGATAGAATCAGAGCTCGTTCAGGTCTTCTACTCATTTCTTAGTGAAGTGTCGGTCTGAGATCTGATTTCTATCAAAGAGACAACCGATTTCGGATTGAACATGAATAACCGTCACGAACCAGTAAACTGATCGGATTTGGGTGATTCCTGTTCGATCAGACGACTTGGGACTTGACGAGGTTACGTTGTTTAGTACGTTGTCATACCGTCTCGAGCAAACTGCAAAACGTTCAAAATAATCAAGTTTCAAGACGATTAGATTCGTTGGGATGGATTGCCTTCCGATCGGATTGCCGTCCGATCGGATTGCCATCCGATCGAACAACAATCCGATCGGATTGCACTTGGTTTCAACACTTAATCAATTTTCAAACTTTCAAAACAATCTAAATGTCGAACGGATTGCCGTCCGATCGGACAGCAATCCGATCGGTTGACACTTTGGAATTTAAACACTTAATCATTTTCATAATTTTCAAAGATCACCAGTTCCAACTGATTGCCATCCGATCGGATTGACATCTGATCGAATGACCATACTGTTGTGAACTTGTTCTCAACTGAAATGTCTCGCCCATCGGATTGCAATCCGATCGAACGGTCTGAACGATCCACAGTTTTTAACGATACTTCATTCTTCGGACCAATCCATCAGAGTATTGAAAGGTCCGAACGATCCACAGTTTTTAGAATCAATAGATCTTCAAATCGTTCATTTGAAAAAAAATTGAAACCCTTCTTATTGGATGATCATGAGACTTGCCAAAAATCAAAATTCTTGATCAATGGAGGAACAATATCACCATTTTCGTTCAATAAGATACCAAAGTGGATGATTGACTCATTCCATACTAGAAATAATCGCAGGAAATCCTTTGATAACACGGATTCCTATTTCTCAATGATATTCCACGATCAATACAATTGGCTGAATCCCGTGAAATCATTTCATAGAAGTTCATTGAGATCTTCTTTTTATAAAGGAAATCAACTTCGATTCTTGAATAATACACATCACTTCTGCTTCTATTGTAACAAAAGATTCCCCTTTTATATGGAAAAGGCCCGTATCAATAATTATGATTTTACGTATGGACAATTCCTCAATATCTTGTTCATTCACAACAAAATATTTTCTTTGTGCGTCGGAAAAAAAAACATGCTTTTTGGGGGAGAGATACTATTTCAGCAATCGAGTCACAGGTATCTAACATATTCATACCTAAGGCTTTTCCACAAAGTGGTGACGAAACGTATAACTTGTACAAATCTTTCCATCTTCCAAGTCGATCTAATCAATTCGTTTGTAGAGCTATTTACTCGATCGCAGACATTTTTGGGACACCTCTAACAGAGGGACAAATAGTCAATTTTGAAAGAACTTATTGTCAACCTCTTTCAGATATGAATCTATCTGATTCAAAAGGGAAGAACTTGTATCAGTATCTCAATTTCAATTCAAACATGGGTTTGATTCACACTCCATGTTCTAAGAAATATTTACCATCCGAAAAGTGGAAAAAACAGAGTCTTTGTCTAAAGAAATGCGTTGAGAAAGGGCCGATGTATAGAACTTTTCAACGAGATATTGTTTATTCCCTCAAAATGGAATCTATTCCAAACATATATGCCATGGTTCCTTACTTCGACAGGGTACAGATATCTAAAGTTTTTATTTTTTAGATACTTTTTCAGACCTGTTGCCGATACTAAGTAGCAGCCAAAAATTTGTATCCATTTTTCATGATATTATGCATGGATCAGATATATCATGGCGAATTCTTCAGAAAAAATTATGTCTTCCACAATGGAATCTGATAAGTGAGATTTCGAGTAAGTGTTTCCATAATCTTCTTCTGTCCGAAGAAATGATTCATCGAAATAATGAGTCACCATTGATATCGACACATCTGACAAATGTTCGGGAGTTCCTCTATGCAATCCTTTTCCTTCTTCTTGTTGCTGCATATCTCGTTTGTACACATCTTCTCTTTGTTTTCGGGGCCTCTAGTGAGTTACAGGCAGAGTTTGAAAAGGTCAAATCTTTGATGATTCCATCATCTATGATTGAGTTGCGAAAAATTCTGGATAGGTATCCTACATCTGAACCGAATTCTTTCTGGTTAAAGAATCTCTTTCTAGTTGCTTTGAAACAATTAGGAGATTCTCTAGGTGGCAACATGCTATTGGGTGGTGGTCCGGCTTATGGGGCCAAATCAATACGCTCTAAGAAGAAATATTTGAATATCAATCTCATCGATATCATCGATCTCATAAGTATCATACCAAATCCCATCAATCGAATCACTTTTTCGAGAAATACGAGACATCTAAGTCATACAAGTAAAGAGATCTATTCATTGATAAGAAAAAGAAAAAACGTGAATGGGGTATAGAAGCGTGCCTGTTGAAGAAATTAACGATACTTCTTTATCTTTATAGCTCAAAAAAGATAGCGAAAAAAATTATCCCTAGAGTCGAGACTAATAGGAATTTATAAACCAATGCTTCCATAGATTCGATCGTGGTTTACAATTATAGCTTCCATACCTGTTTATTTTTGGGGGATCTATACTAAAAATTGCGTTCAATAAGAGGAGAAACGTGAACGGGATAGGATCCTTTAGAGGAAGAATGAAGGGAATATCTTATCGAGGTAATACTATTTGTTTTGGTAAATACGCTCTTCAGGCACTTGAACCCGCTTGGATAACATCTAGACAAATAGAAGCAGGTCGACGAGCAATGACACGAAATGCACGTCGCAGTGGAAAAATATGGGTCTGTATATTTCCAGATAAACTAGTTACAGTAATACCCGCTGAAACACCTATGGGTTCAGGTAAAGGCTCTCCCGAATATTGGGTAGCTGTTGTTAAACTAGGTCGAATCCTTTATGAAATGGGTGGAGTAACATAAAATATAGCCCGAAGGGCTATTTCAATAGCAGCGTCCAAAATGCCTATACGAGCTCAATTCATCATTTCGGGATAAAAAAGAAATAGGCCTTAAAAATAGCGGGTGCAGGTTTCTTTTTTTGAACAAATAAAATTTCTTTTGTTCTTGGACCTTTGTATTGTAAAAAACAGAAAAAAAAATGATATGATTCAACCTCAGACCCATTTGAATGTTGCAGATAACAGCGGGGCTCTAGAATTGATGTGTA